>CM055271.1:101543917-101665297 GCA_029237695.1 Conchocele bisecta
GGCATAGCCTCGTTTCTTATGACATCAGCATTGCTACATCATAACTCGTCAGTATATTTGACATGTACATGTGTATGTTTTCATGTATTCATTAAAGGTACATGCCCACTCAGTAGGCACACAGTGTTCTTTATAGGAATTAAATAAGTGTATAATTGTGTCACTATTCCACCAGTTCTAAACATTACGAGTGCCCGCTATATAGATATATTCATTTAGCAATATTTATTTTACTGATAGTGACTCGCTTTGGTATTAGGCTATTTTCATATGCAAATGAGGCATGGTATTTTTTAAGTATTTAAAATATTAAATGCGTCACTTGAAACAAATAATGTTTTCGACAGATTATAAAGTATGATCATTGCACGTCAAGAAATAAATGATGTGTCTGATATAAAGAACATTTTGTGCCTAGTGAGTGGGCATACATCTTTAACATTCATGTATATTGTTTTATTCCGAGAAAAAACTACGGACATCTTTCACGCAAGTTGACAAAGGTAAAGACGCAAAATGTTCTTTATATCAGAGACATCATCTGAGATATTTTCTGGCAAATTAAAAATTAATTCACCATTACCCCACGTATCGATTGGCATTATTATACATTTTATATCCGCAGTCAATTTTCACAATGATATCAGGGGCGATAACCGTGTTTCCTTAAAATGTTAATGGACATTTATTCTCTGTATTTTATTTTTTGATGTGCAATGATCATATCATCCTTCATTTGCATATGAAAATTGCCTGATACCACCACGAGTCACTATCGGTAAAATAAATATTACTAAATGATTTATATGTATAGAGTGCACTCATAATTTTTAGAACTGGTTGAACAGTGATACAATTATACACTTATTTAATTCCTATAAAGAACATTGTGTGCCTACTGATTGGGCATGTACCTTTAAGGTAGTAGATCATAAATAGATACACATGGCTTCAATGATAATTGCTTCATATCATGTGATGTGATATATGAATATAACATATGTAAATATTGTCTTGTTACTGTATACTATATGGTACATTGAGTTGCCATCTCCGCCTTCTTTGTATGTACCAGCCGTCGTACAGTTTCACCATTTCGTGTGTTTGACACATACAGCAAATAATATGACAGTAAACCAAATACAATTTGGTGCAATAAATCATAGACAGATATGACTATGGCACGCTATAAATATTATGCCAGCAAACTATACAAAATACGAGATACCTGAGCATTTCTCCCATCAATCTCAAAATAATTTTTTATGTGTAAACTTTTCAATCTGATGCACAGCATATTGTTAGTGTACACGTTATCCATAGGTAAAGCAATATTTACTCATTTATTAGGTGAGTAGACATCAGGGACAATACACTCATGTAACTGTTTACATGTCACTGGATTTGATAGATAATAACAGAGTACAGTAGTGGATATATATTGTATTTGTTGTTTGTTTTGCCAGGTATAAGTGATACATTGTGCGAAATTATTTGTATGAGTGGTGGTGGTTCATGTTGTTAAAAATGCAGGCACTAACCTGTCCAGAAAACTGACATATTTTACAGTTTGGTGTAATATAATTGATAAGAGTCCGTTCTCTTGGGTTTTCTGCATGTGATTAGCTACATTATACCATATGTTCTACTTCACATTTTGCGCTTTGTGTCAAACGCCAGAAGAGGTGAACGTGGCTGATGGCTTGAACACACAATATGCCGAGTTCACCATCATGTGCCGTATACGAAACAGTGACGAGGCAGTGTTTACATATATGTTATACATATATTCCATCACATTTACGAAGCAATTATCTTTGCATCAAACAATGATAAGGTATAGAATGGATCCTTAAGAAAGCTTTTGGGCTGGTAGATCACACTGTATTACTGCAAAAATTGAAAATCTATATATTCAAAATAGCATAACTGGTTGTCATCGTATTTAACTGACCGTAAGCAAAACGGTGGTATCTCTTCCGATTTCGCTAATGTCATAGCTGGTGTTCCTCAATAATTAATTCTTGGACCAACGTACTCTATGTATTTTATTTATAAATGATTTGCCTTTATTAATTAACAACTGATATGTTTGCCGATGACGCAATTAACTTTTTGTGAATCTGCTATTAAGTCTGTAGCTCGTTTTTAATGGGGTGGAAAACCGGAGGGCCCGGAGAAAAACAACAGACAAAACCGTTGGGACATAACTCAAAACAAATACCGCGAGACATTGGTTGTTGTTCAGTCATCGTAGTGCTTCAAGACTTGGTACAGGCAATAGTATAGAGGGAGTTAAAATGATACCACCAAAGGTGGGAGCGTTATTGATACCCGTTACAGCTCCCAACAGTATCGAAAAACGGTGTTTTTGTTCAATAATATAAACTAGCCACCAACACTGAAATATTTTAAACCGCGAAACCGTCTTGTTGTACGCCCACAATACGTAGTGAAAAGATTTTGAAATTGAGATTGAAAATAATGGCTTCAAAAAAGAAGATGAACAAAAGTACTCACCAGCACCCTCGAAAAACGGGCTTTTTGTTTAGAGAAAAGCAGAATGATACCACCAGAGGTGGCACCGTTTCCACCACCACACAACACTCCCAAAACCCACGAAAAATCGGGAACGGATTTCAGAAAAACCCAAATACACCGAACTACAACAAACTACAGGCACTATAACTAACACAGACGAACGACAGATAGGAGCACAAAAAGCTTCAGCAACCGGCATACGAGAGTGGGAAAAAGGTCGAGAAATCCACAATTGCACTGGTAGTACAAAAGACGTCGTAGGAGAAATTTGTCTCCCAAGAGACAAACAGAAATGATACCACCCATTTGTGTATTTGGGTCACATTTGGGAAAAGTGTAGAAAAATTGTCTCCCAAGAGGCAAACAGAAATGATACCACCCATTTGTGTATTTGGACACATTTGGGAAAAGTGTAGAAAAAGTGTCTCCCAAGAGGCAAACAGAAATAAATAATACCACCCATTTGTGTATTTGGGCACATTTGGGAAAAAGTGTAGGAGAAATTCGCCTCCCAAGAGACAAACAGAAATGATACCACCCATTTGTGCACTTGGACACATTTGGGAAAAGTGTAGAAAATGTGTCTCACAAGAGGCAAACAGAAATGATACCACCCACTTGTGTATTTGGACACATTTGGGAAAAGTGCAGAAAAATTCGTCTCCCAAGAGACAAACAGAAATGATACCACCCATTTATGTATTTGGACACATTTGGGAAAGACGGGTTGGAAAAAGAGGCTCGCATCTACAAGACCTTTTCTCGCAGAGCGCGAACACAGGACTCGGCGATTTCTCGTTTTCGTGTTTCTACGGCCAGCGCTTGCTCTAGATCTGCAATCCGAAGTTGTTGCCGCGCGTTTTCGCTTGGTGGGCCATCCGGACACGAGGTGTGGCCGTGCCTAGCTAGAGACCATGCATGGGAAAAAGCATTTCCGCAACCATCGCACAAGAAGCACGGCGGACTACACCCATTTTTTCGTTTCTCGTGTCGCGCCAAGTTGTACTTTTTCGCAAAGACTCTACCACACTTTTCGCACTCCATTTTCCCAATAGTGTTTTGTGTCTAATTGGGCACAAAAATATTTTGGAAAAGATCGAAAACCTCTCTCCAAAGGAGGTAGAAAAATTATACCACCCAATTGTCCACATTTGGACTTTTGGGAAAGTCGAAGAAAAATCGTCTCCCAAGAGCAAAACAAAATCTAGACCACATCGAAAAACAGAAAACCTCTCCCAAAGGAGGTAGAAAACAAAAATTGGAACGGAAATAAAGACAACTCGGTACAGAACAAGAAAGACAACTTGGAAAGACAACTCGGAAAGACAATTCGAAAAAGACGAAGAACTTTTGTCCAAAACGAGCAGCGACAAAAAATCGACAAAGAACTTTTTTTTCAAAATGGCTACTCCATGTAGAATGGATCGCTACTACCAGAGTGCTGGTGTACGGAGTCGCTAGTTTCGTTTTTTTTTCCTTCGGTGTGCCGGGCTGTTGGATGGAGTGCACGAACTGGGCGTCGGAGTCTGTTTTGCTCTTCCAGAGTCTACGGGACTCTAGAGTCACGAATGGGAACAGTAGTCTGCAGACCGTGTACGCCGCCAGAGAGACCCCCAGCCACCACTTCGCATTCTCTACGGTTCTCCAGATGTCTTGCACCTCCAACTCGTCTTTCTTCGGACACTCGGAATCGGTCGTGCAGGCATCGTTGAAAATTGCGTCCAACAGTCTGTGTTCCAGCGTGTCCAACCGGTTCTCCAAACGTCTCTCCATGTCGGACAGGTGCGTCGATTCTTCGAACGAGCTGGCGTTTCGTGCATCTTCTAGTAGATCCGTGGGGAACTCGGTGGGTCCGCAAAACCAGGCGCGGTCACCCTGTGTGCTACAGGAGTAGGGGTTTCTTGTTCTTCGGGGGTTTCTTGTTCTTCGGGGGTTTCTTGTTCTTCGGGGGTTTCTTGTTCTTCGGGTTTTGTACTACGTTCCGCATCGACACCATCCAACAACTTTCGAAGTCTGGCACTGCCGATCCCGTACTTCTTTTTTGTTTCGTCGGCCGTCGACTTTCCACGGGCTGAAATAATTTCTCGAATATTTTCCGGAGACAAGTAGGTTTTTGGCATGTTTGCAAACGTTTCTATCTAGAGAGGGACATTTGTCCAACAGGGAATTCCCAAATCGTTCGAAATGTGCAAAATACTTGTTCGCGGTGCTCGGATTGCTCGGATTGCGCACCAGATTGCTCGGATTGCGCACCAGATTGCTCGGATTGCGCGCCAGGAGATCCAGTCTGCTCGGGAAGGTCGAAATACCTGCTCGCGATTCCCAGGGGGCTCGGGTTCTCCTGGGTGCTCAGTTTGCTTCCCAGGATTTCTATTTTTTGCTATCCTTGTTGGCTAGAAAAGGAGATATAAGTGTCATATTCTGCAATTTGTGACGGAAACTCTGAACCATAACAGGATGAACAAACATTAATCGAAATCAGAAAATGACATAAAAAACATGTCATACCCTACATGTAGAAAGCAGACACTTTTCATGGATCATTTAAACTGTATTTGCTTGATGTGGCCACCGAAAATATGTAATTTAGCCAGAAATCGGCTATTTAATCACACATATTTCGCTTTATAATCACGCACGAAAACATGTCACCTTTTGCAAGTAAATTATTCATAAATTGCATTGTCATGGGTACTGTGAGCGTACTCGTTGGAAATCGTATTCATGTGTGCATCTATACATTGCTGATAATGGCAAGTAAGCTGTAAATTATTAAATTAAACCGTCACCAACATGATTGTAGAACCTTGTCTAAAACATAAAACGGAAACTCTGAACCGTATCACAATAACGACAGTGACAAATACTGTAAACTACACATACTACCCCGGTTATACTAATAGCGCTCCTACGAATTGTAGGCTGTGTCTATTTTTAGAACTCATAGTAATACACAATTCCACCTACCGGCGCCCTGGAACAAATTTCGGACAAACAATAGACGCTCTTTGAAGTTTCATTACGTAGATACCATAGATATAGAATACATCGATTCGCTACTCCGGGCGAATACAACGAGATCCCGTATGTTCGCGTGTCGCCGAGATTTTCGCGTGAGTTCATAGAGCATCTGTTGCGCGCTCGTCGATAACGTAAACAATATGGCGGCTGGGTTAATAAACGATAATCGACTGGTATAAATCCGATAATTTGTCGCTGTTTGTCAACAAAGCGCTTTTAAAATGAACACTCAACAGGTAACTAGCTTAATTTACCTGTTCTTTGGAAATGAATTGTTCTAGAAAAGTCTCGTCCCGCATAGAACAACACCAGAGGTACGCATGATCCTGTACATACTGCATTAACGCAAATCGGACAGACCGCGCTATACCATACAGGCGCGTCGGAAGGGAAATAACATTGGGGCCGCAAGGCGTCCTCCCAACAAAATGGTTAATGACGCGCGAAGCACGATGCGCATCGTAGGGCGAGTGGTTTGGGAGTCCTAAATCATAAAAACGCCAATATGTTAGAAAAAATAACCTAACATGTTTTCACTCCATCTTATAACACATCACTATATTATAAGAGGGAGTAAAACATGTTTAGCTTATTTTGTTTCCACTTATTGATGCTTTTATGTATATTTAATGTATTTATTAATCTTGGTCCGTTACTTCAACACACTCAATCAATCTGCCAAGTGTTGAAAATAACTGCATATACACTCAATAAATGTCGGCCTCCGTGACAAACTGATAAGATAAGCAGCTGCTCCGAGTCTACATTTGTCGCAAAAGCAATACGCCTTGTTTTCTCATGGGGTTTCAAATGTGTTTCAAGTACATTTCTGGTAACATGTTAGCCCCCAGTCTATAAAATATAGAAATCAAAATGATAAAATATAGAAATAATTTTGAAATCAAAATGATAAAATATAGAAATCAAAATGATGAAACAACATGTACAACGCGAGTGGAAGTTCGCCATATTCGGCTTAATTAATAGAATCTTACATGAGTGAACATGAATGGGTTTAACGTCCCAGCAACAGCTAAGGTCAGACCTCAGTTTCAAGTATCATCCGAAACACTAGTGGAATGGAAATACTATGAAAGTATTTTTGTCCTACCTGGTGTGGGGATGGAACCCACAACCTAAGTTATTGAAGTCCAATGTAGTAACCACTAGACCACAATCCATCCCCTTACATGAGTGAAGATTTGATATAATATTTGCAAAAAACGAGTTTAATAAATATATTACCGGTAAATCAACACAAATTCCAGATTATATTTATTGCATAAGCAGATCACCACATACTGAAGCTGTACTGATCACATATTTTCTGTAGCTGTCTCATGTACACATATCCCAGGTGTGTTATGAGTTTTAACCCATTCCTTTATGAATACACCTTTACGGGTATGAAATTTATTAAATATTGTATTTTTGTTATTTCTCAATGAAAGTAATGTTGTGACCATTCATTTGAACCGTCTCGATGAGACGGTTTCAATGGTGGTCGTGACACATACTTCTGAGCGCATAGAATGAAAATATTTGGAATTTTCGTAAACAAGCATGAAAATGGTTAACCCTTAGACCGCTACACACAACAATTGTCGTCTGCTGTTGTTTTTATATATTGCCTTATTTGTCAATAACAAGATGGCCGCGGCCCACATGTCGCGCACGCCGATGCATTTGATAGTCCTAAAAGAGGTTTGATAGTATACTGGAAGACTTTAACAAAAAACTGTAACCGATGTGCCGACTATATCGCGCTGTCCAAAAGCAGGTGCGACACATATAAAATAAAAATGTTTAACACCAAAGTTTACGGACGAACGTACGTACGGACGTCAAAGTGCCGACTAGATCGCCCTATTCGCAAGCGGGCGCGAATGAAATTGAGAATTCACTTAATTGAGCTTACAAAAAGAAACATGTGGATTTTCTACCGAAAAAAACGTGTGATGAATTTGCAAAAATAAAATATGCAACAAATTTGAGATCAGGGGGTGTCTTTAGACACAATGCTTATCTGTAGCACTGCGTACGTGAACTTGTATGTGCTGACGCACAGACTGGATAACATAACTTTCAGTTTAACAAAGTATTTTATTTTTTATAATTAGTATATTCAACATAATTAAGTAGTAACTACTGTATACGGAACCTGATACACCAGTCGAATAAGGTATTTCCACTTCTGATCATATTTTAAATGTTACATACTTACCTTGATGCATGAAGATTATACAAGGAAGCCAAACATGTACCGGAGGGCCGAACCAATGATATCATGATTCTGGTAAGGACGAAACCCATCGTTAACTTTACACATTACATGCTCCCAACCAACCGCTATCCCTGAATGACTAAATTCGGGTGATTCATTATCGTATGTAATTCGCCGGCATATCTGTGCTATATAACATCAATATTGCTCCAGTAGTTACAGAACTAATTAGGAAAATGCTCTTTACTAATCGAGCTGAAAATTCACTTATATGAGCTGAAGAAAAAAGCAAACGTTGTTTTAGCATTTTTCAGATGAAGTAAGTGATGTTTCAACTTAATTCCCTATGTTATATCAGAAAAATGGGTAAAAAGTAATAGTTATAGTTCACATATTGACTTTTTAATACATTAATTTCGAGTGACCTCAGCGAGTGAAGAAATTAGTTTATTAAAAATTCAATCAATATGTGAACTATAACTATCTTATTGTTGGCCCAGCCTCTTCGCGTGGACATGTCTTTTGGAATGAAGCATCGCCCATAAACGTGATTTCGAATGGCAATACTACTCCGCGATTGACAATTTGAAACTGAATCGATCAAGCCCGCGCAGTAAAATGGTTAGCGTCACAGGAAATGATGTCAACAAGATATTGTTCTAAATATAGCTCTCGTAGTAAAGAGGGGTGTCAAAATGATACCACCTCCTCATAAAATGTCACATTTCTCATGTTTGATAGACATTTGGGAGGCAAAACATATAGTTTTGTGATGGTGACATATACATTTGGTACACAATTGTGACGTCCAATTAGACATATGGGATCTAAATGGGATTTTGACAGCACCAGTCGAAGACGTGTCCTGAGAGGAAGACAGATCGAGTGTCTACAGACGCGGGTAGGATTCTAGAACTGGAGAAAAAACTTGCGATGGTCGAGAAGGAGCTGGTCACGACAAAGAGCGGGCGAGAGAAGTCCGAGTCCTGTTTTCGAGCACAGCGAGATAAGCAGGTGAAGAGATCAAAATGATACCACCTCCTGGCAAATTGTCATGTTTCTCATGTGAGCGAGAATGAAAAATAATACCACCTAATAATTATCACCCCATAGACTACTAAGATGGGTGAGAGGTATATACGAAAAAATACCCTGGGGTCTCCGGTGAGAACAAACATACCCCACCCGGAGCTCGAACTCGCGCCGGCAAAACCATTCTGGGCCCACCGCGCTAAGCCCTGGCGCCTTAAATCTTCATCTTTCGTTTCAGCTTAGCGGGGTGTTGCTGGCTCACGCCCATTACATTCCATCTAGCGACTGTCTAACGCGGACCCCTCCTCCTCATTGCTTCTCATCCGCTCGAAACATTCGAACAGTCTCTGAAGTGAACACACGTGGCAACATGTCTCGCCGACACCATACAGCTGGCTCAGAGATACAGGTCACTTTCTCATATCGTTGAGAGTGACTTGACGTGACTTGAGGTGGTATTAGAGATAAAAATACCCCTCAAACATACCAGAGATACTGTCACCAGTTCACTTTCTCATATCGTCGAGAGTGACGTGACGAGATAAAACACCCTCAAGCATACCAGTGATACTGTCACTGACCCGATTTGAATTTAAGTTAAAGACAAGATTTTCTTATATTAAAAAGTCATGACGTAAGGTCGAAACCATGACGAGGCGTAAGATAATTGACGAATTCCAAAATATTTTCGAACGCATGAAAAGCGAACCAGCGACCGGTCTGGGTGCTACGGCTCACACGCAGAAGGTCGATGATGATGATCACTATATGCGTGATGAGGATGTAACGGCAGTAATAAAACAGTTAGTCGGGCCAGCCGAAATCGTTCGAAGAGGGCATAGAACCATTATCTGGGCATATCATGTCGATGTTGATGGCGTGATAAGCGAGAGAATAATACGGGACGTAGAATCAAACGCTCACAACGCATTTTACCTGAGATATTCATGCTAGTACGTTCTTCGTAATTCGAAAATGATAAGACTATGGTATTTCAGAAGGAACTCCACGGTATTCCTTGGATGAACGAACTCGCCCAAGCTCGCGATTGGACAGTCACTCAAGAGTCGATACGAGTGGAGGTCGATCAAGTCGAGAGACCGAGCAGCAAGTGGGTGGTCGTAAATTGGGTGTCAGTCGAGGTGAAGATGATTATCGATAATCAATGAATACGCTTAGGCAATGGAAAACTACCTGATTGGTTGAGACAGAACAAATGCATGTACGCTGTCGACTCGTTCGATGATGATTTTTGTCTATTAAGATGCATCGCGATACATCGAGGAAAAAGAGCCGATATATGTTGTACGGAGGCTAGAGAGTTGTCAGAAAGGTTCTTTCGTCGCTATGCCACACCATAGAATAGAAAGGTAACAATGGAAATGATACCAAAGGTTGACGAGAAGTTCAAGCTCGGCATACGAGTGTACGAACCGGCTGAAAATGGAGCGTGGAGTATACAGAAAATACCCGCTCACGACGATGCGATAGGTATTGAGACGATGACAATCGGATTATATGATGGGCATGCGTTCTTAATAACTAATTTGAACAAGTTAGTGAATGAGCATGTGTGCGGTGAGTGTCAACATATGTTCACACAAGCTGGCCATTTGCACCGTCACGCGGGCACGTGTACAAAAGGTATAACCGAAGTCATCTACCAGGATAAGAAAGTAGATAAACCTCAGGCTGCTTACGAGGTACGTCGAGTGACGTTGCCATTAACTGGATAGAGTACGAAACTGACATACATCAAGTCCACATCCATCATTCAAGATGCGGGCATGGTGGTGAGAGGTGAATAGCTAACAATTCGGTAGACGGATATTGTTTAGATACCAATACGGTGTATCAATGTCACGGTTGCTATTGGCACGGATGTCCGAGACATTTTAAGAAAAAGAATGCGGCAAAGATGTATGAAAAGACGAGACTTCAAGATGCCAAAATAAGAGAGGAAGGATACCGGTTGGTAGTAAAGTGGGAATTTGAGTGGAAGAATGTCGCGGGTATAACAATAAATGAGTGTGGCGATCTCAAGTACGAGGCCGAACACGTACCAGTTTCCGTATCGATAGGTGATACTCTAAACGGTGAAATAACTCACATATGTGATTAAAGATCCAGAGGTGTTAGTCGAAAGGTTTTTATCCGAGCTGAAAACGAGAGCGGTCGCGATACCTAGACTAGTTCGAAATGAATATCTACATGACGACATTTCCTTGCTTCCTAAAAGTCAACAAAAGGTCATCACATAACGGACCGATCAAGTACCAGCCGCTGGAGTCAACTGTATTCGGTACGACTTGAATATAATAAAAAGGTATTTAGTATATAAGCTAGCGGACACAGTGGCGAATGTGATGGTAGGTAAGATAGCGAGCACAACGATATTCCTCTTCACATCAGAGTTTCGGTTCTTAGACGTTATACAGTATTTAGTTATGAGAAATAGGTAAAAGCATACGACTGTAAGATGAGAAAATCCTACTTTCGCGTAGACAAACTAGACTATCCTGCTTTACCAGATTATGCCGAGTTTTGGACTGGTGATGGGTACCGACTTACTCTTTCTCAGTGGAAAGAGTGTAATAATATATGTGTAGAAAATAAAATGACTAAGTTCGAAGACTGGTTACGATACTATAACGATCTTGACGTTGGTCCGTTTCTCGAAGCGAAATTGACAACGTTCTACAAGGAAATGTAAATCGATATTCTTAAGGATGTCATATCGCTTCCGGGTGTGTCGCTGCAATATATGTAAGAAGAACGAAAGAGAACGTGCTGTACACACCAAAGAAGGAGACGTATGATATGATGAGATAAGCTCTCATTGAAGGACCTTCTATCGTTTTCTCTAGATACGCGGAAGCTGGTAGATTTAAGATAAGAAACGATGGTAAAAAGGTATGTGGGTCCGTATTAGGTTACGATGCCAATGCACTATACTTATCTACGCTACCTAATGACATGCCATGCGGAGAATAAAACATATGGACGAACCCTAAACCTGAAGGTTCGAAGGTCATAAAAGATTTCGTTCGAAAATTGAGAAAATGTGAATGGTTCGGATTTGTAGAGGTGGACATCGAAGTGCCAAAAAAAGTAAGGGGAAAGTTCGAAGAAATTACACCGCTATTTGTTAATAGAGAAATGTCTCTGAAGACGGTACCAGATCACATGATAGACTATCTGACGAACACTGGATGGACCCGCATGCGTGGACAGAGAAGACTAGTGGGAGCAATGTCAGCAGAAATAAATATATTTCGAAGCTAAAATGACATTTAGATGGTTCGTCGAAGAAGTAACCGAAGCTCGTAGAACTGGCGATGTTGACAAGTCGAAAGCAGTACTGGCTGAACTATTTACACTAGTTGGAAATGCTTGTTGTGGTAAGATGATAGAGGCGGCCGAACGTCATCTTAACACCACTTACACAAAGGATGAAAATATTGTTGACAAGGCTTTGAGATCGGCATGGTGTGAGGACTTGGAAGAGATTGGAAGCGCGTACGAGATATCTAGTAGGAAACCAAGAGTTGTAATCATTCGTCCATATAAATGTGGAATAGCCGTCTGTCAACTCGCGAAGCTTCGAATGTTAGAGTTCTACTACGATGTTCTAGATAGATACGTTGACATTTACAGACGATCCTAAATTTTCTCTTACGAACATTTTAGTCGCCTCTGGTACTTCCCTAATGGCATTACTAAATGTAAAATGGTAGATGCGGAGGTTGGGATAATTGTTTTTGTTATTTCTGACGCGGCAATATCTGAGAATTAATAAACTGTTGTTGTATGGCCTTAGGTTTCATCATTGTGTTGTTATTGTGTTCTGTGTCTGTGTTATGTAAGGAGCAGTGATACTTTGAGTAATAATATCTACAATGTCTGTAGACTGAAGTCAGTTGAATTTGTTAACCCTTTTGTCCTGAATTAACACTGTAATGGACACTCCCATATACGGTGGTGGTTGGTTGGGAGCATGTGATTCGTATTTAATGATTGTGATTCATCCGTACCAGAATCTCGACCAGGGGTCCGTTTCACTAAACCTTTTATATTTTTATTTTTTTTCAGTTTATACATATTTTTATTCTCCCCGTAATAGGTATGTGGTAGGTCCGGGAGCCATCCCCCACAAACCATACAATAATATAATACATGTGCATCTTACAATTCAAGTTAACCCTTACTGTGCGCTAAACAAAAATTGTCGTCTGCCTATTTTTACTTTCATCATTTGTATTACTGAGAAATAAATTTATTGTGACAGCATATGAGAATCGCCTCCAATGGAGACGATTTTCGTGTGCTGTCAAAACGTGTCTTTGCTAAGGATTAACGAAACAAAAAAAAAGAACACCAGACGACAATACTTAATACAGCACAGCAAGGGTTAAAGAGGGCGACCAAAACCATACAATATACATGTAATTAACATAATGAAAACATGTCCAAACATACATACAACAAGGAAAAAAAAGTATGATGCAATTATCAATCAAGTAAAAGACATGGAAGGTTGGTGGCTGGTTGATTAAAGTAAGGTATTGTTAAGTTGACATGCAATTCTATTTAATATTATCATTGTGTATTAGCTATTCATTCAAGGGTGTTGTGCATTCATGGATATAGTTTTGTAATTATTGTCCCATATTGCGTCAAATTTATCTAATGTATTGTTGTCGTGCGCAATTTGACGATGAATTTTGTATGTTTCTGTCAGTCTTGATTTTAGTGCAGTGAAATATAAATTCTGTTTTATTGTTCTTGATCGGTATATATATGCTTTTGTTTCCATAAACATAATTTTAACTACTTCAGACGTCGTATTTTCGAAAAGCCCAAATAGGAAAGATTTTTCTGTTAGCTCTATTGTTATGTTATTATTTCTTAGCAATTCTGTCAAATTAGTTAGCAATTTTTCTGTTTGGGGACACTGCCACAAAATATGTCTAATGGTTTCTGTATCCGAGCTACGTAGATTACATAAATTGTTATTAACAGCTCCTATCCTGAATAAGAAGGTGTTTGCCACTAATATATTATGATTTATTCTAACTTGTAACCATCTTAACCTTGTACTTTTGGTAGTTCTAAATGGTTCTTGGTATATAGATTTCCAATTGTTTGCACTAAATTCGTATATACCATTCCATTTTTGTTTGCCGGTAGGTGTTTCTGTGTTTTTTGTTTAGTATACTATACATGTCCTTAGACCCATTGTATGATCTTAGAATTGTTCTCAAAGGTGCTGGTATGATAGGTTGTTCTAACTTTTGTGTTATTAATATTTGAGGTTTTTGGAATAGTGATTTCAATGAAGATGACAGACCGTGATAATGAAGATAATTAATGTTTATGCCTGTATTCTGTTTAAACTGTTCCAATGTAAAAATCTTATTGTCTCCATCTAATATGTCATTTATGAATCTAATTCCTTTTTCATATACATTTTTTGAAATAAATGTTCGTAAGTGCAAAATTATGATAGTCTTTAAATTTCACATTAGCAGTGTTTTCTTGTAAACAATTAGTGGATTTTCATTTATTGAAAAATAAATGTAAATCCATCAATTTAAATCTCGAGACGATCCTAAATTTGCACTTACGAACATTTTAGTCGTACAAAGTTTAGTGAAACGGCCCCCGGAGACCTAATTTGACCCTAAGGTGCATCTTGGCTTTCTGGTATTTGAGAGTTGAATCTGGTTATACCCATTATTATATAAGAGTAATCCTACCGGGGAAGGGGCCAAGTGTGTAGTATGGACCTGGCACCAGGTCAGGTTATTCTCATTTCAGGGCAGAATATATATTTATTTCGATGTAAATATTCCATTCTGATTTTGGTATTTCCACCCCCAGTGCAGCATGTCAAATGTGGGATCGAACCCGTTGGCCCGCCTTAAATGACATTAACTGTTGATAGGCCGTTAAACACCAAGAATCCATTTATCAGAAAGAGGTAAGAAAATATCAGCAAATGATGCAGATCTTGATGAGACGGCTCGTTACGATCCGGCTCATCTGGATTTACACTGTTTGCAAAGATTATGATAGGGGTCTGTAGTATTGAAAGGGCACTGAATAAAGCCCACTGCATTGAATTATTAAAAGCTCTAATCGAGTCTAATGCTCAAACCCAACTCCACTGGAACCTCACCAAACCGGACACCCTGCGATGTCCCCATGATGTCTGGCTTAAAGAGGCTCTACTGTCATCAGACATACGGATGTCCTAATCATGCCTGTGTGATTTGCAATCATGAACATACATGACAGATAAATGACCGTGGGAGGTCGGTCCTCATGGTGTCTGGTTTAGAACGGCTCCACTGTCATTAGACATACGTGTGTCCTAATAAGTGAAAAAATAAACAAAACAAATGTCTTTACTCCATCCTATGCACATTATAAGATGGATTAAACAAAGGTTTAGCTTATTTTTTCTCACGTATTGATGCTTTTAGGTATATTTCATGTATGTATATACAGTCGAGCACTAGTACCTCGAACATCAGTATCTCGATGATATCCCCTATCTCGATGATTCATTACAGTCCAGAATTATATCCTTATTTCTTTAATATAAATTTCCTCGGCTATCTCGAACATATCTCGTATATGTTCTCTATCTCGACTGTTCATTCTGTCCCCTCCGTATAAAAATACGTTAAAATCACTTCGCTATCTCGACCACATAAGCACTTGGGTAAATCACCTAAGCGCCTGGCTGCCAAGATCGATTTGGTTAACACTAATTTTCAAAACCTAGTATCAAACAAAACAAAATAAATTCACACGTGCCTCGGGTTGTTTGCTTAATTGGTCCACCTTGTTTGAGTGTTTGACACGATTCATTATTAAAAGCATATCGCGCTGGTCATTTAAGCAATTCACTGAGAGTTGTGACGCCACCTGTAATGTTGGGTAGTTTACTACCTTTGGTCAGTAGTTAATTGGTGATTAAAATTCGTCAGTAAATTAGTTACTTTCTTTGTTGTGATGGGTAACATGATTTTATATTTTTTTGCGAAAATATTCGACCATGTCACTTCATCGCTATCTCGAACCTAGTCCTATATCGACTGAAATACGATCTCCCTTCGACTTCGAGATACTGGTGCTCGACTGTACCTTGGTTCGTTCCTTCAACCTGTGAGTCATGTGTGGTGTTTTTGCAGCCAAAAACACATTATGGGCAAGAAATAATGGCAACATTTTGATTCAAACACATTTTGAGATGGCAGCCATTTTGGTTTAAAAATTGCCGCCATTTTTAACTTGGATATGTAATATTTAGTGTACATTTGTTAACGCCATGGTGATATTTTCCATGTTCCTTCTGGTTATACTGATATATCTTTGAACACAGACTGCATGGATTCACAAGTACTGTAGTACAAGCAATCTTTATCTTCAAAATGGCCGCTGGAAATAAGTGTGTAATATGCATTGCCGCTTCAAAGAATTAGAGCACATTGTAGTATTGTTGTGGCTTTAGTTATGTTATGTTCTTTCTTTATGATATTTACATATAGACTTGTCAGAATTGTATCAAAGTTGGCGGCAACCTTTCACTTACCGGTACTTTTTGGCGAAAGATCATTCGGGACAGTTCGGAAAATTAGCCTTGCAGTTTTAAAATATGACTTTCAATGTTGATTTATTTACTATTTTGCCTAATAAAAGCGCCTAAAGAGCTGGAGCGATGCTTAACGGCCATATTGAATGTACATGCACATGTTGATCTGGATCTACACTGGTCTCAACAAACATAAGCCCTATTTCTCCAGTCACAGCCACATATTTTGTATGGAACGCAAACTTGACGGCCGGCTATAAGTGAACAGGGACCGTACGATAAGGTGCTCCAATGTAGCCCCGATTCAGCATGTGCACCGGCGCAGTCTGATGCGGGCCTAGGCTTGTCGCCATTGAGTCAAGCTAACGCTGTTTATTAGTTCAATGCTATTTTATTGCAAATGTTACAGACACGGATACAATAGATGAATCAACAACATGCAAATTGGTTGGGCTACACATTATATCATCATTAAATGGTGTATAGGCCATACAAAGTACTTTGGTTCTCAGATATCGCCGCGTCAGAAAAATCCATGCGCGTCGAGCATTTTATCGTCATGGAGAAATCGTACTGAAAGTTCGCCGCATGATCCATAACAAACACTACCGTGCAAACATATGTTAAATCAAATCATGTCTGACGAAAATCTTACGATTTATCCTGTTATAGTAACTTCTAAAACATGTATCTGGCGACTTGAACAAAATCACAGACAAACATCTCAACAAAGAAAATATATTTAAAAACATCCGCCCTCCTGCGTCACTTTCCACAAACCCTGCGTCTGAGAACCAAAGTACGTTTTTATGACTTTATATCAGTTTGTGTTCTTTTGGTGACTGTACAATTACAAATCAAGATCATGATGTGCCAAAGGGACTGTGCATATACTGTTGAGTTTCTTTCAATATTAATATGTGGCTGTGACTGGAGTAATGGGGCTTATGGGTTTTGCGACCAGTGTAGATCCCGATCAGCCTGTGCATTCGCAGACTGATCAGGATCTGCCCTGGTCGCCATTCCATCAATGAAACGCCCATGATGCTTCTAATATGCAATATAGATCATTATCAGGCTACAGGTGTGCGCTATCTGACCAGGAGCTACACTGGTCAGAAATCCCATAAGTCCAATTTCTCCAGTCACAGCCACATATAATGATTTCAGTCTTGCATACGTGCATCTTGTCACATTACCAGTTACACCACCGGCTGTGCTAATCTTGTCAATATTTGAATTTCTTTTTATTTCACAATAATTGAATATCGTGCTTGAAAGCAAACAGCTTGATTGGCTGAGTCTGAGCTGTGCTACAGCTCAGACTCAGCCAATGAAACTGCTTGATTGCGATATGAGATTGTCAATGTATGTTCAGAAAAGATGGCATATTGTCATAATTAACGCAGGCGGTTGTACGAATGTCTTGCATCCAATCAAATTCCTATAAGCTTCCCATTCCTGCTCATAGTCTACTAGCCAAAGGGTGAACATAGGAATGTGGAGTACCGCAAGGTTTTAAGTTGGAAATGTAACTTTAAATAAGAAAAACAAAATTAACGAATCAACAACGTTGCTCGACGTCACGTGGGCTAATGCAATGTACTGTGATATAAACGCAATACGTTGCATGGGCATTTCCATTATGAATTTATGGAAAGTGTAAATATTGTGTATTAAGTCGTCGACGCTACGGTCGAAATGTCATAGAATCGAGCACAGCCTATTGGGCGAGAGCGAGAGCTCGTATGCGGGCGACAAGTCTCTTCGCCCGATTGCCAACCTGCCCGTACCACGTGCTGTTAAACATCTCATTCGCAGCCGTGCTCCAGCAGCGATTGACGACCGCCAAATGGAAATTCTTGAATTTCGACAGCCGCGAATATCCCAGATTGAACATCATGTTTGCCAAGACGAGTTTCGCCTCGTCTGGGAGCTTGGCGAAGTCCGAGTGTAACTTGGTGCAGTCAGCAATGGCGGATTGTACGTCCGCTCGGAACGCCGAGTCAACTCTCTCTTTGCTGGGTAGTTTACTACCTTTGGTCAGTAGTTAATTGGTGATTAAAATTCGTCAGTAAATTAGTTACTTTCTTTGTTGTGATGGGTAACATGATTTTATATTTTTTTGCGAAAATATTCGACCATGTCACTTCATCGCTATCTCGAACCTAGTCCTATATCGACTGAAATACGATCTCCCTTCGACTTCGAGATACTGGTGCTCGACTGTACCTTGGTTCGTTCCTTCAACCTGTGAGTCATGTGTGGTGTTTTTGCAGCCAAAAACACATTATGGGCAAGAAATAATGGCAACATTTTGATTCAAACACATTTTGAGATGGCAGCCATTTTGGTTTAAAAATTGCCGCCATTTTTAACTTGGATATGTAATATTTAGTGTACATTTGTTAACGCCATGGTGATATTTTCCATGTTCCTTCTGGTTATACTGATATATCTTTGAACACAGACTGCATGGATTCACAAGTACTGTAGTACAAGCAATCTTTATCTTCAAAATGGCCGCTGGAAATAAGTGTGTAATATGCATTGCCGCTTCAAAGAATTAGAGCACATTGTAGTATTGTTGTGGCTTTAGTTATGTTATGTTCTTTCTTTATGATATTTACATATAGACTTGTCAGAATTGTATCAAAGTTGGCGGCAACCTTTCACTTACCGGTACTTTTTGGCGAAAGATCATTCGGGACAGTTCAAAAGGAAAATTAGCCTTGCAGTTTTAAAATATGACTTTCAATGTTGATTTATTTACTATTTTGCTAATAAAAGCGCCTAAAGAGCTGGAGCGATGCTTAACGGCCATATTGAATGTACATGCACATGTTGATCTGGATCTACACTGGTCTCAACAAACATAAGCCCTATTTCTCCAGTCACAGCCACATATTTTGTATGGAACGCAAACTTGACGGCCGGCTATAAGTGAACAGGGACCGTACGATAAGGTGCTCCAATGTAGCCCCGATTCAGCATGTGCACCGGCGCAGTCTGATGCGGGCCTAGGCTTGTCGCCATTGAGTCAAGCTAACGCTGTTTATTAGTTCAATGCTATTTTATTGCAAATGTTACAGACACGGATACAATAGATGAATCAACAACATGCAAATTGGTTGGGCTACACATTATATCATCATTAAATGGTGTATAGGCCATACAAAGTACTTTGGTTCTCAGATATCGCCGCGTCAGAAAAATCCATGCGCGTCGAGCATTTTATCGTCAATGGAGAAATCGTACTGAAAGTTCGCCGCATGATCCATAACAAACACTACCGTGCAAACATATGTTAAATCCAATCATGTCTGACGAAAATCTTACGATTTATCCTGTTATAGTAACTTCTAAAACATGTATCTGGCGACTTGAACAAAATCACAGACAAACATCTCAACAAAGAAAATATATTTAAAAACATCCGCCCTCCTGCGTCACTTTCCACAAACCCTGCGTCTGAGAACCAAAGTACGTTTTTATGACTTTATATCAGTTTGTGTTCTTTTGGTGACTGTACAATTACAAATCAAGATCATGATGTGCCAAAGGGACTGTGCATATACTGTTGAGTTTCTTTCAATATTAATATGTGGCTGTGACTGGAGTAATGGGGCTTATGGGTTTTGCGACCAGTGTAGATCCCGATCAGCCTGTGCATTCGCAGACTGATCAGGATCTGCCCTGGTCGCCATTCCATCAATGAAACGCCCATGATGCTTCTAATATGCAATATAGATCATTATCAGGCTACAGGTGTGCGCTATCTGACCAGAGCTACACTGGTCAGAAATCCCATAAGTCCAATTTCTCCAGTCACAGCCACATATAATGATTTCAGTCTTGCATACGTGCATCTTGTCACATTACCAGTTACACCACCGGCTGTGCTAATCTTGTCAATATTTGAATTTCTTTTTATTTCACAATAATTGAATATCGTGCTTGAAAGCAAACAGCTTGATTGGCTGAGTCTGAGCTGTGCTACAGCTCAGACTCAGCCAATGAAACTGCTTGATTGCGATATGAGATTGTCAAAGTATGTTCAGAAAAGATGGCATATTGTCATAATTAACGCAGGCGGTTGTACGAATGTCTTGCATCCAATCAAATTCCTATAAGCTTCCCATTCCTGCTCATAGTCTACTAGCCAAATGGTGAACATAGGAATGTGGAGTACCGCAAGGTTTTAAGTTGGAAATGTAACTTTAAATAAGAAAAACAAAATTAACGAATCAACAACGTTGCTCGACGTCACGTGGGGCTAATGCAATGTACTGTGATATAAACGCAATACGTTGCATGGGCATTTCCATTATGAATTTATGGAAAGTGTAAATATTGTGTATTAAGTCGTCGACGCTACGGTCGAAATGTCATAGAATCGAGCACAGCCTATTGGGCGAGAGCGAGAGCTCGTATGCGGGCGACAAGTCTCTTCGCCCGATTGCCAACCTGCCCGTACCACGTGCTGTTAAACATCTCATTCGCAGCCGTGCTCCAGCAGCGATTGACGACCGCCAAATGGAAATTCTTGAATTTCGACAGCCGCGAATATCCCAGATTGAACATCATGTTTGCCAAGACGAGTTTCGCCTCGTCTGGGAGCTTGGCGAAGTCCGAGTGTAACTTGGTGCAGTCAGCAATGGCGGATTGTACGTCCGCTCGGAACGCCGAGTCAACTCTCTCTTTGCTGACGGGTGTACCTATCGGTAGTGTTACAACGATTATCGATAATACTAGGAATTATTTCTCCATTTCTGCTATCTATGTACTATATCGATTATTTTCAAAGTTTATCGATTGTAATATAACTTATTTCATCGCTTGTACTAGTACTATCGAGTAATGGAAATTGTAATTACAAACAAAAATGCAACTTGTAATGTACAGACACATACAGTCGAACCTGTGCTAAAGACCACCTCCGAATAGCAATCACCTGACTGTAAAGGCCACAATTGTGTTGACCCAATGGCACAATTACTATATAAATGACCCTGCGAATAAAGACCACCTGTGAACAAAGGCCAGATTTTTCACTTCCAATGGCTGGCCTTTATTCACAGGTTTGACTGTACATACTTGTAATGTATTATTAAACATAACGCAAGTGATACATTTATCTATTTAACCATTAGACCGCTACACACAACAATTGTCATCTGCTGTTGCTTTTATATCTTGCCTTATTTCTCAATAAAAGCATGGTTTGACAGCGCTTCAGAATCATTTGCAATGGAAATGATTCTAAAGTGCTGTCAAAGCATGTTGTAAATTATTCTAAAGTGCTGTCAAAGCCTGTTTTGATGATAAAAATGGAAAATAGAAAATAAACAACAGACATTCAAAAAAATAAGATAGTGGTGTAAGAGTTAAAATGCGTCAACAAGAAACTAGGTTCTGTATCAGACAGACCGTGACATATGGCCGATTGTGGACGTCCATTTCTATTACACACTGTTACTTTAAAAGTACATGCCCACTCTATGTTCTTTATATCAGAGTCATCATCTGAGACATTTTCTAACAAAATAAACATTCATTCACCGTTACCCCGTATTGATTGGCATTATTATACATTTTATATCGGACGTACAATTCCACACATATATCAGGGGCGATAACCATGTTTCCTTAAAATGTTAACGGACATTACAATATAGTATCTGTATTTATATATTGATGTGCAATGATCATACTTTATAATCTGTCGAAAATATTATTTTTCAGGTGACGCATTAAATAGTATACATAATTAAAAAGTGTCATGCCTCATTTGCATATGAAAATAACCTGATACAACCGCGCATCACTATCAGTAAAATAAATATTACTAAATGATTATATCTATAGCGGGCACTCGTAATTTTTGGAACTGGTGGAATAGTAACACAATAATACACTTATTTAATTCCTATAAAGAACATTTTGTGCCTTCTGAGTGGGTATGTACCTTTAAACATAACGCAAGTGACACAATTATGTATTTATAGTGGAGGGGCACTTTGAACAGAAGTGGCTTAAAAACGACTTATGTTCAACCCAAGAGAGCAAAAGCAACGACTATTCTGGATTGATACATCATACCTTCATGAACATGAATCCGGTATCGGTCAATCAAATTAGGTGGGACAAGATCACTTTTGGGGTCATTAAGTGCAAAGAGGTCAAACGAGTTCAAAAACATATTTTATATCAGTAGATGGACATGTACGTGTATAGCATGTTTGAAATATCAGATAAAGTTGTTTAAATTGTTGAGTATTCTTCCTTAGGACATATATGAAACGATTCGGTTTTATGGTGATTCAAATGGTTGTCTATTTTGCGATTTTAAAGATGGCCGCCAGGTATCAACATTGTGTCTTAAATATATTCCGACTTGATTATTATATGACGTTCGGCACTTACATTATGCGTTTACATACATAAAAGTACCTTTAGGTAACTTATAACAACAATTCACCACTGATAAATTCATATATATACAAGATGGCCGCCAAATATTTACCCAGACGTGCAGTAAATGTTTGTGGAATAACAAACATAAATATAGCTACACTTTCTTGAACTTTCATAGTTCAGTTGTTTGTATTTTTTCCGGTATTACTGCATGTGTTCTTTACAAAAATGAATGAGTCCATGTAATATAGTTATTATTTGACCATGTTGGGATATTAAAAATGACCGCTAAGTATCGCTTAGGCTCTTAGGCGCTGTTGGTCGTCAAAATAGTAAAGCAATGGAACATAATTGGAAATCATATTTGTAATATTTTAAAAATGCGAAGCTTGTGTTCCAAACTGTACCGAATGATCTTTCGCCGCCACAAACAAAGGTAAATCAAAGATGGCCGCCAACATGGATACAATTATGATACGTCAATATTAAGTAGGGTAGACATAGCATATACTACACCCTAAAATCAGTGTTTCAGTGTGAATGGTAATTTAACGAATATGTTAATTCTCGCCGGGGAGCGCGATATCCCTGGCTTGGCCCTTATTCACATGCTTAGCTTTCTTGCAGGAGAGAGATGAATCCGGCTAATCCCGTTATAAGAGCAATACGATCAGTGCTAATCCTACTACGTTTATGGGGAGTGGAGGTGGGGGCTAAGTTACGATAGTGTGGTGAAGACCTGACAGTAGATCGAGTTTGTCTAATGCCAGGGCTAGATAAAAATTGTATGAAAATATTCAGTTACCTGCCTCCATCCATAAAGATGAAATGAGCTGTTGTTAGTCCGTTTAAAGCCATTAAACATTAAACCGTTTGGATATCTATCATTTTATTAACCTGACCATAAACATCAATGTTGCATTTTATTATTGCAACAGGTCCGTAACCAGGGGGTCGGTGCGGTCGGACGACCCCCTCCTGCCTTGATGTCCACTGTTTGATGCACTAAAATAAGAAGTATTGTCAATACGTAGTCATTATATAATATTGATGCAAGCAGTCGTAGTATGTGCCCCTGACCCCCTAGCTGCCTCGGGCCATTCCAGTAATCGAAAAGACTCCCTGCTTCAAAATGTCTGGTTACGGGCCTGTTGCATACATTGAAACCATCAGATACCGGTACATTCCCTGCGGATATTGTGTCATTTTCCATTATAACGAAACCTAATATCTATATATGAACAACGATAATCAGTTTGTTAATGCTGTACACGAAACGGTAGGCACAGCGATTGACATATCAAATAGAAGTTTACGTATTCTGAACTTGACTGGCTACGTAACAACTACCAATTCACTTCCCAAATAATGAAAGCTGCGTTTTTTCATAGCGAAGAAGTATGCTTAGCTTTTTGGATATGAACAAAACCACGCCATTGCATCCTGAGTTATTTAAGCATTATGCTAATGTCCACTGATATGGGAATATCAATTCTACTGCGTTTGCATACGTCATATTTCCACCATTTATACTTGAAAAGTCTTTATCGGCACATTTATTATTATACCAAAGTCGTAATATTGACGACACTAGCATGAACATGGAATACCAACAACTTTTAAACACTGCACATGGACAGTGCGAGTGTGATTGTCGGTGTAGCAAGAGACAAAATCAATTACTTTAACATTGGGAAATGATATAATATATACATATCGCATATATGTAGAGTCAATGGTGTGATCATGGTCATCGCATCTCAGTTTATATACGACATATGATGTTGTTATTGCCCAAATAAAATAACATTTGGATGATATATCATTTAAGTAGTCATATGCCGGTAGCCATGTACTAGGACATACAAGTACATGTAGGAATAAGTTAATAACCATTATTTGAGAGCCATATTTACATTACTCTATATATCTAAGAATTCAATGCATGGTGTCATCCAGGCCATTACATCTCAGCTCATAAATGGTGTTTATTGACAATAAAATCTCGTTTGGATGACTTATAATATCAAGTAGTCATATACATGTAGGCATGGACTATGTCAATAGGATGGATTGAATGATTCAGTATTTATGAGTCACATATGTATGGATAGTAAACTATCATGCGATCGAGATCAATATGTTGCGAGTTCATGATGGAACATATGTTGAGGTCATTCATGAGACTATTTGGTATATAGAAAGAATAAAAGTTATATAAATGTATTATACGGTCATAATGCAGTCTATCTTGAATGCATATGTATGTATATGTATCAAAGTTATGAAGGGCGCTGTTTCTGGGGAATACCATACACTTTAATCATATATGCTGTAGTCATATGATGTCCTTACATGTTATGTGTATAAGTGCCATAACGGTGTATTATAATATCCCAACCATATGTGTAATATAATATATAATAGGTTACATGCATTAATATGTTACTTTGTTTCAAATGAACATGGTTGATTATTCTATGCTAATCTATATCAGAACGCACCATCGTCCGTGTATATGCACACCATCATATGGCATATACATAAGATCGTAAGCGATCAAACATGCACGTATTTGGGTAGTGCTTTGCTAAATATATAGAGCATATCATTGTACCCATATGTCTCTGACGATATTGCCTTTTTTTCTGTGCAAACCGCAATTCCCGTGATTGGATTTGTAACTAAATGGGTTTGAGCTAACCTGGAAGCGAAGCGTATAAAGCTAAACATTGACACATACCTGATCTGAGGCCTCTAAATCATAATCATTCCTTACAACATATGTGGCACGCATAGCCGCTGTGAATATTGATTTAAATGAAGTGCACGGGACGGGACTTTTGTCAATGAGAATATATGTTAATTGAGAATATATCTCCATTTATCAGCGATGATTATGCATGCAGTCATGCGGAGAGTTTTGCTTAAACAGAATATGCTGATCTGCCTTATACAGACTTATATGGGACGATTTTTTAAATAGTTCAGTGTAATTTAAAGGTATGTATATGGGTATATCCACTCGTGGATGTATGGATATAAAACTGTAATAAATACTATTTGATAATTGTTGTATTTTACATGAATTGTTTTAATGACATGTTCTATCTTGGTTATACTTTAGTCTAAAGTGATTGAAATGACATAACATACAATATATTTAAACAAACAGTACATACATTTTAAAATTCTGACTGCAACGAGTGTAAACTAATTCGATCATCACCAAGTGTATTATCAGCGAACTACTAGTCTGAACACATGTGAATTTGTCCTATAAAGAAATGTAAAAGTACATTAAAAGAAACGCGCAATTACCAGTACCACAATATATTAGAATAGCCTAAATGAGGCGACCATTTTGAATAAACAAAACTACAAATTACTTCAAAATCAAGTGTATCCAACTTAGTGATGTAACCGTCTAACAGAATGAAGAAGTATAAATATGTAAAGCAAAAGAAAAAATTATATCCAATAACTTTCGAGTGTCATTTTTAATTAAACACGCTCTTTAAGAAGAGCGTAAATATTGATCTATATTTTAATATCATATCTTAGATGAAAAGCAAACTAATATGTCCCAGCAATGCGAATCGCTTTGTATATGCCCCATAAAACAATAATCACCAATAAAACATACTTTATCGGATTTTTCTGTAATGTTATGCAAATACATATTGTATTATCAAAATAGAGTGAGTTTTGCACTTATTCAACCCATGTGTACTCAATGACCCCAAAAATGACCTTGTCCCACCTGATTAGATTGACCGACACCGGATTCGTGTTCGGGATGATTTAATGCATGGATTTAAAGTAGTCGTTATTAAATAATTAAATAATGAAAAACTTGTGATTGTTTACGAGACACGATTCGATATGCCTAGCTAGAGTTTAATCTCTCACCCGGTGTATAGGCACTTTTATGCCACACTTCGGGTATGGTATATTCATACCATATCCGTATGGATATATCGTATATACGAACGGATATCGTATGTTTGTATAATATTCGTATAGTACGTTTGTATAATGTAAACAAACTGCACTATACGATGATACGGTACAAACATACAAATATTATATGATCATACGATATGCTCATTAAATATACCAATACTATACGATTACGATATGTATACGATATTAGTATATACAAATAGGTAAGGAGCAGAAAAGCGCTACTGTACGGCCGATGGTGACACAGTACCTAGATTGCCTATTGTGACACAGTACCTTTGGCCGATTGTGACACCGTACGTATGGCCTATTGCGACACGGTATGTGTGTGCCTGTGACTGGACTTGACCAGTGTAGTTCCAGATCAGCATATACATCCGCACATTCTGATCAGGCTCTGCACTGTTTTCCATTCCATCAATTCTGCCCAGTTTGCTTCTAACAAGCAATAGAGACCGCTAACAGGCTGCAGGAGTGTGCTATTTTATCAGGAACTACATTGGTCATAAATCTCATACGTCCCATTTATCCAGTCACATACACATATGATCGGTTGCGAAACCGTACCTATAGGTTTGCCATATTCGGGGTCGGTAGATAGAATGAGATGGCCAATACCGAACGTCAGTTTGCCCACGGAATCCTTATAAATTGCATACTTCACGCCTTCGTCCCGCTCCAGGTCGGCCTTTAGGCTCGTTATTAACGCATCACTCATTGCTGCACCTAAAATATACAAAGATGGCGTTTTAAGTGTTGCTAAAATTAGCACACAATTGTGTCGCGTGACACGTGCATTCTTGTACATTCTGGATTCCGTATAATTGTGTATTTGTGATGTGTGGTACTGTGTTGTATTGTTGTGCGTATTATTGATTTCACATCCCTGTGATTCCACATACCTGTGGTTTCACACACCTGTGGTTTTTGCACACCTGTGGTTTGGCATGTACATTTGCCATGTACAATGTGCATGTAATAAGGGGGCTTATGTTGTATTGGTGGAAATACGTTTATGCGTGTCATTTTTTGCGGATTTTTATATACGTCTATTTTATGAGCAATGTTTTACTGATGTCACGCCATATTTGCCACAGACTATGCATGTGTGTGGTAGAGAACTCGTTGACTGCGTGTGCTGGTTTCGCTAGGGAAAAGATACCTTTTAGTATTACGGATGTCCACTGTCCGTGCCAGCCGAGTTTGTCCGCGTGTCAGTGTTTCACCATATAAGGGACCTTCTGTAGGTGAAGCCAGTATACAGCGCAGACCATACCATGGTCTGCCCTGTTATGTATGCTACGGGTTAGTGTTTCATCATAGCCTGGTACTGGCCAACACGGATATATTAGATCCCATAATGGTGATGTTTTGTGTCGTGATATTTCCGTAAATGACCACGATATTTGAGTTTAGTATGTGCTACACTCTCATTTGAGTGTATAGCCGTAGGACCGTTATGGAGGGGTTTGGCGGGGCCAAGAAGCGACCTTCGCATTGTCGAGACCAGTCGAGAGATTTCGGATTATGAGATCTGGGTCTACAGTGTGCAGATTTATGGTAGTGTGGGGTATACCATGTTGTTGGATGGTATTTATTCCACGAGGGCTGTACACTGGTTTGGTTGAATTTAAGGCGTGGGAACATATATTTATGCCAAATATAACCCACGGGTGACATGGCAAAAGCCATGGTTTTGTAGTATTTATGTGAGATGTCGTACGAGGGGTAGGCATATCCATTATTCCGTGCATGGTTTCACTGGTGCGTATATAAGCGATGTCTCGCTATGTGTTGGCGGGACACATATATTCTGGTTACAGAAGACTAGTACTGTATTCACCAGTGACACGGAGGATTTTGGTATGTACCTAGAAACATTTTATTTCAGCATGATTTGCCGTTGTGCGATTCCCGTTTTAGTCTGTTGTGCATCCTGTCTGTCTGTCTGTGCGTATTCGTCCAGTAATTGGAGATTCATTTCATTTTTGTAGCCTCTTGAGAACGCTCCAGCGAGCCACATTGGACGTTTTGGTCCACTCGTTTGAGGGCAGACCCCAGTCAGTGCAGAGTATCGGGTCGTCCGAGTGTCCGTACGTCTGTCTGGCGCAGTGTGTGTAGCAGCTCCGGGTACAGGCCTGTATAGAGCAGTGTGTGATAGCTACCTCGCGTTCAGCAGACAGTCACAGCCATAGTTTAGTGAAGTGAAACGCCATACACACATATCATATCATTATACTACCACCGAGTTGAATGTCACCTAAGTGAAACTTTTCCCGGCGTCTTAGCCAACGTGATAATCGCCATTTTGTATTATATCGGAACTTTACATCGGGTCTACCACATCCGGGTTGCTACAGTCGAGTGATACCATAGGAACTTTACATCTGGTCCACCATTTCCGGAGATAACACTACCTGTGGAACTTTACTTCCGGGAACCAGCTTCCGGAACATTATCGTTATTGACTATCATGTGATGTAACCACATCCGGCTTTGACTTTGACATTCATACTTTGGAAATATATTGCATAGGCAATACATATGTATACTTTGATAGTGTATGGTAATACTCCTATCATGGCATATCATGGCTAAAGGATTGTAGTAAGACTACATATATTGTTTATGGATTAATCCACTTGAAGTTGGATTATAGCCATATTGTTGACTAGACCTCATATTGCGGGTGAGGCAGACCTTGGGACCTTCATACTCAGAGGTTACACTATCTATTGAGATACGCCAGCACTGGGGTAGCTCAGATGATTGTCATTTGTCTTCCAATGTTCGTTATGCCATGTTATACTTGTATGTTATTTCACTTTGATTAGCGATCATCAAAGTACTTGTGCATTCATACTATTGTCCACTACGGGACCATTGAGATACCACATACCGAGTTTATTCGTCTATAGCTTTTAAGTTGCGTTAAAGTATAACAGTCGATTGGCTTACAACCTTGTAGTAATTGAATAGTATCATGCACAGTACAGTGATGTTCGCATATCAATGTATCATGTATTCCTGTGTGTTCCCCATGTAATATAGTGTACATTATAAGTGATTAAGTGACTAAGTGTACTTATCTACGCTGGCCTATCCCTTACACTTCAACTGCATTGTTACCACTTTTCGTTCGTCAGATCAAGCTATATTGGCCATAACGTCATAACAATTGAAGTATACTTGGTTCATATGATAATTGGGGGAGACAATTTGTCTCGATCATTCCTGACCTTGGTAATGACCTTGACAATGGTGTCAGAAGTGGGGTTTTTGTTTCCTCTTTTTATAATCAGTTTCTTCAAAGCAGTTGAAGTAAGGAGGCTAGAATAGCTGTACCCCTAGTGTCGTCAAAAATTCAATCTTGTATTTGTTTGCCTTGGGAGTTAATGTAAGATGCACTCCAACACTTAGGCACTAATACATCACCACATACATGATTTGACTACCTAGGTACAGAAGTATAGAGTTGAGACGATCTGGTGAGATAGTGGATGTAAGGGTCATTGTAACCTTGGATTTGTTGAATAGTACCTCCCTGTGATGATGGCACAGCGGGTGTTCTAGGTTAGCACTAGACACTTCTGCATCTGAGGCGAGATTACTACCACTATTATATTGTGTATGAACAATACTATATCCTGCCAGGTGTCTATAACCAGTCCCCAATATTTGTGTCCAGTACCTTAAGAGGGAATGGTAAATATACCATTACATTAGACTATACATATACCGGATTGACTTACCCGATTGAGACACTTATACCGTCGTTAGGAGTAGAGACCGGATTGATTTACTTTAACCTTATAGACGTGAAGCAAGAGACTCGCACAAATCACCAAGTGATTTGAGTGCTAGAGACCTTGTGTACCGTCGGGTAAAGCGTGTAAATCGATAATCCGGAGTTGATTTGAGAGTGAGAATGTCGTCCATTAAGGAGCTAATGGACATAGGCAAAAGCTTAGGGCTAGCAGATTCAGAGTTAAGGGCCTTTGTAAAAGAAGAGCAGGAGAGAGAAAGACAGGAAAGACTAGAGGCTAGACAGGCTGAGAAAGATAAGTTAGCAGGTGAGCGACAGATGGAGAAAGATAGGTTAGATGCTGAGCAGTTAGCTAAGGAAGTTGAGCGACAGATGGAGAAAGATAGATTAGATGCTGCGCGGTTAGATAAAGAAGCACATCGGTTAGCCAATGAAGCACAGTTAGCTCTAGAATTTAAATTGCGAGAACTAGACACTAAGCACCAGGTAGAAATGGCAAAAGTAGAAAGGGGTGGAATGGTAGATGAAGATAGACATGATAGGGACAATGGCAGAGCATTCGGTCCGAAGCTGCCACATTTTGATCAGAATAATGACAACATGGATAGCTACTTAGCTAGATTTGAGAGGTACGCAGCAATTCAAAGGTGGGTAGAGATAAGTGGTCACTACACTTGAGTGCTTTATTGAAGGGCAAGGCATTAGATGTATATTCTAGACTACCTATTGATGATGCTCTTGACTATGATAAGTTGAAATCCGCATTGTTGAAATGTTTTGATCTAACGGAAGATGGGTTCAGACGCATGTTCAAAAACACCAAACCTGATCACAGTGAATCATTTGTGCAATATATCAGTCGGTCAAAGAACTATTTAGATAGATGGTTTGAGTTAGGTAAGGTGAATAGAACATATGAAGGAGTACTAGACTACATGATCAGAGATCAGATGTTAAGTATATGCAGTCGTGAGCTCTACTTATTTCTCAAAGAGAAAACATTTGACTCGATAGATCAGATGGCGGTTCAGGCAGATTACTTTGCAGAAGCTAGAGGAGGTAGCAGTAGTATGTAGTTCAGAGGAACAGTACTAGCAACAGAACTGAGTACAGGTCAGTAGATAACCAGAGGCGCAAGGTAAGTAGTGCGGATAATCGATCTAGAGATAGGAGTCGAGATAGGGACAGATATCAGAATAGAGACCACAATAGAAGCCCAAGTAGGGGTAGTTATGATAGAAGCCCGAGTAGAGGTAGTTATGACAGAAGTACCAGCAGGAACGGCTACGATAGGCATCGCGGGACATGTTACCATTGTGGCAAAGAAGGTCACATGTCCTACGATTGTCCTAAGCGTGACCGGTCCTCAGCTTACAAAGCAGCAGCAGTCGAGGAAGAGAAACATGTAAGTTTTGCAGATAAAGAACAGAGAGGTCGGTACAGAGGTAGAAATAGAGGTAGAAGTGGAAGGCACACTAGAGGCAGAGGTAGAGGTAGATGGCAAAACACGGAACAACCAGGGAAAACCAAGGAAATTTCTGTGTGGTTGATACCGACACCACTATTGTATGTTCAGGTAGCGAGATACAGCCGGAGTTGATTAACGGATGTACATTTGGTATGGATAGGCTACCCGTAGCAGAGGGCACATTAAATGGGAAAAAGGTCACAGTAATGCGAGATACTGGGTGTACCGGGGTGGTCGTCAGGGAAAGCTTAGTACAACCAGATCAGTTTTTAAGCAAAGTTTCAACATGCATGCTGGTAAATAGGAGCAAAATGAGTGGAATTCCTACCGCCCGGGTAGATCTAGATACACCTTTTTTCAAAGGTCAGGTAGAAGCCCTTTGCATGACAGATACAATGTATGATGTTACCATAGGTAATGTAGACGGGTCAGAGTTACCGGTGATATCCGATTTTAGAGGCGCTAAATCGTGCGCAGTTGAAACTAGGTCACAAACGACAGCCCGAGACGAATCATATAAGACCCTCAAAGTCCCTACCGCAATCGCGAACGTATCACGCGATGAATTCAAAGAGGCGCAGGCACATGACGTCACATTGACGTCAGTTCGAAATAATGCAAAAGACGGAACGGTACGGTCAAGTAAGAACGGAAAAAACAAATCGAAATTCGCATACCGAAAAGACTTGTTGTATCGTAATTTCGAATCGATAGGGTCAGGTAGGATGTACCATCAGCTGGTAGTCCCAAAAACACTTAGGACTACCGTGATGAAAGTGGCACATGAATCAATCATGGCGGGCCATTTAGGGGTTAAGAAGACAACTGATCGAGTGTTATCGGAATTTTATTGGCCAGGCGTGGGCAGTGACATTACACGGTTTTGTAGGTCTTGTGACATATGTCAAAAGACTGTGTCAAAGGGACACATCACCAAGGTTCCGTTAGGAACTATGCCGTTGATAGACACTCCGTTCAAACGAGTCGCAGTTGATATTGTAGGGCCAATTTTTCCAGCTACCGATCGGAAGAATCGTTACATACTAACGTTAGTTGATTATGCAACTAGGTACCCAGAAGCGGTACCACTACCAGGCATCGAGGCCGAACGAGTCGCGGAAGCTCTCGTGGATATGTTCAGTAGACTGGGTATCCCCGAGGAGATGCTCACCGATCGGGGTAGTCAATTTACGTCGGCAGTCATGGAGGAAGTTAGTAGATTGTTATCGCTGAGACAATTAACCACGACACCGTACCACCCACAGTGTAACGGTCTCGTGGAACGGTTCAATGGTACGTTAAAGCAAATGCTTCGTAGAATGGCAAGCGAACGTCCCAAAGATTGGGACAAATACATTAACGCGCTCTTATTCGCGTATCGCGAAGTCCCTCAAGAAAGTTTGGCTTTCTCACCGTTTGAACTATTGTACGGAAGGACCGTTCGAGGTCGATGAGCATACTAAGAGATCTGTGGTCCGAAAAGGACATAGAGGACAACGTCAAAGCACGTATCAGTACGTCCTAGACTTGCGCGAACGGCTCGAGAAAACGTGCGAAATCGCGCATGAGAACTTGAAGAGTGCGTCCAAAAAGTACGCAAAGTACTACAACCGTAAGACTCGTAGTAGGCAGTATGCAGTGGCAGATCAGGTACTTGTACTACTACCGACAGACAACAACAAATTGCTTCTTAGGTGGAAGGGACCATACCCCATAACAGAGGTAGTTAATGAGTGGGACTATAGGGTTGACATGGGAGGAAGTTGAAAACCTTTCATGCAAACATGTTAAAGAGGTACGAGACTAGGCCTGAGCACCCGGGGAAGGGAATACTCACTGTAATAAATGCGGCCGTGATAGAAGACACAGTAGAGGGGGATCCTAGTCCAAGTGGGTGTAGTGCCGAAGAAAACATGTTATGTCCCAGGGGATTAGAGTCCGATACGGAGAGCAAAGTTGATCTGTCGCCTGATTTAGGCAAGAAACAAAAGACGCAAGTCAAAGAGATCTTACGGGAATTCACCCATGTCCTGAGGGACGCACCAGGACACACCCATATAGAGAAACATGAGATAAAGTTGTCAACGCAAGACCCATTAAGAATTAGGGGGTACCCTATCCCATTTAAGGTCAGGGAAACAGTCAGCCAGGAAGTAGAGGATATGCTCAAGCTAGGTGTCATAGAACCTTCAAAATCACCCTACTCGTCCCCAGTAATTCTTGTTAGGAAAAAGGACGGGGGGCTCCGATTCTGCATTGATTTCCGGCAACTTAACAAAGTCACTGTGTTTGATGCGGAACCAATGCCAAATATTGAAGAGATGTTCTCTAAGTTGGCGGGACATAGCTACTTTTCAAAGCTGGACCTGAGTAAGGGCTACTGGCAGGTCCCATTGGATGAGAATTCCAGGGAATATTCCGCTTTCGAGGCACCCCAGGGTCTATTCCAGTTCAAGGTCATGCCCTTTGGAATGGTCACGGCACAGGCCACATTCTGTAGACTCATGAGGAAAGTATTAAAGGGGGTCCACAATGCAGACAGCTTTGTTGATGACAACTTGATATTCTCCCATACGTGGCAACAACACCTGGGAGCTCTGAGTGAAGTCCTCTCCCGATTGTCCGATGCAAATCTAACGGCAAAACCCTCCAAGTGCAGCATTGGGTACAGGCAACTTGAGTGCCTGGGACATACTATCAGCAGTAAGAAAGAACTAAGGGCCCATCCCGAAAAGGTCAAGGCCGTTCATGAAGCTAATGTCCTGAGACAAAGAAGGAGGTCAGGGCTTTCTTGGGGTTAGCCGGGTTCTATAGGAAGTTCATGCCCAACTTCGCAGAGATAGCGAGCCCGCTCACTGACCTTACTAAGAAAGGTCAACCAAACAAGGTCAACTGGGGGACACCCCAACAAAAAGCTTTCGTTACCCTCAAGGGATTATTGACCAGGGACCCAGTTCTGAAACTGCCCGAACTAGACAAACCTTTCGTGCTCAGGACGGATGCTTCCGACATTGGGTTGGGGGCAATACTGTTACAAGAGCAGGATGGTATCCCGCTTCCGATAGCGTATGCCAGCAAAAAGATGTTGCCAAGGGAACGCAATTATTCGGTAGTTGAGAAGGAGTGTCTGGCAGTCGTGTGGGGGGTCGAGAAGTTCCACCGTTATTTGTTTGGGGGGGAATTTATCCTAGAAACGGACCACCAACCGTTGGTTTACCTAAACAAAGCCAAGGTTGCAAATTCCCGACTAATGAGGTGGGCCTTGATACTGCAACCTTACCGAATGCGTATTGTTGCGATAAAAGGGGCCGACAATCTGGGGGCAGACTACCTGAGCAGGATATCGGGGTAGATTCAGCTGTGCCAACGTGTCTCGCGATTATGCACGAAAGTGTAAACACTTTTTATTTAGGGGGGAGATATGTCGCGTGACACGTGCATTCTTGTACATTCTGGATTCCGTATAATTGTGTATTTGTGATGTGTGGTACTGTGTTGTATTGTTGTGCGTATTATTGATTTCACATCCCTGTGATTCCACATACCTGTGGTTTCACACACCTGTGGTTTTTGCACACCTGTGGTTTGGCATGTACATTTGCCATGTACAATGTGCATGTAATAAGGGGGCTTATGTTGTATTGGTGGAAATACGTTTATGCGTGTCATTTTTGCGGATTTTTATATACGTCTATTTTATGAGCAATGTTTTACTGATGTCACGCCATATTTGCCACAGACTATGCATGTGTGTGGTAGAGAACTCGTTGACTGCGTATGCTGGTTTCGCTAGGGAAAAGATACCTTTTAGTATTACGGATGTCCACTGTCCGTGCCAGCCGAGTTTGTCCGCGTGTCAGTGTTTCACCATATAAGGGACCTTCTGTAGGTGAAGCCAGTATACAGCGCAGACCATACCATGGTCTGCCCTGTTATGTATGCTACGGGTTAGTGTTTCATCATAGCCTGGTACTGGCCAACACGGATATATTAGATCCCATAATGGTGATGTTTTGTGTCGTGATATTTCCGTAAATGACCACGATATTTGAGTTTAGTATGTGCTACACTCTCATTTGAGTGTATAGCCGTAGGACCGTTATGGAGGGGTTTGGCGGGGCCAAGAAGCGACCTTCGCATTGTCGAGACCAGTCGAGAGATTTCGGATTATGAGATCTGGGTCTACAGTGTGCAGATTTATGGTAGTGTGGGGTATACCATGTTGGATGGTATTTATTCCACGAGGGCTGTACACTGGTTTGGTTGAATTTAAGGCGTGGGAACATATATTTATGCCAAATATAACCCACGGGTGACATGGCAAAAGCCATGGTTTTGTAGTATTTATGTGAGATGTCGTACGAGGGGTAGGCATATCCATTATTCCGTGCATGGTTTCACTGGTGCGTATATAAGCGATGTCTCGCTATGTGTTGGCGGGACACATATATTCTGGTTACAGAAGACTAGTACTGTATTCACCAGTGACACGGAGGATTTTGGTATGTACCTAGAACATTTTATTTCAGCATGATTTGCCGTTGTGCGATTCCCGTTTTAGTCTGTTGTGCATCCTGTCTGTCTGTCTGTGCGTATTCGTCCAGTAATTGGAGATTCATTTCATTTTTGTAGCCTCTTGAGAACGCTCCAGCGAGCCACATTGGACGTTTTGGTCCACTCGTTTGAGGGCAGACCCCAGTCAGTGCAGAGTATCGGGTCGTCCGAGTGTCCGTACGTCTGTCTGGCGCAGTGTGTGTAGCAGCTCCGGGTACAGGCCTGTATAGAGCAGTGTGTGATAGCTACCTCGCGTTCAGCAGACAGTCACAGCCATAGTTTAGTGAAGTGAAACGCCATACACACATATCATATCATTATACTACCACCGAGTTGAATGTCACCTAAGTGAAACTTTTCCCGGCGTCTTAGCCAACGTGATAATCGCCATTTTGTATTATATCGGAACTTTACATCGGGTCTACCACATCCGGGTTGCTACAGTCGAGTGATACCATAGGAACTTTACATCTGGTCCACCATTTCCGGAGATAACACTACCTGTGGAACTTTACTTCCGGGAACCAGCTTCCGGAACATTATCGTTATTGACTATCATGTGATGTAACCACATCCGGCTTTGACTTTGACATTCATACTTTGGAAATATATTGCATAGGCAATACATATGTATACTTTGATAGTGTATGGTAATACTCCTATCATGGCATATCATGGCTAAAGGATTGTAGTAAGACTACATATATTGTTTATGGATTAATCCACTTGAAGTTGGATTATATCCATATTGTTGACTAGACCTCATATTGCGGGTGAGGCAGACCTTGGGACCTTCATACTCAGAGGTTACACTATCTATTGAGATACGCCAGCACTGGGTAGCTCAGATGATTGTCATTTGTCTTCCAATGTTCGTTATGCCATGTTATACTTGTATGTTATTTCACTTTGATTAGCGATCATCAAAGTACTTGTGCATTCATACTATTGTCCACTACGGGACCATTGAGATACCACATACCGAGTTTATTCGTCTATAGCTTTTAAGTTGCGTTAAAGTATAACAGTCGATTGGCTTACAACCTTGTAGTAATTGAATAGTATCATGCACAGTACAGTGATGTTCGCATATCAATGTATCATGTATTCCTGTGTGTTCCCCATGTAATATAGTGTACATTATAAGTGATTAAGTGACTAAGTGTACTTATCTACGCTGGCCTATCCCTTACACTTCAACTGCATTGTTACCACTTTTCGTTCGTCAGATCAAGCTATATTGGCCATAACGTCATAACAATTGAAGTATACTTGGTTCATATGATAATTGGGGGAGACAATTTGTCTCGATCATTCCTGACCTTGGTAATGACCTTGACAAATTGTAGCATGATAGCTATCTATATTGCTTGTTAGAAGCATGATGGTGTTTCTTTGATGTAATGGCGAACAGTGCAGATCCTGTTCAAACTGTGCGGATGCACAGACATGTCACAGATCCCATTAGCCCTATTTTTCCAGTCACAGCTACATATTCAGAGAGGGCGTTTTAGGGTTGTGTATATAAAGGTACTTAAATTATTATTTTCATTTTACATTTACACAGTAAGCAAATACGCACTGAAGCGCTTTTACAAATGTTTTTGTGGCGCAGATGAAGGCGCAAGGGTGATCGTTAAGGCCTATCAAAAACACCTGTGGTGCGGGCAACGGTCCAGAAAGAAAGGTAGCCAGGGTAGGTTTCTTTTTAATACTACAGCCGAACCTCCCCGAACGGCCACCTCTCTACAACTCCCTCTCTATAACAGCCGATATTTTATATCCCAAATGGATGATTTACTCTGTATCTATCCCTAAGACTGCTGAGCAAGAAAATTGTCGTCTGCTGTTGCTTTGCTTTCTTTCTTAATAAAAACATGTTTTGACAGCATTTTAGAATCATTTCCATTGGAAATGATTCGAAAATGTTGCCAAAGCATGTTTTTGATGATAATTACCGAAGCAAATAAATAAACAACGGACGACACAATTTAATTCAGCATTAACCTCCCTATAACAGCCACCTCCTTACAACAGTCAGTTTTGCGTCTTCCCATGGGTGGCTGTTGTAGAGAGATTACACTGTACTAGCAAGGATTTTAAGTTAGAAGGATACGAAACATCGCGTTTTCTCGGAAAACCCGGTGTGCCTATCACGTGTTATGATTACTTGGGAGGATTAAGTTGAGGCATCGCGGCTCGTTACATGTACCTAGTTCTGAGTACCTAACTATAATTACATTTCATTACACTGCATTACATAAGAGTTTTGACTGAGTAGTACTTCCAACTGAGCCTCTCGCAGCTTATGTAACCGGTTCTCAAAATACAGTCAGATATCACGGCGCTATATTTTGTGTGGCGCGTATGTATACATCTTGTATCTAGGTCATTGTTAACGACTCGTTTTATGCTATTTTCCATTTCACATTTATTAGAATGTATATCTTTGGTACATAATTAATTAAAGAAAAAACAATTTAACCTCAGATTTAGCCGTCCATTTTCCACAAATAAAACGGACTATTTTGATCGCGCATTAATGATGTGTGACCGCGAATCACACCTATCTGGATTTTTTCATTCACAACTACGGCCTGTACAAATTTGCATAAAACAACACAATAACCACAGGTGTTTGAAGAGTGAATCCGGATATGGAATTACCACCCTTATCGCATCGCCGTATTTCGCCGATATTTATTTCGAAAATTAGACATATTTTCCTTATATGATGTCGAAAATTGATATAAATTTCAGAGTTCATGCGGATGTGTATGTAATGCCTGAAAAACAAATGCTAAGTCTTACTGGATTCTTCCTGTTTCTATACAGCTCCTTTCCCTCTCCACATACAAAATATGTCAAGTGTTATACAGTTTCCCATAACACCATTTACTACAATTACTCTATTTAAAATATTTAAAGGAGAATATACTAAAACACTGTTTACCACCCATTTCAGTTGGGCTCGCAGCTCAGTACTTTCAGTACTTTGATTACTGTGTAGCGTGGTGTAGCGATATAAAACATGCAGCTACTCGTTACCTTGTTTACGAAGGATCGAAAATGCAAAATGGTTGAAATCAGAGCGTTGACTGTCAAGTTTCCGCCATCTTGGATTTGAAAGTTACGTTTTTAGTCTTTAGACTAGAAATACAGCGTACAGCTCAGATATCGTGACTGGCAGATGTCCAGATGATTCTGCATGTCAAAATACATCAGGTAGGTGTAAACGTATGAAGATAAACATGCATTTAATGAGTGACCGCCAAACAGAAAGTCTGCGTGAGTTGACAGTCAACTAATGGCGGTCACGAAACTTTGTGAGCACAGCGGAACAAATAATTAGAATAATGGAGATATTATGACGTCTGAGATTTTATCACTTATGCAAATACTTAGGAGGAGGGTTGAGCTACAAACATACGTAGGTATGACACCATGGTAAAGAAGATCCAGAACAAACTGGCCAAATAAAGGTGGTCGCGTGACCTCCACAGAAGTGTCAATCCATGTCAACAGTCAACAAGGGCCATTGCATTTCGTTATGTTGTGATTCACACAGCAGAATGTGAATAGTATGGCTTATTTAGCAGTCATGTAGTTCATCACCCAAAATATGCATCACTGTGAATGTGCTTATTGATCAAGTATTACTAGCAGTAAAAAAAGGGTAATAAATCTGATCACATTGTAAGGATCATTTCCTTACAATATCTTTATTTAAACAATGTCTTCCCATTATAATTACCAGACTAGTTTAGACACAACTTCATAGGAATAATTAATGTATAAAGCTCTCTCAGATTGCATATATATATATGCAAGTAAATCTGAGAGAGCTTTATACAATAATTATTCCTATGAAGTTTTGTCAAAACCAGTCTGGTGATTATAATGGGAAACATTTTTTAACTTTATATGGCGGCTATCTTGGATTATGTGACGATCTCCAATTTGAAAAATCTGGAAATGTTTCACTGAAAGACAATACCGCATCGGCCAAGCAGTTCACGGCGGCCATATTGGATGACCTAATCATCCGATTTCGATAAAAGAAATGGATCCAGAGTGATCGTCTCATCAATACCTTAGAGTTGATATATGACATCATCATATTCGGTCAAATGTGAAATTTGACACCTAGTTGACCCTGTGTCACCATATTTATAAACCTGAAAAAGCATTTACTGATAAGTTTCGTTGAAATCTGTCTGGCAGTTTGACCTAGTTTTCCACGGCCGCCATCTTGGATTAGGTGGCTACTTCCAAAAAGTTACAAATCTGACATGCCCCCACCCATATATCATCCCTGTGAAGTTTGACCGACATTGGCCAAGCGGTTCATATTAAGAAGACATTTGAACTATTTAATTAAAGGATGACATATGGACATTTCGGCGGCCATTTTGTATGGCGTAATCATCCGATTTATAAAAAATATATACTCTAGAGTGATACGTTCGATTTAATATATGACATGACCAGAATCGGCCAAATTTAACCACGCTAATGTTTTACCCTGGGACCACCATTTAAAGAAATCTGAAACAGCATGGATTATCGATTATTCTAAATTTGACCGGCGGTTCGTGAGAAGAAGATCAGTTTTTAAGAATTTTACCTCCTTTCCACGGCATGGATTAGGCGGCGACCTTTTTTTTTATTAAATGTTTGTTGTTCTCTTTGCTACATGTACAAACACAAGCTAGGCCAAAGATAATATTTTAATTGTTTCCCCTCCCACGAAAATTATCAGAAATAAAATAAATTTTGGGTCGTTGGGTAAGGAAAATATTTTATTTCTTTTAAATTACCCACTCATGACCAAATTGGTCAGTATATTTGCTCGGGATAATACATAGATCCCATCTGTAGCCTTTAATAATACAGAGTTTGGGCAAATAGAAATGGTATAAGGTGTAATTATCTATCACCAAAATATTATAACATAAACTAGAACATAATTTAGAATAAAAACTAATATTTACCTACCGGCCTACCCACACCTATCTGACCCGGGTAGTGGAAGGGTAAACAAAGATATTTTTAATGTTGGCCCTATATAAACAGTTCAATGAACAAAGTACATACTATATGTCAGTTCATACGCATGGCTACATTTCTATGAACAGTCTGAATAATAACGTATTGATGCTTGTCAACATGTACCATTGAATTTTTTAAATACATAATACGGGTTTTATAGGGCGTTTGGGCTATGAGGTCGTGTATTTTTATGAGAAAAAAAATACGTGAAAAAAAGATTATCAAAATGTTAGAACAAAATAAAATATAGGAATGTCTATTACATGATCTGGGCTGATATAGGTATATTGATACACATAGCAGATGAATGCTTTACTTATTTATTTCCATGAAGTCACTCAATTTTGAATGGAAAATATCTAGTTTATCCTTAATAGTGGTAATATATAGTCTCTTCTATTAATATTGTTTGCTTCAGATATATTTCAAAACGGCCTATCGATAGTTGCGTTTCATCATATTTGCACTAAAATATAAAATATTTTGCTAAAATAATTAAAAAGCTGATAAGCTTTTGTTTTATTTTTGCAGTCAACCCTCACGTTACAAAATGATATATTTTCATATGTTAAATTGTGGGTGTAAGGTAGGTACAAGCGATGGGTAATTTAACGATCGGGGTTCATCTTTACCGGAATCCCGACTGGAGACCTGGTTTGGCCCTCACATACGTCTTTGGCATTTTGTATGTGACAGTTAAATCTGGTTATACCCCTTATGTGAGTATTACGATTATTCGTAATCCTATTTTAGGGGAAGGGGCCAAGTGACTTTGGTGTGGTATGGACCTGCCACCAGATCAGGTTGTTCTAATTTCAGGGCTGAATATATTGTTTCTCGATGTAAATATTCAGTTCTGATTTTGGAATTTTCCCCCCAATGCAGCAGGTTAAAACGGGATTGAACCCGTTTGCCCGGCCTTACACGACCTTAGCTGTTAATAGGCCGTTAAACACCAATAAACAAACAAACAAACATATGTTAAATTACTATTGTAGTCTAGCCTACTTGTTTACAATAGCAGGTTGATATCCGACCAAAAAGGTTGTATGACGTTGCATTCCGAAAACATATGCTTATTAGATTCCACATTCATATGACAGAATTCACATTCACGACCTCCAAATTAACAAATCTGACATGCCCTCACTTATAGATCATCTCTGTGAAGTTTGACCAACATTGCCCAACGGTTCATGAGAAGAAGAGGTTAGAAATCTCTAATAAAATGATGACCTTTCGGCAGCCATCTTGGATGACGTAATCATCTGATTTCGACAAAAAAAATACTCCAGAGTGATGGTCTTGTCGATACCTTCGATTTGATATGACATAACCATATTCGGTCAAATTTTAAATTTGACACTACTTGAACCCTTCCCCCCGGCTCCGCCCATTTTTGACCCCGGGGCGACCATTTATAAACTCTGAAACAGCATTGACTATCGATAATTCCTGCCAACTTTCGTTGAAATTGACCCGGCGGTTCGTGAGAATATTTTTCAATTTGACCTACTTATCCATGGCGGCCATCTTGGATTATGCGACGACCTCCAATTCTACAAATCTGACGTGCCCCCACCCATAGATCATCCATGTAAAGTTAGACTAACATTGGACCAGCAGTTTGAAAGTGTAGACGGATGGACGGACGTTCAAACATTTGAGAGTTATGAGCTATTTGTTCTTTAAAAGATCAAAGGATTAGCTCCTAAAGATCAATGGAATTAGGAGCTTACCGACTATAACAAAGGAATCCTTTGTTACTAACCCTTACCCTAAGCTCCTAAACCCCCGATGTTGGCCCGGACTGGCGGACGATGGACGGACGAAAGGCGATAACAATAGCTCACAACAACAACTGACGACAATTGTTTGAAAATGATGGATTTATGGTCTGTGGGGTTGAACGAGTCCAGTAGAAATACATCTACACCCATATGCCCGTTATGGTCATGGTATTGAGAGATAATTTCGTATCAGAAATGTTTTGGCACATACAGGCTGAGAACTTGGTCTGTTCATGTGTTAGAGATGTAATACAACATATTATCTACCAACATATTTTTCTTGGCGATCGTACTACATAATTTATTGTTTTTCAAACCACGGGGTCTGATGACCCTGGATCGCAGAAGGGGGCGGACGGCCCCATCACACGTGACTTCAGAACAGGTTTGAGTCATTGGACTCGATGATCTTTTGCACCCCGCAAACCATACTTCCGCCGACATAAACATGGATCGTATTATCCAATGGAAATGTCGAGGAATTAATTTAAAAGCAAATCGTGATGAATTAACAATATTATTAACCCAACACAACCTCGTTGCTGTTTGCCTTCAGGAAACATTCCCGAAGGTTGATGATACATTTTCTTTCTTATAAATAAGTGTTCAGATAATTCTGAACGCGCATCTGGTGGAGTCTCCATCCTGGTTAATTTGAGCACCCCACATAATCTTGTAAATCTTAACACTAATTTTCAGGCTGTGGTCGTGTTACGATGCACAATACTATTAGATTATTTTTGTGACGACCTATGTGGGAGTGACCACTTTCCTGTTTTATTACAGAGAAATGGACCACCGTCGACTGATAGGTGGAAATTACATAAAGCCGATTAGGACATATTTCGTGATATGTACATGATTGAACTAGAATTTGACCGCTTTCGAGATGCGGAAGATCCACTTGAACATTATATCTCCCTTTTACATGATATTGCCGAAAAAACAATACCAAAAACCTCGACAAAGCTCATACGCGTCAATAAACCCTAGCGAAGACTTGGAGATCTGTTGTCTCCAAGTTGAACTATCGATCAAAAACAACATGGTACATGATTCGTAAGATAAACGATAAAGGTAGAACGACCTTAATCAATCATCTCAGCAAAGCAGGACATCAAGTGAAAACTGACATTGCAAACACTTTAGCAGATACCTTCTCCAAGAACTCCTCAGAAAACCAAACTAAATTTCAATTCGGACAATTCAGAACATTACAACACTCCTTTCTCTATAAGGCAATTAAAAGCTTGAGAAAGCACATGATAGTTGCCGTATTTTTTTTACCTAAAAAAAACATATGCCACGACTTGGAAGTCTGGGATTATGAAGGACCTTCATGACATCGGTCTGAAGGGTCATCTCCCCGATTTTATTTCTAATTTTTTGAAAGACAGACAATTCCAAGTCCGAGTCGGTACAACCTGTCCAGTCCCCACAGGAAATGGGTGTGCCGCAGGGAAGTATATTGTATGTTACTCTTTTTAACATTAAACTCAATAACATTGTAAACTGCCTGAAACCAGGTGTTGACTGTTCTTTATGTGTCGATGATTTTTTAATATGTTACAAATCAAAGAACATGCTAACTATTGAGCGCCAATTACAACTGAGCCTCAATACAATTAACAAGTTGGCCACAGAAAACGGCTTTAAATTTTCGAAATCGAAAACTAATTGCATGCATTTTTGTAAAAGTCGCGGTCTTCACCCCCATCCCGAACTAAACTGGGACCATATCCCATCCCAGTTGTTCGGGAGCAGAAATTTCTTGATCTTATTTTTATCCGAAACTCACTTTTAAACCTCATTTACGATACTTGAAAGCTAAATGCCGGAAAGCACTCAATTTAATGCGACTGGTAGCAAATCATGACAGGGGTGCAGACCGAAAGGTGCTTCATCGCCTTTATATCGTACATGTTCGCACAAAACTAGACTACCGATGCACTGTATATGGATCTGCAATTAAATCCGATCTTCGGATGCTCGATCTAATACATCACCAAGACTTAAGACTCCGTCTGGGTGCATTCCGTACGTCTAACGCACAGAGCTTACATGCCGAGGCAAATGAGCCTTCTCCTCACGACAGACGCACCAAGTTATCTTTGCAATACGCCACTAAACTACATTCCAACCCGTCTAATCCAGCTGATGGTACTGTCTTTCATCGAACTACAGATGCTGTATTCGATAAGAAACCAAGCTTCAAGCCACCATTATGCAAGATAATGGATCCTTTGATACATGATGCTGGCTTGGATATCTGGATCACATTACCAAATACGCTGTTCCAGATACTCCACCATGGCAGTTGGAGCAGCCCAATGTGATCTTCGATCTTATTCAGCACACGAAAGCAACAACTGATCCATCCATTTTTAAATCACTTTTTCTTGAAGTTAAAGACAGATACAATACATACACTCCTCTTTTTACTGATGGCTCAAAGGACGGGGACCGGGTAGCAGCTGCTGCCGCTGAACTCGAGGGAGATCTTCAATCAAGACTCCCAGACAAATCTTCGATATTTTCTGCGGAATTGAGGGCAATTGCTCTTGATTTTGCGAAAATATCTTAGAGAAAGCAATTCATTTTATTTTCTGATTCATTATCTTCACTGCAAGCTTTGTACAACATGAAGCTTGAATATCCACTTGTCCGCCAAATTATGGAGTTACACTATATTTTACTTTCGTCTGGCAAGGACGTTATTTTTGTTGGCTCCTCAGTCATAATGGTATCAAGGGCAATGCCAGGGCAGATAGTGCTGTCAAGGCCGCCCTGGAGCTACCGACTTCTAATTTTCCTGTTTGCTATCATGATTTTAAATGATCCATCAACTCATTCATCTCCGATACAATGCAGACCCGGTGGGATCTGCTGAGATAATAAACTACATACTGTGAAACCGACTCTGGGCAAATGGACTCCTGGCTACAGACATGTACGCCGGGATTAAGTTGTCCTTAGTCGATTTCGCATTGGACATACACAACTAAAGCATTCGTATATCTCAAGGGTGAGCCACGTCCATTGTGTATTCCATGCCACATCGCATTTACCGTGCAACACATCCTACTGGACTCTATCGACTTTGCCGATATTCGAGAGAAACACTTCAATGTTTCTTCACTCGCGGAGTTATTCCAAGTGGAGAACATTGAAGGTTCCATGAAACCAGATTGTATCGGAAGATCTGATTTTCATCATTGTTTACATGCGCACGCATGTTTTGATGTAGAAAATTGATAAAAAATATACTGTTACCACTCATTTTAACCGTGTCGTCTAGATGGTTCACTCATTTGAATCGCCGCGTCGGCATGTTTCGAATGAATGGTAATAGCGTACACTTTCACTTACAATAATTGAGCCCGGATATGGAATTAGCACCCTTATCGCATCGCCGTATTTCGTCGATATTGATTTCGAAAATCAGTTTTATTTTCCTTAAATTATGTCGAAAATTGATATAAATTTCAGAGTTCATGCAGATGTGTATGTAATGCCTAAAAACAAATGCTAAGTCTTGTTGAAACCTTATGTTTCTATACAGCTCCTTCCCCTCTCCACATACAAAATATGTCGAGTGTTATACAGTTTCCCATAACACCATTTACGACACTTACTGTATTTGAAACATTTAAAGGAGAATATACTAAAACACTGTTTACCACCCATTTCAGTTGGGCTCGCAGCTCAGTACTTTCAGTACTTTCATTACTGTGTAGCGTGGTGTAACGATATAAAACGTGCAGCTACTCGTTACCTTGTCTACGAAGGATCGAAAATGAAATCTTTTTGTTACCGTGTATACTACAACATCCCAAATTATGGCTCCTATAGTATTCGACAGTAGCTGACAAAGTGACGACTCTCACCTTATATATAGTATAGTTTCTTTGTTTATTGGTGTTTAACGGCCTATCAACAGCTACGGTCATGTAAGGCCAGGCAAACGCGTTCGATGCCGTTTTAACCCCAATGCAGCATTGTGGGAGGGGGGGGGGATCTCCAAATCAGAACGGAATATTTTTTACATCGTGAAAAAATATATTCAGCCCTGAAATTAGTCCATACCACACTTGGCCCCTTCCCCTAAAATAAGATTACGAATAATCGTAATACTCACATAAGGGGTATAACCAGATTCAACTGTCACATACAAAATGCCAAAGACGTATATGAGGGCCAAACCAGATTCAAGTAAGGATGAACCCCGATCGTTAAGTTACCCATCGCATGCTCCCACCTGCCACCCACTATATATATTATAGATATGTCAATACACAACACATGCCTGCATATAAGGTGAAATGTGCCACTTTCTGGGTCACTGTTGAATACTATAGGAACCCAAATTTGGGTTGTAGTATACACCAGTGGCCCAAAAAATGGCTTCGTACGACCACAACCCAAATATAAGGAAAATAAATTTCTGCCGTCCCGCTTAACATTCCGCAAACCCCGTGTCCGAGAACGATTAAAGTACTTATTTTGTTATTGCCTAAATGCAACTACTAATGCTTAAAATTACACACGACATAAATCGTCAATTATCTACACATTCACCGTTATGAAATGTCGGGCCCCCTTTATACTGTCAAATTACCCTGTAAATGTACTTATATGTGTAATATCGCGGGAGGTCACGTAAATTGTATGGTGGTAGCAATGCACCAAAACCACCAGCTGTACCTAAATAACCCATGAAGCACCAATACTTGAACCGTTCTTCAAGAACCTGTGACCCATCAAGCTGTAAATGAGTAGCGGCTAATTACAGGGAACCTCAATTGTATTTGAAATTGTATGTACATGTATATATTAAATAAAATACCTGCTCGAAATTACCCGTGAGTGTGTGCAACACTATAAAGAGATCAAGTTTTAGTGTCTTGTATACATATACATAAGATTCCAACCAAAATACTGTACATTATAAATAATGATTTGTTTATATATGAAGATGTTTAAAGAGTTATAGAACCGGTGGAACGAATTACGTCACTCTTAGACTGACGTTTTATTAAGTATAGCAAGCTAAATTTAGCATGGAATTTCCTGAATTTGCTGTTTAAGACATGGCAGTTAAATTTAGCATGGAATTTCCTCGATTTGCAGTTTAAGACAATGAAGTTAAGTTTAGTATGGACTTTCCTCGATTTGCTGTTTAGGTCATGGCAAGCGAGCACGCAAATGCGATAATTAGTCGACAACCGTATTCATACAATATTCATAGCTGTATCTCAATTGCTTTTGTGAAATGCTTCATCGGAGGCATTCACATAAAAGGTGTTCGGTCTCTGATTTGCACAGAAAGTGATGACATAGAACTGTAATAAATTAGTTACTTGTAGATGTGCATCATAGCATCTATATAAGTCGCATGACAGTCGGATACAGTAGAACCACTCTAAACCGGACACCCTGGCGACCCCATTGTGTTTAATTTAGATGGGTTTCACTGTCATTTATTTGTGTCTTTTCATGATTGAAAATGACAGAAACTGTTCATGGAGTGATTAATTATAATGGAACCTCACTAAACCGGACACCCTGGGGACTCAAACACACAACCCTTGAACTGGTATCAAATGGTAGGTGGGTTCAGTTGGATAGGTCATTTGTAGACCATATAATAAAGGAAAACAAACAAAAGCAAATTGAATATCCGAGAGACACATTGTGCCTTCAAACAGCAAACGAGCGTGGCAGCATCAGTTACCTGTGGTCCAGTGTTTGGATTTGATCAGGTACTGCGCTCGTGCGATGACGTCATTGCTGTAGTCGTGTCCGGTAGTATATTTGTCTACATCTGTCCAAGAGTGCACTCTACCCGGTCCGGTATTGTAGGCTGCTATTCCACCTACAATATGAGATACACATATATTAGTTTAACCCTTACAATGCTGAATTAATTTGTGTCGTCTGCTGAATATTTTTTATTATTCCATTTTTCTCATCAAAAACTTGGTTTGGCTGCACTTTAGAATCATTTCCAATGGAAATTATTCTAAAATGCTGCCAAACCATGTTTTTACTGAGAGAAGACAAAATATGAATGATTAGCAGACGACTATTTTCGGTTCCCGCATTCTAAGGGTTAAAGTATTCACAGTTAGTGACCGAACCTGGGCTAGACGTATATACAATGGGTTTATGGTGATTTTGAATCTACAGACCATATATTATTGGAATCCAACTGATGACACTCTGTCATCCTTGAACATTTCCCATCAATCCAAGATGGCGTCAAAGATAGCTGCCCGAAACAAAAAAAAACCGGTAGTTGCCTCTTCATAGTGTTAAATATGCCGTTTTCATTTTCTAATATTATACCACATCCTTAAAACGTCACACTATGTGTTGTATATCCAAAATTGCATTCAAGATGGCCGCCAATATGGTACTTAGTAAAGAAAGTTGATATGGCTTGAAAATTCACTGTGTTCAGTACAATCACGTTTGAGTTTCAATTTACGATTCATATCATGTCTTTGATTACTTATCATCCAACTATATACTATACTAATGGTTTCCAAGATGGGCGCCGAAAATAATGTTTTCATTAAAATATGACTAGTTTCCATTTTACATTGATGTGCTATACGCAGTTTTAATGCAATGAATCATGCACTCCTATTTCGCATCTGTATTATATCTACCACGTCACATATGTTTTGCATGGTCTAAATTTAGTCCAATATGGCCGCCATGACATTAAACAGACTGGTGTTAGTAATAACTGTTGAATGGTTTAACAGTGTTCAGGTTTGTGATACATGTACTGAATGTACTACTCCCCTCTATAAATGTTTTCTGAACTAACGGGTTACTTTCAGAATGTACAGGCGCTGGGGGCCGTTTCACTAAACTTTGCATAGGCTGAATATGCAGCCTATGCTCAATAAATGTAAATCCATCAATTGAAATTTACAGAATATTCTAAAGCTGCACTTACGAACATTATATTCGTATGAAGTATAATGAAACGGTCCCCTGATCGCTAAAATTACATTGTCTTTAAATATATGTACACTGGAAAACAACCCCCAGTAATGAAACCAATACATTATCATTTTTTGGAATACTTACTGAAGATAATAGTAGGAATCAATAGTACATGTATACTATGTACGTATACAATTTATATATGTCTTGCATTGAATGAATGCGTATATCAGCATCCATCAGAGACTGACTCATCCATAATGTCAATACGTGAGATTTACTTTCGCATATTTAATGTAACGATGGCAAACGACTGACCATAATCTTACCTGGGTGAAACATGCACGCATATAGACATGCTATTCAGTTATAATTACAAACATGCGGCCTTTCATAGGCAGATATACCAGTATACAGTACTCGAGGTGGTTGTGGGCGTGTCCGTAAATGCATAGAGATGCCCTGTAAATTGTCTATGAACAAGAATATCTGGTAAAGAATAGTGGAAATTAGTGGACTTGGAATGAAATATCTGGCGTGACACGGAAACGGGATGTGCTCGGCAGAGCCTCGCCCATCCCGTTTCCTAAGCCTTGCCAGATATTTGTTCCCATTCACGGCACTAACCTACTATTCTCTATATCAGCATCCGTTACTAATTAAGAAATTTGAGTTTTCACCGATGTGATAGGTTCAATATGCCACTAGACACCTAATGAGTCTTCTATCGCTTTGTCGGCCATCTTTTCTCGTTTTCATTTCACGAGAACTATATTTGTGGAAGGGGTGTATGTGTTTTATGACACATTCCTTGCATTAATTCCATATGTTCACTATTTCTAGAATGTCTATTAGTTTATTATATGTGGGGGTCGCTGCGCCGCTAGTCATTAAGTGAACTTCTGTGTTTGTTGAAGACTCTGTGTTTACCACTCTACTTGGTCTTAAATGGTTACATATTTCGATTTACTCGTGTTCTCCGGTTTTCATTGGTTCCATTCTACATCATGTTGCTTCGTTGGTCCAACGATTAATTCTCTCTATCTTATAACCAGTTTGTTTGTTTTATTTGCTTAGTGGTGTTTAACGGCCTATCAACAGCTAAGGTCATGTAAAGCCCGGCAAATGGGTTAAATCCCATTTTAACCTGCTGCATTGGGGGGAAAATCCCAAACTCAGAACGGAATACATGTATTTACATCGAGAAAATATATATTCAGCCCTGTCATTATAATAACCTGACATGGTTCCAGGTCCATCCGGCACCAAAGTCACTTGGCCCCCTTCCCCTAAAATAGGATTACGAATAATCGTAATACTCACAAAAGGGGTATAACCAGATTCAACTGCAACATACAAAATGCAATATACGTATGTGAGGGCCCAATCAGGTATCCAGTCGGAATTCCTATAAGGATGAACCCCGATTGTTAAATTATCCATCGCATGATTCCACCTTCTACCCACCCAGACTGAAACACAATTACCAATCGCAGTGCCCAACTCGGTACGTGAAATACTACCCAGTACAAAGTGGTACACAGCGCGATGAACAACAACGAAATGTGTTGCACTTCTTACATATGCAAATCGGTATGATATAACATGAACTGTCAGCTGGTAATACGATAACCTTCTCATATCTCCCGAAAATGTTTCAATTGTAAAGACCGTGTTTCTTTTTATTAAAATGCACGTACATATTACCGTTGCAGCTATAGTGGCCATAATTGCAACGAGTGACATTTTCGTAATTGAAATTAACTAATCCGAACGATTTGATATTGTATAAACATACGGATCAACACTTGCTCTTCAAATGCGACTATCATGTACATGTTATAATAATAATAATAATAATATATTTTATTTTAAGAAGGTTACACTATATGCATCCATTACATGAGTAGCCATGATTAGTGAATTCTGGTGTGGCGAGGACCTGGCATCAGATCAGGATTATTCTGATTTCAGGGCTGAATATATAGTTTTTTTATTGTAAATATTCAGTTCTGATTTTGGGATCCCCCCATCTGTACAGGTAATATATGGGATTTAGTACTAAACCCATTGACCCGGCCTTAAATGACATTAGCTCTTGATAGGCCGTTAAACCCCAACAAACAAACAAACGTGTCAGCAAATTATGAAAAATGTACACGCTACTATTGATTAAGAATAGATTAGCCTTAATAAGTATATACTGTGACATTGGATTGAGCCAGGGGCTCTGATATGTTAATGGTACACTCGCCATCGGTTGTGATTTGGTCAATATGAATGTTTGGTAACATACTTAATTGCATACTAGGTTATTTTCAGTACTTCATGTCCTCATATCAAACACATCGGTAACAAATAGTGTAAGTAATTATCGTAATTCGTCATAGTTTGATATTCGTATAGTTCTATAGTTCCTCGGCCATCCTGAATACAACGAAAGGAAAACACGTTTTCATTATAGCAAGGTAATTATTCTTACTCCACAACTATATATTTTTCGCATTTTATCATACTAAATATACATACTGTTATATCCTACTGCTTGCTGGTCATTTTGGATATCATTTGCAGAACACGTATTTGAATTAGGGTTAGAAAAATGAAATGCTGAATGAAATACAGACTAGCGAACATAATGAACACTGTCAATGAGACGTTACTGAATAAACACTACAGTTTGCATGTTATTGCGTCCATTCGGTGAGTCAAATGTACCTCGTTGCTTTTGTTCAAGCGTTGATATACACACTATAGCACACATTTATAACGAATTACATGAAATAAGAGCAATGTATAGTATCTTAGCATTATTAATTTTGGGCGCCATCTTGAATTTTACAAAATTTAAAGGATAAAAGATTGGCATCATTCAAACGTCAATAACAATGCAGATGCAAAATCATCACTTTCGTATATAGATTGTATGAACAGAATTAAACTGCACACTACTGATATATACATGCGCACAATAATTTGGCGGACATGTTGAACACCCCTTAATCAGCATATGGGTGAATAATTAGTATTTAAATACAGTATATGAATACAAAATAAAAAACAATATCGATTGCAATGTACATATTGAATTTGAATTTTCAACGCATATTTGACTTTGACCATTGTGAAAAATTAGGTATGGTACTGGCGGCCATCTTGAATGTCATTTAATAGTATAGCATAGTTACGTATAACAGCTACAGTTCATGCCAATATACTATGTATTACAGAACTATGAATTGGTTTCAGACTATTAAGAATCAAACACTAGATGTTGATGCTTTGGGTAGCTAATTTGGACGCCATCTTGAATTATAATTTATAGAAATTATTCAAGGGTGACAGAGTGTCATCCGTCGGATTCCATTAATATAGGCCCTAAAGATGCAAACTCACCAAAAACCCATTGTATATATGCCAAGTCCTAGACCCATCGCAGTTCGGCAAGACTAATTTATTTTTAGACGGAATTCATTGGCGGCCAAAGACCGGCTGGAATGGTCTACTATTGATTTTGTTAGCGGAAGTTTCCCAGTGGGTCATATTCCGATACAAGAGGAGTTTAAGTCAGACTATCTATGTCTCTGCCCGATCTGTATGACTAAAATACGAAACGGAGTTTTCTTCTGAGATTTTTTTCTGAAAATGACATATTATATTACTGTATAAATGTTCTAGTAGACCAGGGGCTAGACTGGCCACAAGTGGCACACGTCCATTTCTTCAGCCACAGTGAGACAAGCTACGTGCTTTTGTAACTAAGAAGATTTTTATTGCGATATGTTCTGTAAAATATTCAAAGCATATTCAACTTCGCATTTGCTCTGAAATATATTTTCTTGAAATATATTTATACACTTCACGATATTTTCCGTAAATGATGACGAAAGTTGATGAAACTTGATGAAAGTGTAAAAATATATTTCAAGAAAAGTCGCACAAGTTTTTAGGTGCAATATCCCATGGGTTATCTCTAATAAATAGAGGATATTCATATTTTTGCAACGAAATATGGACATGTCACACCACGAGATGAACATATATGTCATATTCGTTGCAAACATATGAATATTCTATTTAATATATACCGCTACATGGAAATTACCAGTTTTTTAAACTGTATACGGTAATGAATGTGTATTAGTAGTGCGGCACTGCAGATGTGCGTTATGAATATATATAGCGGAAGTAGTCGTATTTTCACCGGAAGTTGTTTATTTCATCGATGAGAACATATGACTTTTATTTACATCGTATAACTATGTATTTCATGGGTAGGTATATAATAAATGTGGTTTGCCTGATTGCATATTGTGTACCCTGTATGTGTTGCTCTGGTTTCCATGACGGGAATTTCTGTTTTATGTCGGTTATCATGGGCACGATGACGTATTTAGTCATTAGTTTTATGTGGTCGCAGCTCTTCAAGTCGTAGGATCGGCAGTTGAATTCTTGGTTGGAATAGTCGCTCACTGGATCATGGCGCTTGTCACACTGGAGATAATGAAGTTTATGTGGTGCCGTTTTGGACGTTAATATCGTTTCTTGACATCACTCATTCGAATACGTGATGTAACTCATTTGAATGTGTAATACCATTGATTCAACGTGAAAGGCTGATATAACCTACTCGAATGACTAATTAAACAACTTTTTTATTTTTGTAAATAATACAATTTGATAATATAAACTAAATGCTGAAAACCGCATGTAAAAATAACAACTATTACAAAAGTTACAAAGGTTTCAAAAGTTTAATTAGCTGAAATATGCGCGTTCCGCTATGACGTCATCAATGAACATTTATTTTTTATATTTATTTATATTCAGTCTAAGTGATTTTACTGATTATTTTATTACATGAACTTGATAATTTATGATGAAATAAACTGAAAAATTACAAAAAAAATATTTGTGATATCTGTGATATCACCCTTTTCGATATTATGGTATCATTCATTCGAATATGTGATATCTCTCATTTGGTATAATTGATTAAATGCTAAAGGGTGATATCACAAAATATAATGAATACTATCACCTACTAGTATTCGTATAGGGGATATCATCTATTTGAGTGGGTGATATCACAAAATGCTTAAAGCGGCTGCCTCAGATGGTACTTCCGAAGATGCATTTCACAAAAACAGCTGAGATGTGTCAATCGATGTTGTATGAATACAGTCGTAACATGTCACTGTTCACACACATGCGTTTGACGGCTAATTATCTCATTTAAATATCAGGTTCCGATATCGTAAACATCAACTTAAGAAAATTTCATGTAAAATTGAACTTGGTTGTGGGCCTATTGCGTCATAGGTCTATCGGAAAGCCATGCGAGTAGTGGCGTAATCCCATGTATCGATTCATGGTTACTACTGACTACCGTTTCGATGCAGATAAGACACAAATATACACCAGCATGACACTGTACATGAGCTTCATTACCAAATACTTTCAGCATTGCACATAGATATATGTATATGATCATCACAAACACTGTAATACCTTTACACATAGTTATTGTAGGTAGCGACTGGAATCTCCGTATGCAGTTCTGATGGAATCTTTTTAGCTATTCAATGCTACCAGTGTTTAGAGGGGTGACATACGTACAGTACACACATCGTTATCATGATGCATACACCTTTATGTATTCTCAAATATAGTAATTACATGACGATTTGGCTACATTTGGGTCCCATGTGTAAACAATTTTAAAAGCGCGGGAAGGGAGTGCTTATTGATATTTTCTTCATTTCGCTAGTTTGTAAAGTCGTATTTGGAGCTAGCTCTTCAAATCAATGATCTCTAACAAAAAAATCAATTTGAGTTATCATTAATTGATTTGTAGCTAGCTCCAAGTGCTTTAAATAACTCTTTAAATGAATTGGATCTAGCTCAGCTTTAAATACATAAAGCTGGCTGTAACTATTTAGAGCTAGCGATAATTATTTGAGTTAACGTAGATTTGGCTTTCCATACTGTATTATCCGATACGAGAAACACTTATGCCCGTGCTTCCGGTGTCGGGTTGTACATGGTAAACGAGGATACAGCTGGTTTTGTTGCCACTGATTGTTTTAGTCACTCTCCTTGAAACAGGATACTAGAAACACGAACATTATTTTTCTGGTGTCGTATTGCACAGTGTGATCCGGATTCATTACGGTGACTTACATGTACTTCCTAACATATCAAGCATAAAAGGTAGAATGGTATTAAAAATACCACACAATCGCTCCGTTACTACCGGTATGTATATCTAATTGTTACAGTTGGACATCCTATCTATCATGTACCTTGTACATGCATAAAACAGCTGCTGGGACCCGTTTCACTAAACTTCGTTCAATAAATGTAAAGTCATCAATTGAAATTTCCAGACGATGCTAAATTTGCACTTAAGAACATTTTAGTCGTACAAAGTTTAGTGAAACGTACGAACGTATGCCACTAGTTATGAGAGTTTGTTCATATAAAGAATAGATGTTCTGTTCTGTTCATAGCACGTTGCCTTACCTGCATTATCCCATAACCATAGCACTCGTTACCATGGCAATCGCCCTCTCCGTTGGCGGTGAGACTGTCCCCGAAGTTCGATGCCCGACTGGCCACGGCGGCTATAAGGGCTGGGTGAATGTCTATTAAGTAAAAAGTAATAATTATACAATTATTGTCTTTTTGTTCGGCCGAACTACCATGAGACCCGGACTTGGCATACATCCAATGTTTTTTTTGGTGATTTTGGATCGTCAGGACCTATAATGAAGCGACACAGCCAGCGATAACAAAACACGTCTGTCATTTTGTGCACACAACTTACCACGATCTGCGATGCATGCCTGGATGTTCATAATTGTCAATAGTCTATGATCGTCGTCTTCACACACCAGGAAATATGTTTAGTTAGTAATTTCCGTCAAACCAGACCGACGAATCGACGATGCGGGACATCTTTCACATTTCGTCCGGGTATCCGATTACACATTACACATGCGTGACTCCCCATCCCAGCTTCGTGACCCCCCCCCCCCCCCCCCCTGTTGTGTGACTCCCCACCTAGCTTCGTGCCCCCTCCCACCCCTGCTGTGTGATGTCCACCACATTGTCATGAGTCCTAGCTGTTGTGTGTCCCACACTCAGCTAGTGTCATAACCCCCCCCCCCTCCCCCAGCTTCGTGACCCTCGGCTGTGTGACTCCCCATCTCCAGCTTCGTGCCCCCTCCCCCTCCCATCCCTGCTGTGTGATTCCCACCACATTATCATGTTTTCCGACGACTGCTTCGTGCAACCCTCCAATCCCTGCTGTGTGATCCCCACCCCTAACCCGCGGCCACCAGCTGTGTGATTTCCCACCCCAGCTTCGTGATTCCCGCTGTGTCACTCCTCCACCCGACATTAGTCCCACCCCAGTTTCCTGACCCCCAACTGTGTGACTCCCCACCCTAGCTTCGTGATTCCCGCTGTGTGACTTCCCCACCCAGCAGTAGTCCCCACCCCAGCTTCGTGAATCCCGCCGTGTGACTCCCACACCCAGCATTATTCCCAACCCCAGCTTCGTGATTTCCATTGTGACTCCCCCACTCGGTAGCATAATGTATGATAGACCAGCTTTAGAAAATAGTTGCTCCCATAGTCGCCTATGTTAGTTAGTCTCGACTCGCATACATGTACTACGAATACTAACTGTTGATTTATTTAATCCTGTGTTTCATCCCGGTACCATTATTGTTACCATGAATTGTCACCCTCATACAGTTGCAGGTGTTGCATAATATTGTGTTTTATGTGTTATCAAACTATCAGGTATTAATACTGAATTCGCTACAGTCGTTCTTTCATTGTCAAGTAGCTAGTTATTCCCATTTCCATATCCCGATTCACAAGGGCCCGCTACCAACCCCCTGTGTGACAGGAAACTATGGTTTACCCCGAATTCTTGAAGACAGACGAAACGAAGGGTTATTACAATATTATTATAGAATCCGACGGATAAAATTCTGTCACCCTTGGACATTTTCTATAATCCAAGATGGCGCCCAAAATAGCTGGCAAACAAAACAAAACCAGGTTTTTTTACGGTACACGGTAGCGAGAAACCAATAAATAGTTCTGTATATATTGCTTTAATGCATGCACCTTAGATGTCAGTCGTATTTTTATGATGCAAAATGTCATCCAAGATTGCCACAACTACCGTACCAAATTACTCACAATGGCTTTAACAAGTGCAAATCTGCGTTGCAACTTCAATGTGTGCATTGCACACTATATCGAGTTTCATTTTCTGGTTTGTAAAATGTACTAAATTATTAATTTTTCACCCACACGCTAATTAAGTACTGTTCAAGATGTCCGCCAAATTAATGTGTGCATATGTGAGTAGTTTACATTTAATTCTGTTATTGATGTCTTCCGGACACAGCTTACAATATACAGATTATTTTACATGTACATGCCCTATTTCATTGAAGTTTGACTGATGGCACTCTTTTATCCTTTATAACTGTGTTGAAGATGGCACCCGAAATGTCTTCCACAAATAATAACTTAAATATAATATCCATTGCTCTTATTCCATGTTGTATGTTATACATGTGTGATATATCATTATTTATATGAACACATGCCTAAACTACGGTAACGAATTGCACCGAATTGACATCCTGTAGCCGATTTCACCAAAATGTCTAAGCACACTTATCTAGCAAAGTATATTTTGAGGGAGTAATCATTTATTTTTCCTGAAATGCATTATTTCATATAGAACTAACGACTGCATATAGTTGATGATTAAAAGTATGCAGAATTCTTATACTAAATTTATTACATTATCACAGCCAAAATGGCTGTAATGGCTGTGATAATGTGATAAATTCAGTATAATAATAAATGTACCCTTAAATTGAAGATGTGTCCCTCAAAGCGTACTGAGCAAGATAAGAATACTTTGCAATTGTGATGAAATCGGCTACAAGATGGCAACCATAACATGCAGAATAAAATGTTTTGTTAACGTATAATTGGAAATTCAGTATGTTCGCTAGTGTACATTCAGCATATCAGTTTCTAGCCCTAATTCAAGTTTGCATTCTGCAAATTGTATCCAACATGATCGGCAAGCTGCAGGAGATAACAATATGCATATATAGATGTGATATAATATGAACAATAACAATTATGTATTAACTATTTGCTTAGTGAAAGTAATTACCTTGTTATAGTTGAAACATATTAGCCTCAAGTGGTAACCAGGATGCCGAAGAACTATAGACTATATCACCATATGAATATCAAAATATGACGAACTATAGTTACTTGCACAATTAGTTACGGACATATGGAGGACAGGTATCACGGTAACTGAACATTACCCAGGCAATAAATTATGCTACGAAGCATCCATTATATCGGCTAGATTGACCCTATCACAAATGATGGTGATTGTACTATTAATAGAACTGACTCACCGCAATGTCACATTATTGATGAAAATTTAGCTATTTTTGATCCAGAGTAGTGGGTTTATTATTAATAAATGATTGATATGTATGTCACTTAACCTCAAACGCTTATAACATATACAATATACAAGATATAACCCATATGCATGTAATATACAACCTACGGTAGCTTGATACTGTATATATATATTGGTAAGAGTAGTAAGATTACTGTAATCCAATTACTTTTACGGACTGGGACTAAATATATATTGTGTGTTGAGGACCTGGCACCATATCAGGATATTCTACTGTGAGGGCTGAACATATATATTCTTGATGCAAATATTCAGTTTTGATTCTGGGTTCCTTCTTTACTGGTGATTTACGGGATTTACCCCAGTTGACCGGTGTCTAAAATGTTGCTAAGCAGTTGACAGGTTGACATGCCGTTAAACACAATTAATCAATATTTATATCTTCCTAGCATTCTAGCAGTCCAGGAAACCACGAGTTTAATGTTACAGTATGTTTATATATGTTTTATGTTTCCTTGGGTGTACCGTAAAGGCATGCGTCAGATTTATGCATACCAGAACGAGTTGAAACATGTACCATCTGCTACATGTTATGCTACATTGCATATTACAACAAAAGCAGTATGAGTACTATGTCATCAATAAATCATCACACTAGACATGGAATGCATATATTTATCAATATAGATGTGATCGCATTAATATTATGCAAAGGATTAATACTGTGGTGGTATGCATATGTTATGCCAGTTCCTCCTGATTTCGAAAAGTGGACTGTGCCACTTGTTAGAATGGGAATCCTGCATTTAGATGTTCGTTAAGTTATTGTTGATTTGGTAAATATGATCATAATGAATGTAATATTGTAACATAAATGTATATTTCAAATGGCAATATTCGATAAAGGGTGTTTATCAGTGCGAAGGGAACTAGCAACTGATAGTACTAGTATAATGTATCTGCTGCTATCACCGCACATATGAACATGTGAATAGTATGCTACCCATCTCACCACATACCCACATCGATTTCAAAATTTAATTATTTACAACGATTATATCTCATGGTACCTTCATATTTGGGTTAGACATCCGAAAATTATAGATAATTTGATAGAAAGTGAATGGGTTTAACGTCCCAGCAACTGCTAATGTCATTTAGGAACGGACATTGCGATAGAGAATTCACTGATGTGTTGTTTAAAAGTTGCTGAGAATTTTACCATTTTAGCAGCATATGCAAATTCGTTCTTCCAGTGATGGTATTATTTTCCCGATCATCGGTGGTTATTTAACCTATTTACCCACTCACGATGTACCAGACCCAATACAATTATGAGTACATTGAATATGCCAGAGAGTACTTTTTGTCACCTCATATACAATATAATAAAATATGTATTCTAATGCACTCTATAAATATCACGCAATCTGATTGGCTGATGGTCATACAATACAGGTATATCATTGTTGATGAACGGTCGCAACTTATTTTAATATGTATTCCTACGCCAATACTAAGTTTGAGGTTGGTCAATTTACTCTGCCACATAATGACCGACCTAAACATGGGGTAACTCACATAAAATGTGCCAAGTGGAATTCTGGTATTATTGTCAAAGACACTGCTAGCTTGCATATTAAACGTCCTGGCCAGGTCCGAAACGTACTGGTGACCTGGTCCGAAAGTTGCATGGTCCGAAGCGTACGGCGAAAAAAAAATACAAATATCTCACCGTTGATCACGTTTCATATGTTTTGGAAGTAATAGATCGTTCACACAAAGAGAAAGTATGTATCATGTGTAATCTTGCATCTCAAATGATAGTATATCACGAATGATTAGCCGAGTTATCACAATATGTATTAACATCAGGGAAGTTTGGCAGGTGGCCGCCATTGACATATTGTTGCTAAGAGATCGCACTGGGGTGACATTAAATGCGCAAAGTAGTAAATAAGGCAATTATAATTCTAACGACGAATTTATTGCTGATGTAGCGAAATTGACAAGGGCGAAACTTCGTCCTGGCTAAGGTAACTTGTCATTGGGACATTAAGCAACTGATTCCTGGTTCATTCACGATAGCTCATGCAATTCACTATATGTTCTAGCACGCAACCTTCGTCGATACGCATATATAGCGAATTTGAGGTAATTGAGAATAGAGGGGAAGTAACTCTTGTAAGCTAATAATTAGTGTTGATATTTGGGAAGTAGTATATAGGGAGTCAAAATGATACCACCTACGGTGGTATCATTTATAACCCCATATACTACCCCACCACCCCCGAAAAAATAAAAAATTGGTTAACGAGGAAATTGTCCCCCACCAACCACGAAAAATAAAAAATTGGTCGTGAAAAAAACATAATGTTTTCCCGACAGCAAATTTATGAATTTCTTCTAATAAGTTTCCGATTTAAATGCGTCCCCGCGCAATAGTCTATATTCCAACACCCCATTTTCCTCCTCCGATATAGCTAATTGATTCCGTAGATCAGCAACTAATTCTACCAGCTCTAGTCTACCACGTTCCCCTTTAGCCACCTGACAGCGTAGTTGCTTATGTCTACAAAGAGTTTGGGCACTAACGAATTTACAAGGGCATCTGGGGCATTGAAATTGTGGGGGGACACAAGGAAACTTTCTACGTCTCGCTAGATGCCTTCGTAGATAGTCTTTACGCGTAAACGTTTTACAACAAGTCTCACACTCCATTATATATGTATATGTATATGTTTATATTCAATTGGACGTGAAAAATTTCATAGGTTATATATACAGAAAATATGATAACGCCAGAAACTAGAGCAGAAATAGAAAGTTTGAGAAGAGAAGCCGAATCTCTAGGGATTACTTATAGTAAACGGTTGAGAGTTAGGGGGTTGACAAAGCTGATAAACTCCACAAAGAATGAGGCGTTTATGAAGCGGTTTACCCGCGCCCACAAACGAGGAGCCTTTAAAGACCTCTCACTAGCAGAGGAAGTTGGTAACAGAATTCAAAAAGAAAGTATTGCGGGGTTAAGGGCTAGTGTAATTAATTCTAAAGAATTACCTTCAAGCACCAATAATTTGAGACAAATTAGACGCACAGGTGACCAAATACCAAATAATAAGAAAAAATCTATAGTTCGCGCGATAGTGGAAAAAGGTGAAGAAATATTGGGGGCTCACGATGAAAAATTGGAAAAGGTAGAAAATGAAGACGGGTAGGGTGTTACATTATCCTTTCGTAAAAACATTGACATCAACGAGTCCGAACGCATGTCCGATAAACTCGCTCCGTATCTAACAACAAATTTTTATTTGAGATATTCATATTCTTACAAGCTAGAACATATGGAGGAAACTAAAAATGGAAAACCTAAAACTCTAATATTTCACAAAAATCTCGGTGGTAGCGAACCACTATCATCAATGAAAACCGTTAAAAAATGGCTGTCAGATAAGGAGCAAACACGAATAATGTCCGATAAAATAGACAGACCAAATACAAAGTGGAAGTTTGTAAGATGGGTAGAGGGTTTTTTTTTTGTAAAGCTAATACAGGGTAGTAGGGGAATAGATTTGGGACTACAATCCAAAGAAGCAGCAGGAGGAGAACTTCCAGAATGGTTGAGGAATAGAAAAGGTATGTATTCTTTAGATAAGTATAATGACGATCTTTGTCTGTTCAGGTGTCTAGCTATGCACCTTGATAAAAAGATCAGACCTGACAGATGTACAGAAAAAGCGGAAGAACTTAGTAAGCAATATTTCGGTAGTAATGTTGTTTCACCAATTCCTTTTTCAGATCTAAAAAAGGTTGAAGAGGTTTTTAAGGTAGGTAGGTATAGAAGTATATCAACCGACCAAATATAACGTATGGTGGTTGAGAAAGGTACCAGCGCACTATAATGAAATAGGTAATAAACCAATGACAATAGGACTGTTTAATAATCACGCATTTCTGATAAAAAACCTTAAAAACCTATCTAAAACTTACGCCTGCAATAATTGTAAATAGAGATTCACAAAAGCGAGTAATATGAAGAGACACGGACCAACATGTATGAAAGGTGAGACAAAAATAGTATGTTATGGTAATTATTTAGAGCGCCCGCTTTCGTCGTTCGAGAAAGCGTTTTACCCAAAAAGTTCTAACAGCTATGGGGCGATCGATTGGATGTATTCTGTGGAAAAGCGGGAGGGAATTCACATTCATCACGAACAGTGCGGACACGGGGGTGAAAGATGGATTTTAGGAGCTCCAGTAGATGGATACTGTCCAGAAACCAATACCGTATATCAATATCACGGCTGTTACTGGCACGGGTGTGAGATTCATGCAAAGCATAAAAAAGAAGAACGCGCATCCACAATGAGAAGAGATAAATTTATTAGAAGCAAAGAATTCAACCTAGTAGTTATGTGGGAATGCGAATTCCAAAGAACGGGTAAAGATATAAAGATCGGTTGCGACACTACTCTTTATCCATATCAGATAGTATATGATTTTGAGGCGTATCTCAACCCACCTAATTCTAAAGAATTACTTAAAACGCTAGGTAATAGTTTAGAGTACGAAGCTGAGCACGTTCCGGTAAGCGTTAGTATAGGAGATAATTTCTCAGGAACAGTAACTCATATTTTTGATAAAGATCCTGCAAAACTTATAGAACAATTTGTAGAAGATTTGAAAGTCAGGGGAAAAGCTATAAGAGAAGATGTATGGTTGAGATATGAGTTTAATACAGAACATTTACATAAAAACCAAATCGCCAAGATCGAACAGTGGATAGAGCAAGTGCCGGTCCTAGGTTTTAACAGTAGTAAGTACGATATAAACTTAATAAAGAAATATTTAGTAGGCGAATTGGCATCAACAACAAAGAAAGTAATGGTCGGAAAACGGGCAAACGCGACAATATTTCTATTTACTCCAGAGTTTAGATTTCTTGATGTAATACTTTACCTAGGACCGGGTGTAAGTTACGATAGTTGGATAAAAGCCTACGACTGCAAAGGACAGAAATCTTTCTTTCTTTACGAGTGGTTCGATTCTCCAGACAAACTTGATTACCCAGGACTGCCTGATATAGAGAATTGGTATTCCAAACTATCGGGGAAAATGTTACTAGATGAAACAGAATTAAGATTATGTCGTAGAATTTTCGAAGAAAAGAATATGAAAACTTTCAGAGATTGTTTGAAATATTATAACGATTTAGATGTAGCACCGTTCCTAGAAGCGGTAGAAAAAATGTGTGAATTTTATAAACACAGAGGTGTGGATATTTTCAAAGATGCTTTTGGTAACACTACCGGGTGTGGCTATACAATATTTATTGAGAGGAACCATTAAAGAACAAAAATCTATAAAGGTGGTTATACCGGAGGGGGCTCTATATGCACCAAAAGAAGAAACATACGAAATGATGAAAGACGCTCTAGTCGGGGGTCCATCAATCGTATTTACACGCTATGCAGAAGCCGGTGTTTCAAATATTAGATCTAATTCCTCATTTGGATCAAATGGAATTAACAAACCTTGCAAGGCTATTTTGGGGTATGATGCAAACGCATTATATTTATCTACGTTAAATAAAGATATGCCGTGTGGGAGAGAAACTATACACCATATAGATGCCCCACATAATCCTAAATTTATTAAAAAGTTTTGTAAAAGAGTTTTATTCTGGAGACTGGTTTGGGTTTGCGGAGGTGGATATAGAAGTTCCACACAACTTAAAAGATAAGTTTTCTGAAATGTCCCCAATATTTATAAACAGAGAAGTAGATGTTGATGAGGTTCCAGAAACACATGATAAAATATTTGGAAGATACTGGAAGAACTAGAGGAAATGGAAGAAAATTGGTGGGATCTATGTCGGCCACAAAAGTACTGCTGTACGCGCCACTATTGAAATGGTATTTAAAACACAAATGGCCTAGAAATAACCGGGTGAGTTTCATCGTGTTATAGATTATATTAGTGGAAAACCCTTCGAATGGTTCGCAAAAGAAGTTACAGCCGCAAGACGAACAGGCGATGTAGAACCAAATAAGAAACCAGTAGCGGATATAATGAAATTATTAGGCAATTCGTGTTGTGGAAAAATGATAGAGGCAAAAGAGAGACATTTAAATACGACATATACACAAGATGAAACCTGTGTTGACAAAGCGTTAAGATCTGCATTCTTTGACGATTTTGAAGAGATAGGAGATGCGTACGAAATATCTTCCCGAAAACCCCGGTGTGCAGTAAAGAGCCCCTTCCACTGTGGAATAGCGGTTTATCAACTAGCTAAATTGAGAATGTTGGAATTTTACTACGAATTTCTAGACAAATACGTAAAAAGAGAAGACTTTGAATTAATACAGATGGACACGGATAGTATGTATATAGGAGTTAGTGGAAAAACGATAGAGGAATTGATTAGAACTAACTTACTAGACGAGTTTGAAAAAGAAAAAAATAAATGGTTGGCTTGGGATAAATGGAGCGAAAGAGAGCCAGGACTTTTCAAAATGGAATTCAGCGGAGATAGGGCGATAGCGTTATCTAGTAAGTGTTATTTGTCGTGAAAAATTTAATTCCACTAAAGATAATTTGGAACAAATTAAAAATTAATAAAAACTCTGCGAAAGGAATGTCCAAGAGAACTAACAATTTAAATTGGGATAGATATAAACGAGTACTAAGTGAAACTACAGAAGATGGAAAACACATTATAGATGTAGCACAAAATAGAGGATTTAAAATGAAAGACGGCGTTATGAAAACGTACTGTCAACAAAAATTAGGACTCTCGGCGTACTACGATAAAAGACGCGTGTTACCAGACGGAATACATACAGAACCTCTCTTGATTTAAGTAATCGGGGGTAGCTGGGTGTCAGAAGGTACCATAAGAAGTTATTCTCGAGCAAAACCGCGAGATGGACCATCAGCCAAATAATAGAGCACGGGCTCATCGGGTTTGGTAATAGAGCGATCCAGATGATATACATTCAGAGACCACACGGGATCAGTCGCGCGGCGGCTGCCACCTTCAAGCTCTCCCGGTTGATAGAGGTACCGGACGTCAACATCCGATGGAAGCGCAATCGGCGATTGCTGCTCCTCTAAACCAACGGGTCGCCCGCGCGAGACGGTAGAGGGCTTGCTCGTCACCCTTTTAAACTTGATGGCATCTACGGGCTTCTTACCTATCAATCTGGTCACCTCTCCGTTCAGTGCGGAGACCACGGCGGGCAGTCTGGCCACCCACTCTGTCGATCGCGAATGAGGGTCTACAAGTTCTTTGGCATATTGGTGTCCGAACAGTCTCTCAGCCAGGGTTCGATTGAAGCGTTCCACGATCCCCTGGTCCCGGTGGATGTTGACGCGACCGCGTCTGATAGAAACTTTGTGCTTAGACAACAGATGAGAGACCGCTCCCATGAACTCGCGGCCGGGATCGACCTGGAGAAGATTCGGCCATTTGAGAGGACTCCTCTTATATATTCGGGAAAGAGCCTCGGCCACTTCCTTAGACTCTTTAGTGGCCAACGGCTCAGCCCCCTTATAACGACTAGCTACGTCAACGATTGTCAGTGCGTACTTGTACGTCTTGCGACCGACGCGATCGTGAGGTAGAAACAGGAGATTAATTAATTTAAAATCTAAATTGGATATAGTAGCCGACGAGCCCCACCACACCCATTCCCACGACGATGAACGCGATCTCTCGGTCTTTTTGGACCTCTGACGGTACATAGAAATCTGAAAGTTGTGGCTCGCGATCCATTGGATCGAGACTTTTCTGTGGATATGCCAGCGCGTACTCGCGGTTGGCTTCTTCAACGTTATGGAAAGTTTGCGCGGCGTGATTCTCACGGCGCAGCTCTTCGTTTACCCAGTCCAGATGGGCGGTTCGTTTTTTCGACCACGCTTCCTTTGCGCTATTGAGTTGTTCTACAGCTAAATCGTGACGCTTGCTCCTCATCCACGTCCGATTTTCCTATTTTCGAGAATATAAAGTTGCTACCGCTGAACGCCAATGCGTTTACAAGTGCACCACCTATCATTATTCCGATCGAAGCCATTTATTTCCATATATTAGCTGGTAGAATTCCAGCTTTAACTAGATAATCTCGGGTCCAAACTGAGGCCGCTACATCTAAGGTTGCGAGCCCTACGTCTCTCACAGTAAAGTCCAATTTGGGAGCGGATCCTCCTAGGGCCATCTTTGATAGTCGAGCATACCCGATACTGAAACCCGATATCACCACGGCGTGATAAAGCGCATTCACTAACATTTTACCATCTTGTTCAGCCATTGTTATAATTATTGCATATAAAAGGGGTCGCGATCAATGTTTAAATGGGGCGCATCCAAATTCAACATTGTTGATGATTGGTGTTTCGTAACTTTCTTCTGAACACTGGCTGGTTGTTTTTCCAATCGGGATTGGTGTAATAGGGGGTATTTCCACACGCACAGGGCACCAACAACTGCCAGACCACCACCAACAAACCAACTCCAATTCGTGAATTGGGGTTCAATCGGATTCGTCCAACTCCAACGGGAGTTGGTATTGGGTGACAAATTCAAAGAATTTGGGTGTGCTTCTAATTCGTGAATTGGGATTGAAGTTGAACCCGATTGCTCTGTCTTCAGATGTTTTGCTGTCTCCGTCCCCGATTGCAACGACTGTTTAGCCTCTCGAAGCTCGGCGAGTATTTTATCTTGTTTAACTTTTCGGGTGGCAGCTGCCGCCCGCCCAGCTGCCTGTCTTTTGGGATTTTCTATATGCGGTATGTCATCCAGTGGCGGAGTAACACTCGGGTTCGATTGTGTTGGAGCAATCTGGTTCAACTCCGTCACTCTCGTGGGTGTGTCTTGTGTCATCATTTTCAGGGCTTATAGTTCGTGGGCATATATGTTCAAATTGACAGTGTTTACCCGTGGTCAACGCGGTTGTAAGTGGAGCTAAGTACATTCCAAACTTGTGATAAATTGAGCAGCATGCCGTTCTAAGAGTGTGTCCTATAAAAGGGTCAGTCTCTAGATCGTGAATCAACCCTTCGGTGTTTGGTATAGGGAGAAGTATACTAACGGCGGTAGCGTACAAATGAATAGCCGCCGATCCAAGAGTTTTTGTCATCTCTGCTCCCAATTTGGATTCGTATCGCGCATACATTTTATCAATCTCCGCATCTGACATCTTATCCACCTGACAAACTGAGAGACGCCTACCTAGATAATGCTCCGATTGTCCCCCAGCAACCAGCGCAGCTAGACGCTTGTGTCGCGCCGCATTTTCATTCGGAGTCGTTGCACTCAACCCAATATCAACTGCCGTTGGAGTTGATCCCGATTGCTCTGTCGGAGTTGATGTTTCATTATCTTTCAGAATGTTGGAAGTCGGAGTTGGGGTTTCTTCCATTAGCTGATCGAGAAGTTCGTCGCAGTTAATTTTTCTTAAAATTAATTTAACTATTCTAACAAGTCTCATTACTTTAACATATTGCCAAGCGCACCACCCGATACTTATGATTACCATTATGCTCGCAACAAAGCTCGCAGCGGAGCACCAAATTGTTAACATTGTTAACCATTGTTAAGCATTTGTTCAGCATTTGTTCAGTATTTGTTCAGCATGGTTCAGCAATTGCTAAGCATTGTTAAGCATTGCAATAGCTTATTACTTTGCAATTTTCCTAATTTTCCTAATTTTTTAAAAATTATTAATTATTAATTAATTAATTGATCACTTTATAAGCAGTTGGTTGATCAGTCTTTAGCAGAAGCTTGGCGTGCTTAGTTTCGGAAAGCATCTGTCGAACCTCCAGGCGCTCCTCGCGCGTTGGGATAACGTCATTCTCTCGAAGACAGTCATCGAATGAGTCTCGGTCCTTGCAGTGAAAGAGGGCGACCCATTTCGTTTGCTCGCGCAGATCCTTGAGGACGGCGTTGTATTTTTGAGTGGAGATCCATACGCTTTGCCTCGCATGGCGGCCAGAAAATGCGAGCTCTGAGAGCATGTCCTTCTTTTTGGTCATCGCCGCCTTGGCCGAGCAATCGTCAATCACATATAGGGTGGGCTCACCCTGGAATCTTTGGTATAAACCACGCAACCAATCGTGAAGCCTATCACCGGGGTCAATAACGTATACCTCAGGGTCGGTCCATATCCACGGGCGCCGCTGATAAGTATCGTTGTGCAGCACAGTGGGACATAGGATCACAATGTGACGAAAGGCATCGCGGTAGGACCCCTCGAGTAAGTCGAGGATGAAAACCGTTTTTCCACATCCTGTCTGCCCACATATTATGGCAGAGTGGGCATCTCCAATCGTGAATTGGTATTGATTGCTAGATTTAGTAGATCGCTGATACGTATCGGCCATCTTCGATGTTCAGTTGAGCGTCTGTAATTATATATAAGTACACGTTCAATGGCCCGGCTCCGTCCGCCTCTTTGGTTATCTGGATCGTCACACCCTCACTAGCGTTCTCAACTTGGCGTCCGCTACCGTGTATTTGGTCATCGTCGCTGGCTCGCATGTCTAGCCATAACGCGTAATTTGGTATTCAGGAACTCCGCGAGGGAGACGGCCGAGAGATGCAGGTCTTTGGCAACTGCTGAAACCTCCGTAGAACGCTTAGAGCCGGCAGCAAACTGCTTTCTTACTTCATCCCACTGCTGGTGCGCGCGAAGACCCGCGCTGTAGAGTTGATTGGGGACTCCCTCGATCGTCACCTCTACCTTCGTGATTTTGGGGTTATAGAATCTGTCGGTTTTTCTAGCACCGAGCGATAACCGAGCCTCCTCGAACAGCATCAGTATACCTTTCATCGAGCGGGCGGGTACGTTGACATTAATATTCCACAATGTGTCGCTTTTGTCTTTCGTCATCTTGCGATGGCGAAGAACTCGGTCGTAAAGTATGGCAACGCGCCCGGAGTACTGTGTTCTGATCAATCGCGCGAGTTCGGGCATCGTGACCATGTCGTACTCCAGCGAAACATTATCGATCGTATACGTTGATAACACGTCGGTGGATATGAGAACTCGGCCGTAGTCGTTGAACGTTAGTTCGTATTCGAGGCGGTCAGCCAAAGCACTCTGATAGTAGGGCATGTGGCTCTCCAGCAACTCAAAGTCGAGCGGGATGTAGAAGCGGTTGCCGTAAGCGCCCGCGACTGCGTTGTCGCTCGCGTTGCCATCTACCTTGTTACCAGCCCCGATTCTAAGTTTGGTTACGTTCTTATTTTTGTTGGTGTCAATACCCTGATAGACGGCGTTTTCGCACTCTTGCGCCGTCTTCCATAGGTCCTGATAACAATGGTAGACGTCGCTGTCATCGATCGACATCACCTCATTACCAGAAATCTTTATCATGGTCTTCTTGACGATGGCGCGACCCAGGTTCTGAACGACGGTTCGGTCCGCGTCCGTCGACGTTAGCGAAATAGTGAAAGTGAGGCGAACAGTACCCGGCACAATGACGTCGTGAGTTCCGAGGTTGGGGAAGCGGACTAAGAGCTGCTGGTTCTGGTCGATCGTCGATGGGTTGTTCGTAATAACGACACTCTGTCTCACGCCTTTTGCCCCGAGGGGCTCACGCAGTCTGCGGTATGGATTGAGTTTGCGACCGTATTGACTCGAAGACATAATTAATTTTATTGAAACTATTAAACCTGTATTGTTTTGTCTTTAATATAATAATAATTATTAAAGATGGCTGGTCTCGATATTGGCATGGACGAATTCGATCGCACTACGGGCGACCGAGACGATTACCTCGATGATTACCTCGATGATGATGATGATGATGATATCGATCCATATAGCCACGGAGAGGGCGTGGACGTTGATGACTACTTCGATAATATGCTCGATGATGAGGACGAAACGTCCTTCATAGAGCACCCGCCCGAGGCGAGTACACATTTCGAAATGTGGGAGGCCCAATCCAAAACTCCGGCATGGGCGAGCGGTTACGAGATTCCTGCGGGGATCTCCAAGAATGAGCTGGCGTCTATCGAGGAAACGGATACTCTGGTGAAACGGTGGGAGAGTATAGTGTCTAAACGCGGCATCAAGGCCCCGTTGGAGTTCCGCAGCACTAAAATGGGAGACCTGTGGGTTAAATGGGGCAAGACCTGGAAGTTGCTGACGTACAAGAACCGCCCAAACAAGTTCCTCAGCCCCTCTTCATTGAACCGATATGGAGCACTCCTCGCTCGAGCTCTCGGAGTGCTCGATGACATTCAGGCGCCGCTGCCTACAAAAATGATAAAAACCTTTCAGGCTACCGACAAAACGCTGGCGAAGACGGCCGCCACTATAGAAACGATCGAGCTCAGCGAGATCCCTCGCGTAGCCACCGACGTTATTAACACGATTGAAACCACGGTCAACGAAATAAACGGCACGAAGTTTGACCCACCGTTACCTCTTCACGAACTCCGGGGACTCGATAAGGTTCTGCAAACAACTCGGGGCGAACTAGTCAATAACCTCTACAAACTCTCAGCGCTGGACAAACATATCGCTCTAGAAGAAAGAAAAATAAAGGAAGCACGGGGCGATAGAGAATCTACCGAGCGGATCAACAAACTCCTGCGGTCGTTGCGGGACGAAAGAGAAGCTCGATTGGAGGCTGCCTCGACTAACCGTGAGACGCTTTCCGGTCAATTAAGTCGGAGCCGTGAAACAATCTCGAGGGTCCTGCACGAGGACACTACACTCGGTGCGCGTATTCGCACTCTGTTCAAAGAGAAGGGCGTCACGATAATAACCGTCATTGCGGCTTTCAGCATGATTATATCGACCCTAATTCTATCTATATCGTCTCTAGTTCTATCTATCACGGGTGGTTCAGCACCAGCACCAGCTCCAGCACCAGCTCCAGCACCAGCACCAGCACCAGCTCCAACCGGTGGGGCCAAAGAATGGATAAAAAAAACAACTAAAAGCCCTCGCCAATCTCCTGGCTAAATTAGCAGGAAAGTTGGCTGCCGCGCTGCCTGGGTTGATCGGGGGTCTCCTCTCCTTCTTGCTATCTATATTATCAAAAACGGCCGGATGGCTTGCCAATAATACTTGGGCTTTAATCGTGGCAATCGCCGGTCTCCTACTATTCTCTGCCAGAGAGTTCCTACAACCAAAGCGCGAGTAGTCCTATCGCCACGATGACTACGACGAGCCCTAATTTCTCCTCCTCGTGTGTTGTGCTTCCAATTTCACCCAATCTGCGATTGGTGTTGATGATTGGTGTTTCTCCAATCGCGATTGGTCTGTTGATGGAACTCGATGGTGCATCCAATTTACGAATTGGGGGTACTGGGTTCAATTGTGTATCCAATTTACGAATTGGGGGGAGGTGTCCATTTTGTGTTTTATGAAATCGGTTCTACTGTTGAACCCGATCATGTTGGGGGTGCGCTTGATGATATCTGTGTTTCACGTTACCGTTGTGGCCGATTTTTTGATTGGCGGTGGCGATTACGATCTGATTATTGTAACCGTCAACCGGGTCGTCTCGTAGTATCATATTGCTCGGCGCCATATAAAGACCTATTCCAAATACATAGTCTACTGGGGTGTGGCATTCTGCAAAACGTCTTGATTAATTAATTCTGGATCGCCTTCTCCAGGTCCACCCTAGCTGAGATGGCGTCCTCTACAAGTGCCAAGAATTGTTTTTGTGCATCAAACGCTGTTCCCATGCCCAGTATAGAACTGCGAGTTTGCTTCTGTGCGCCAAGGATGGCCCAGACGTACGTGCGAATGGAGTCGTTGACGCGAGTAACCCCGGCCTGCGTGAACCCTAGACCCGTATCTAACATAAATGTACCCCACGCGTTCTGAACCTCAGCAGCCTGCTGTATGTAATCGACGTGAGCCCGTTTCGGAGGTAACATTTTACAAGAAAACACGCCGCAGTGCCGACCTCCAGACACTTCCGGCCCGAATGTCATCGTCGCGGGGTCAAAATTCCCGGCATTCCGACTGACAATGTGGTCGCCGGAGTGATCGCGTCTAAAATCAGTCTGCGTCCAATTCCCGGACTGGCCCCGAATGAGAACGTCCCCGAGGCCAGGAAATGCTTTCTGTCTCCAGTCCGCGTCTTTTGAAACGTTAAATTCGTAACACAGTCTTTCAAAGGCCATACGGTCGTATGCGTTGGAAATGGGATCCCAGGCGTCGTCTTGAGGTAGTGAAATACCTAGTTCTTTGAGAATCCTCCTAATAGTATAATACGCATGAAAGTTGTAGACACTTCGGAGCATGACATTCTTGGATGTCAGATGGTCTTTATATGAAACTCCACACCCGGCTGTTGCGCACCATACAGCGAAATTTATTTGGTTCTGCCAAAACTGCATCGGTGTTGCTTTCCACCCGTTTACCACCTCCATCGTAGTAATCTTGGGCAGCCTATATTGTTCAAAGATGTTAGGAAAATTGGTGGCAAAGCCGCTGTCCGGTCTAACCGTTACGGTTGGGTGTACAAGGCGGTTAACAACGTCTTTTTGCGTGTATTTACCTCCGACCGCTAAATGCTTTGGTATCCATTGAAAGATATTATTATGTTTGCTACTATAACTAATGTTCAAAAAGAGAGTTGTGAACTTCAAAAATTAATAGACAACTGCTGCGGAAAACGCCGGGTAGGCCTTAGATCAATCACCTTCACGGTTGGGTGGAAAAACATTGAAATGTACAAGGATATCAAAGGAATAGAACGGGTAGAGGCTATCATGCCCGTAGCTTTTGGTGAATCAGCTGCCGGATTACTTCCTGGCCTTTGGGGTTTCAAAAATGTCCAAGCTTTAATCGCAAGTAATATACCTAGTAGTGTCACTCTCGGAATCGAAAAAGCCACGGGGATTGCGACATTGTCTGTTGATAAAAAAAATAGAGATCACTCCGGGGTTGGCCTCAATGTTAGGATTTAAATATGACCACCATGAGGATGAAGGGCGACTGGTCACGGGGACCTTTGTCTTCCCCGCGGGTTATCACAGCGGCGATACCCCAGTAAACTTCACCTTCACGAAAACTCTCGGGGTGCACCTTGATCGGGTGAACACATCGTACAACACGGTAGACGGATCCCCCAGCACATTACTGAAAACTGTGCCCGCCAGCGACTGTTTCTATGCGAGATTGTGACCTTAGACTTCCCACACCCCGAGATGAAAGTTTTGGAATCGGGACACATCCACGAGTTGAATATTTCTATTCTTGATGATAAAGGGCGAGAGTTGAGGACTCTCATCAGAGAGAAGCGGCACTTACCGAACTAGGAAAACAAATAACCAAATTTCGAAAAGAGGCCAGGTCGGGTATTGAGAAAGCAAGAGAAGACAACCAGGCGGCCCTTGCGAAGGCTTATGAGGTGTTGCGCTCGGAGGACTCTCTCATCAGAGAAGCGGCACTTACTGAACTAGACAAAAAAATAACCAAATTTCGACAAGAGACACGGTCGGGTATTGATAAAGTCCGAGAAGACCACCAGGTGAACCTTGCGGAGGCCATTGCGGGGGCTTATGATGCGTTGCGCTTAGGGGACTCTCTCAACAAAGAAGCGACACTTACCGAACTAGACGGTAAAATAGCCAAATTTCTGAAAGAGACCCGGTCGGGGGTTGAGAACGTCCGAGAAGATCATAAGGAGGCAATTTCGGAGGCTTATGGGGCGTTGCGCTCAGAGGACTCTCTCAACAGAGAAGCGGCACTTACTGACATATACGAACAAATAACCGAATTTCGAAAGGAGGCTCGGTTGGGGGTTGAGGGGGTACGAACGTGTATTGAGAACGTCCGAGAAGACCACCAGGCGGCCCTTGCGAAGGCTTATGAGGTGTTGCGCTCGGAGGACTCTCTCATCAGAGAAGCGGCGGTTGCCGAACTAGACGGAAAAATAACCGAATTTCAAAAAGATGCCCGGTCGGGTGTTGAAAAAGCCCTTGAAGGTCACCAGGCGACCATTATGGAGGCTTATGATGCGTTGCGCTTAGAGGACTCTCTCACCAGAGAAGCGGCACTTACCGTACTAGACGGTAAAATAACTGAAGTTTCTGATAAACTGAAACATGCTCGTAGAGCCACGACCAAAGCGCTTGAGGAGACCGCTGAAAAGATTCGTGCTGAGGCCCATACCTCTATCGGGGGGCTTGCCGGATTGTTAAAAAGAATGAAAACGCAAAAACGTGTGATAACAGTTTGGGCTGAGAAGCGGGGCTCATTGGTTGAGGGGCTCCCTGAATATTCGTTCGGTGCCAAAGCGAGTAATAAATGTGGGGGATACACCATGACAGCTCCAGGTACACTTCTCCGAATGGCGGTCTGCTCGGTTAATGCTAATGGTAAACCTGTGGGCGAGGTCACGATAAATCTCGTAGTAGATGGGGAAGAACGGGCAATTGGAGTCACTAAACGCGCTGGAGATAGTTCGTCGGTGGTTTCGTTCGCCGGTGACGATCTAATTAGACATTCCGAAGGTAGTGTTATTAACTTTGTTACGAAAATCGCTGACCAAGAGAGTTCTTCCACTATTGTCTCATTGTTAATTGAACTTAATTTGTAAAATACTAATATATTGAAATAAATTTGTAAAATTTAAATATGAACGAATCACCGTATACAATTCTCAATACCGATCCATCAACACTGTATCCAACTCTCAATACCACTCCACCAACACTGTATCCAATTAACGAAAGAAGTTCAGATTTTAGGTTGAATAATATCGTCGCTATGCAGGATATTTTAGTTAGAGAATGTGCAAATAGAAAAAGACACGCTAACAAATATAAGCGCGCGGTGAACATAGCTGAAGCATCTAGTACGGTTCTGGCAAGTTTATCTGTAATTAGTGGTGCGGGGACTGCTGCAACGCTATCTACAATTGTAACGGTTCCACTTGCAGTGGAATTACCGTTTTATCTGGAATACTTTGTATGGTAATTAGGGCGGCGGGTGGAAAACTCGAGAAAAAAAGTAGAAAACATGATAGAATATCCGTTCTCGCTAGGTCTAAGAAAAATAGCATCGACGTTATGGTGTCCAAAGCGTTGGCCGATAAGAAAATATCAAATTTAGAGTTTGAATCCGTGGTGGAAGAAATGGGGAGATATGAAGAATTAAAAAATGATATAAGAATCAAGGCGCGCGCCACCATGCCCAAAATTGAGTGTACTGATTGGGATAAATTTAGGGTAAAACTTGGAAATAAAGTCGGAGGAAATGTTACAGCACCATTGTGATATTTTATAAAATAATTAAAAAAACAAAAAACAAATAATTTTCTAATTTTCTTAATTTTTTCAAAATTATTAATTATTAATTATATTGGTGCAGTAAACAAATTTACATACCTATACAACATATGTTTTTCACTGAGAATTACAAATTCAGTCGAGGATTACACTGTACACACCGTCTGTGTAATTGATACACTTGGCTCTGTTTACCTCGGCTATCAATTTACGCATGGGCCATAACCCGTGTAATTTATACACTCGGCTCTGTTTACCTCGGATATCAATTTACGCATGGGCCATAACCCGTGTAATTGAAACATTGTCGTTACAACATAAATTAATTACTATGTAATAATAGGGGGTGTTCAGCTTTAAATTATTAAAAAAAATACAAAATTAATTATAAAATTAACAAAATAACGAACAATCACATGTTTTCTTTCGCCAATAGGTATTAATAAATAATTATAATTTGCACACCATTTGTATGTTGTATAGGAAACTGATGAGTATATATATGTTTGTTGACCTTACAACAATTGGTCTCATCTCGTGTGTGCTATGTTGTTGATCCGGTATGACGTCCGTCTCGTCTGTTTAATGGTAGCAGTCTATGCATATGTGTGTATTTGGAGATGTAATTGTGTAGCTCAAAGGTGCCGGCCTAACAGATTTCTGCCTAAGAGCTTTGCAATTTCGGAAACCAAATTCACACATAGGCTCTCCTTACTTCGCTGGTTTCTCTTAATTAGAGAAATTGGCAATGGGGTTCAAGGCGACCCGTAAAACCAGACTGTGAGCCAACAGATGCGTGGGCTTAAGAAAGGTCCCAACACCCCAGTGGCTGGGTGCCGGCTAGAAATCTGCCCAGTCGCTGGGGGTGTTGTGCACGAGTGGAGGCTTTTGCTAAAAAAAAATTACAAATTATTAATATATTTATAAGCGATATCGTAGAAATGTATATTCGTAAATAAATCGTTGGGTTTTAACAATTTTATATAATACACCTTAGTTTCATATCCTATACGCATTATCCGTCTTAATGTTTGTATTTGCCTATTGTATAGTTGACATAATTGCCGGTATAATATTGTAAATGCAACGTTTTTATCGGAGCGTAATAAATTACACTGGTATTTCATGTATTCGATATCGCCTAATGTTCTCATTTTATAGAATTAATATATAGGATTATAACCCCCATAAGATTCGTAAATTTCTTCAACACAGGCATTAAAAAATTTCAATTCCAATTGTATTGTATTATCCATTTTCTCTAATAGTTGTTTTTTTCGTTCAATTTCCAATTTCTTCTAATAATTTTCCAATTTCTTCGTTAAAAGTGATATCGTAGAAACGCATATCCGTAAACGAATCTTTGATTTTAAACTGTTTTATAAAATTAGTTTGATAATGTTTCGGTAGTGTTTCTCCGATCCTATTTAGTCGCTTCATTACATAAATTTGATACTTCTACCGGCGACATAATTGCCGGTTTAATATTGTAAATGCAACGTTTTTATCGCAGCGTAATAAATTACGCTGATATTTCATGTATTCGATACCACATAGTGTTGTCATTTTATCGTGTTTTAATACTGTAGAAACAGCGTAAAATTCTTCATCAAAGTCATTACAAAATTCCAATTCGTTGCGTATTTTATTATCCATTTTGTTATAATATTTTATTATAACCTATTAAATGTATATGTTCAATTGGACGTGAAAAAAACATGAGGTATTTATGACACCAATATAATTGGACTACAATTCGACATCGTAGAAATCAATTAGCTATATTGGAGGAGGAAAATACGAAATATAAACTATCACGCGCGGACGTATAGAATTATGCAAAATCCCAATTGAACAAACATTTCTCTTTTTTTTTTCCCTCCGAAACCATTACAGATTTGCCACGGATTTTCTATTTCTGGCGTATATAACCTATGGGATTTATATGTTCAATTGGACGTGAAAAAAACATGAGGTATTTATGACACCAATTGTCACGATTTGCTGTCGGGAGACAATTTCCTCGTTAACCAATTTTTGATTTTTTCGGGGGTGGTGGGGGTAGTATATGGGGTTATAAATGATACCACCGTAGGTGGTATCATTTTGACTCCCTATATACTAATTGGGATACGAAGTCATGTTTTACGGGGAAAACAACATCATCCAGCCATTCAACTGTTATCTAAAGTTGTGCATACTTATTTGTACATGTGTCAATGATGGTGTATTAGTAATTAGAGAATAAGTATGAACCAATTGGCCTACACAATTTGGACACCACTGAAGTTAAATGGTATGGTTATGGTTGGTCTAATATTCGATAATTTCCGTCCTTGTCGGGTATGTCCGGAAACCACCAGGCGGCGCTGGAAAGCCACAGAGGGCGCTGTATCATCTGAGTATAAATACAGAGAATCGTCGTATATTCGCGAGTCTGTCATTAGCAAGCGAGAGTCGCTGGAAACTATATCGGAGATAGTTAACTTGGTGTATATAATAGCAGCTGTTGTTAAGCCGGGACTCGATAGGAGTTAGAACAAGTTGACAGACCGTATGCACAGGGCCAGCTGTGTTCGACCTAGACAGCATAGCATTCGTCCCATTGCGAGGCATCCATCTATTCACGTCCTAATAACTTTTAATCAACGTAGTAAATTCCCATGATCACATTTGCTGTAATCAACACTCATTTTAAACTGTATATATTTTTGAATCCGACTAAATTAAGACATTGTCTGTGCAGCTGAAGTTCGTAGGAGCTGAAGTTGGTTGGAGTTCATAGGAGTTGGAGCTCGCAGGAGTTCATAGGAGCTGATAGGAGATTATGTGTATAGAAGTTCGTAGGACCTCATAGGAGGTCATAGGAGCTGGAGTTCATATGAGGTCACATGAGTTGGAGCTCATAGAAGGTCGTAGGAGCTAATATGAGTTTGTAGGAGTGGAAACGCATAAAATACGTGTATACACTTGTAGTATAGTGGTGGAGAGAACGTCACGGTGCGTCAGAAACGCTACCAGTTGTTGTGTTGAGTGAACGAGCTCGCAGCCAACGCCGTACACGTTACACTATTATTAATATTGAAAAATAATGAAATCAGCAGCATAAACGTATATACATTCATGTACAAATCGATAATATCTTGTAATTGTGTTGGAACTATTTTCTTCGTAGAAAATATTATTTGTGTGATCCGTCCGGTATGACCTGCTCAACCAGCTTGCAATCCGGTACGATTTTCCAACGAGACTCGATAACGTTTGCAAAACAGTAAATGAGTGCATTGGAAATAGGTTAACTGTATTGTAATTTTGAAATTTGCGGCGTATATCAGAAAATGATAGGTCGGAAAACATGTTTAATGGCTCCGCTAAGGCATCGCCATTAAACAGATTTTCAGGCCTATCATTTTCTGATATACGCCGCAAATTTCAAAATTACAATACAGTTAACCCTATATTGAATGAATGGTAGGGCGTTCAGGTCATTTTTTGTGGGAATTGGTGAGACCTTTACAATGAGATATAGATTATTAAAATCGGTCCAGCGGTTCAAATTATTTGGCAAATTTTGTAATTTTTCCTCCATGTATTTGAATGGGAGCAAATGGCACCGAAATCGGCTAAAATCATGTTTTCTTTCATATTATTAATGACCTATTTTGGAAATAAATGAAGAAATATGTGTAAAACCATGCATTTTATTGAATAAAATATCACGTTATACACATTTTTCTTATATTTTGTCAATTTTGCTGAAAATTAATTGTTTATGGAATGTAAAATAAGTCAACAAAAACATGTTTTTTTACCCAAAAGTGTTATTATTTGCAATGTTCATCTCATTTCCAATGAATTTCATTAAAAAATAGATATATAATAACATTACAATGTAACTACATTCATTTACCATGTTGAAATTCCCTGCAAATGCTCCATTTTTTACAAAATCGGTTACCATGGCAACGATTTTGAAAAAGTGTTTTTGATACCTATTGTGACGTTTTAAGACGTCAGTAAATTATGATAAACTTTAATAGATACAAATGACACACAAGTATTGCTACTGTACTTTTGAAAAGCACAAATTATTACCATAGTAACAATATTAACATTATGTCTTGATTTTCAAACACGGCATCCGGCTTATTTTAACTATTTCAAATAGACCTTTTTGAGATACAGTAGGTGATTATCAATACTGCAAATACCAAATTTATCTGACAAACCATATGTGCACTATACTATATTTGTTCATATCCATGTAGAGCTGTTACTATGGCACAATATATAGTTTGCCAAAATCTGTCACCATGGAAACCATTTTTCCTTCAAAATATCGTTGTTCAATTGCATATTTTTCATAACTGAATAAAATGAAATATGTAGTAACATCATTGGATGCAATAAACAATTAAACATACAACAATTGCATTATACACTAGTTCTGAAATATATATGCATTACCATAGTAACCATGGTAACCAATATTGGAAAACACAAAAAATAGTATTTGTTGAAAAGGTGTTTACTTTTTGAAAATCAATGCAATACACCCGAGTACTGTTACCATCTAGCAATACACTTAACATGTGAACGTTTAATAATATTGGTTGTCATGGCAACCATTTTAATATTTCACACAAAAAAATCATATATACTCCATTTAAAATCAATATATTCGTCGAATCCGTATACATTATCAATGCTGCAAAAACAATATTTATCTTGACAAACATAATTGTTCAAAGTAATTTCACCTTGACCTTGGACATGAAGGCCACATGGGTGTGGTACATGTATGGAATGAAAATATGGATGATGATAAGGAAGTATATGAAGTTTGAGGTCCATCCGACTTTCCGTCACAGAGATAATGGGTACCCAAACTCTTTAACGTGGACGGACGGAATTACGAAACTATATACCCCTCGACATACATTGTATGCCGGGGAGGGGGGGGGGGGGGGGGGTATATCTATTGTTTTGTATACACAGTTTAAAACCATGGGCGGATTCAGGGGGGGGGGGCGGACCCGGCGCTCCCCCCCCCCCCTAAAATTCGCCGAGTAAAGATTTTTTACAAGTTACAAGGCACGTTTCATGCCAAGTGCCATGTATTCCATGCATTATTCGGTCGTTGTCTTATTGTTTTATTGTTTCAAAATTTAAACATTTTCAATAAACATACGGTGGCAGTGTCAATATTTTTGCTCCAAAATTCGCCAGAAAGCAGGAAATGCGATGTAGATTTCAAAATATTTCCGGACCCCCCCCCCCCCCTGTATCCGCGCCTGCATTTCTCCTGTCACAGCCATAGCTCAGGAACTAGACTGGTGACATATGTCATCGGTCCCTTTTTTCCTGTCACAGCCATAGCTCAGGAACTAGACTGGTCAGTCGCGGATCCAGGATTTCACACAGGCCCACATGAAACTTGAACGCGGTATGCTCGTTCGTCGACTGAGCGGAGCGAGGGAGTTGGCTAGGGGGGTGCGGGGGCATGCCCACCCCCCCCCCCTCCCCCAGGAAATTTTTGAATTGAGGAAGCCATTTCCTGCATTGTACTGCATTTTTTTTTTTATATATTTGAAGATCATAACAGTCCATACAATCTATGTGTAAAACAATATTTTTTATTTTTTTTTATTTTTTAAATCGGGATTTCTGAAGGTCCCCGCCCCTCCCCCCCCCTGAATCCGCCTCTGCTGGTGACATATGTCATCAGTCATCAATCCATTTTCTCCTGACACAGTCTCCTAAATATCATTTCCCAATTCAAATAGGAATCCTCAGCGATTTGTAACCCGGAGGATATAACAAAAACGTTCTACTTTCACTTTCATTTCAGCTACACATTTAATTTTAATTTATTGAGTAAATGATGCCGAAATATTTATTTAAATTAATATCTAATTATTTAAAAATACTTTGTTAAATTCATAATACAAATAATCTAGAGATAATTATTATCCTTATTCAAACTCAAGACACGTTTCCTTTGTGAAGTGTATCGTAAGGTATATTATGTGTATATGCTGTGTAACGTAAAATCGCAAGACTGTCAGCAGCATACGCGCTAACACACACGACGTGTAATTATCAAAAAATTGCTAGCACCTCTTTGGAAAGTTTGGATTTCCGCGCGAATTGTCTTACTAAATTCATTATAGATTAGTTGATTTTTTAAGTAAAATGGACACTGATTAATAATATCGATGGCTCAAGATGATTAAAACATTATGTAACTGTCAAAAACAATGTTTCTGCTTTAAATCATCATCATTTCGCTGTCCAATGTTGGATTTTATCGAGCCATTGACCTATGTAAAGTTCAGAATGTAAGCTTTAATCTGATTGGTCATTCAAGAAAAATGTCACAGGGAAATCCCGCGGAAATCGCTTAGAGTAACCCCATAGTGCTGTAACACAGCTAAAAATATGTCCGCGCATCTCGCAACGTCGGCGAAAGTGGGTCAACATCGGTGTATTCAAATTGTGTTCTAGGTACTATAATCGGGTTATTTATCGTAAACACTACAATAAATGAACAAAATAATGATTATATTATTGAATTCAGCTGTAAAAATGGTTTTTAATTTGATTATAATATAGAATTTGTGAATTAAAAACGTTTGATTTTCATAACGAGGCAGCCGAATTACAGGATTACGACAGCGTACTGAACCCCCTATGAATGGCTTAATTTGAATGGTAGCACAACATACAGGCAACATACTTTCATTGCGCATGCCAGGTAATAAAACCAGGAGTGTATGCATGTAGTTACGATCGTAATTATGCTTGATAATGCTGCAGTGAACTAACTGTACACAATTGAGACATCAGCATAAATACAAATTGGCGGCCATCTTGGACGCCATTTGGATTGAATTGCTTCTCAAACTTTGGATTGATACGATTCATTAGTTGTATTCTGTCTGTTTGGGTACATTTTGTTCTGATTGGTTTAGCGGATTTTGCACTATTTATGCGGCCATTTTGGCGGCCATTTTGGCGGCCATTTTGGCGGCCATTTTGGCGGCCATTTTGGACGCCATCTCAGTTCATGAATTAAGCTCCGGTGGGATTCATGGGGAGTTTTGATATGTTATTAGTAATGATATTCTGAACATTTCCTGAAAAGGTCAGCTTTGGCCTATTTTTTCCGATCTCAACCCTAATACTCCTCACCTATAATGGCAGATATATTTAGGAAATTGTAACATCTACAGGAGAACACAGGCTCGTTAGACTATATAGTCGCCATTAACCCTTATACCGCTACACACAACAATTGTCGTCTGCTGTTGCTTTTATATCTTGCCTTATTTGTCAATACAAACATGGTTTGACAGCACTTCAGCTATCAAAGCATGTTGTAAGTATTCTAAAGTGCTGTCAAAACACGTTTTTGATGATAAAAATGGAAAATACAAAACAAACAGCAGACGACAAAAAATAAGATAACGGTGTAAGGGTTAATACTAGATTACTTTATTTGCTATTAGGGTACGGGCGAGGTAACGGATTCCGCAAGCATATTGGGACCTTGATTTGCTATTTCGCAATCCCCGCAGTGACCTCGAATACACCAACCCTTTCTCTTATATCCACAGCATGTTTCATGGTGCTGTAAAGTGTTTTTCAAAATGAATATGTTGTGTAATGATAAGTAATAGTTGTAGTTCATTTATTGAAAAATTGATTTATTAACAATTCAATAAATGAACTATAACGTACTTATTGGTTCCTAGTCCACTCGCGAAACTCCGCCACTATACTCGTCATTAAGTGAATAAGCCCATTGTTTTTTCATGGCGAATCACAGCAGGTACTACTTTGACGGTGCTACTTACTGTTCTCAGTTCCCGCGTCGATGTAACATTGTTGAGTTGGACGGAGATGGCCGATATAGAGGGAATAGTTGATCTCGCTCCACGAATAGGCGACACCTGGACGCAATATATATAAATGTATCAAACAAGAGTATGTTGATTGACTGATTAAATGAGGGTTTAGAATAGTTATAAGTAACATATTGAATGTTTATTAAATTCGATTATTAAGAATTGAACATGCGAACTATAACTCACTTATTGTTTGCCTCGCGTTCTTCGTGTACAGACGTCTGTTTCAATGCAAGTCCCGCCCATATGCGCTTTCGACTTGCGATACTACTACGTTATTGGCCATTTGACACCGGAGCGCACATGTGTACGTCTCAATAGGATGCGTGCCGCGTGGATTTCTGACTACAAGCAGTTACGTCTGGTTATAAATATGACTTTCTACGTACTTGGAACATTTAATGAATACATGTATTAGACATTGGCGAAATAGTCGCACTATGTGATTAATAGAGATATAAAGCTAGTCTTTCGTTGCTCGATACATTAGGGCAAACAGAAGCATCAGTTGGACAACAACAATGTCACGTGTGGCTGGAGTAATTGGGCATATGTTTTTGTTGCGGCCAGTGTAGATCCAGATCACCATGTGCATCCGAAAAAAAAAAATAATTTGTTCACAATGTTCCTTGCCAAATTCTAAAATACCAGGCCTAAAATATTAGATACACACCTTCGCCGCCTCTGCCACGTTTACCCGTGGGACGTAGTAGCATAATGTCTCCGTAGGTATCCACATTGCCTAGCAACAGAAATAATATATTTTGCTACGAAATAAATTGCGAATAGATTAAGAAAAGTAGTATCCACTATACTAGACGGTTCACAAACAGGCTTCATCAAAGGAAGATACATTGGGGAAAATATTAGAGTATTATTTGAATATATTGAATTTCTAAACGAAACTGACTCACCTGGTTTATTATTGTTTGCAGATTTTGAAAAGGCATTCGATAGCGTTGATCATAATTATATGTTGAATACAATTGAAATATTTAATTTTGGAGATGATTTTATTAAATGGATTAATTTATTTTATTCAGATGCCAGAAGCTGTGTTAGCAATAATGGCCACTTATCAGACTTTTTTACTATCGGCCGTGGAGTGCGTCAATGCTGTCCCTTATCACCTTATTTATTTATAATAGCCATTGAAATACTATCAAAAGTATACAAGATGACAATGAAATCAAAGGAGTCAATATACATAACCAAACTATTAAAAATACAATGTTCGCAGACGATGCAACATTTTTTACAGATGGCACAGAACACTCTTTTACAAGGTTAGTACAGACAATAGACGATTTTGGTAAGATTACGGGTCTGCTTTTAAATATTAAAATATCTACTGTTCTTAGAGTGGGATCATTATCACAATCATCAATACACTACCTCCCCAACAAACAATTTACATGGACATCAGACAAAGCCCAGACGTTGGGTATGACATTCTCAAATAATGCAAACCTAATTTATCAACACAACATTGATCCAAAAATTAAAGAATTCGAAAACTGTTTGAACAAATGGAAATACAGGCACCTCACATTGATAGGAAAAGTAAACGTTATAAAAATGTTCGCTATACCAAAACTAATATATCCGTTAACGGTCATTGAAACCCCTCCAGATAGCACTATTATTCATATCCCGAAAAGATTATATGATTTTTTATGGGATTATAAGCCAGACAAAATTAAAAGAAATGTAATAACGCAAAATTATGAGAACGGGGGGAATATATAATTGTTTATACGATATTTAAAAGCTAGTTGGGTAAAAAGACTATGTGATGATAACAATAATGGCATATGGAAACAAATATATAAAGAGTAATTAAAACGATATGGCGGAATGTTTATTTTCCAATGTAATATAAGCTATGAAGATGCGAACAACATCCATAAACATAAATTTATAAACAGTATACTTACAGCATGGTCGAAAATTAACTTCACAGAAACAAACACTATCATATCAAAAGAGATATTATGGAATAACTTGCACATTAAAAACGAATCAAGAACAATGTTTTATAAGGACTGGCAGGAAAGGGGCATACAACAAGTAGAACACATATTTGATCTTAGAATAAAACAGTTTTACAGATTCCATTATTTCGCGGAACTATATTCAATTAGAAATGCTGACTATTGAAAACATTAACGTGATACAAAACAGCCAAAAACTTATTGATAAAATAAAAAACAGTAAATCTATAAATAAAATATTGTATAATATTCAGAGGAAAAAATGTACGAGAGAAATATTAAAACCGGAACAGAAATGGGCTAGCATATTTTCGGATAAAACTCTTAAATGGAAAACGATATACTCTATTACAAAACCGAGTACCATAGATATAAGGCTCAGAAATTTCCAATATAAATATCTAATGAGAATTATAGGTACCAATAAACTGATGGCAAGGTGTAATATAGTAGAATCTAGTTTATGCGATTTTTGTAACATGCAGATAGAAACATTCAATCATCTATTCTGGAAATTCAATGTGATACAAAATTTCTGGTCACAAATGAATCTCTTCTTAATAGACAAAGACATTCCAGTGGAAATAAATGTTTACACAATTTCATTTGGAATTGTCGAAACGGGCATACACAGAAAACAATTGCAATATATTTTACTCTTAGCCAAGTACTATATATATTTACATGTACAATTGGAATGTTACAGGCTGGAATTCACTATCCTATACGTCTGTTTCTTAGCTGGCACACAGCTTATTCTTTTTCTTATCTCAAACATGCCTATATATACTACATCTCAATCTATCCATCTTCTTGATTTCAATCTATATTCCTCGATAGGAAAAAGAAATATTGTTTCTCATGTTATGTATGTATCCATATACTTGTGTATCTGTATAAAAGTGAAATACTTTGAGAAATAAAAATAATTAATGACAAAAAAAGAAATAATATATTTTGTATTGAATACGCGACTAACCCTTTCGCCCATAAATATCTGACATTGATAGTCACCAACTCATTTGTGGGTTATACCATTAACCAGATAATGGGTATTTTAAATAAGAAGGCCATTGTGATCCTATATCGCTCACCTGTTTTATATATATATATATATCTTTAAACCATGTCTTACAATTATAATCACCAGACTAGTTTTGACAAAATAATTAATGCATAAAGCACTCTCAGATTTACTTGCATATATATATGCAATCTGAGAGAGCTTTATACATCAAAACCAGTCTAGTGATTATATGGGAAGACATTGTTTAACTTTATATGACGGCCATCTTGGATTATGTGACAATCTCCAATTTGAAAAATCTGGTAAAGTTTCACTGAAAGACAATACTGCATCGGTCAAGCAGTCCTGTAATTAAAGAATGACATTTTGACATTTCGGCGGCCATATTGGATGACCTAATCATCCGATGTCGATAACAATATGATCAAGAGTGATCGTCTCATCAATCCCTTCCAGTTGATATATGACATCATCATACTCGGTGAAATGTGAAGTTTGACCCCCCACCCATAGATCATCCCTGTGAAGTTCGACCGACATTGGCCAAGCGCTTCACATTAAGAAGACATTTGAACTCTCTAATTTAAAGGATGACATTTTGACATTTCGGCGGCCATTTTGGATGACGTAATCATCCGATTTCTACAAACAAATACTCGAGAGTGATACCTTCGATTTGATACAGCTGAATCCCGTTATCTCGATATCGTTTATCTCGATATACCTGCTTATCTCGATATACCTCCCAGGTCCCAGCAGAATTCCCTATATAGATCATATATTTAACTCCTGATAATTCGATATCGGATATGTCGATATATCGGAAATCAAGACCCGATAGTATGTTTCCTTCACATTTACATCCTGATATGTCGATGCGAAAATGAAGCGCCCGGCGCCGCCAAGTCTGAATCAGCGCGATTATCTCAGGTAAGTTTACACACGTCTATAAAAATCAAAGACACCGCCGCCGCTAAAATGCGTTTAAAGTTGCATGACCAGTTAATGCACTTAACCTAAAACCATAATTAATCAATTAAACTTAATGGGATATCAAATGTCTTTTCACAGAAAAATTAATTGAACGGAGTAGTGAAGTAAATCGTCGGTTAATTACTAAAACAGTTATGATAAACTCAAGCCGCGATGTAATCGCGATTTATAAAAACAACGGAAATAAAGTAAAGAGGCATTTCTGAAGCGATATTGTTCGGATGTTTGTTCCAGAAATTTGGCGAATTGTTATCTGGAAGTTCGGATATGTCTATATATTTTCATCAGTCCATTCGACTTCGAGATAACGAGAATGATCTGTTTATGATATGACCAGATTCGTCCAAATTTAATCACGCACATGTTTTACCCTGGGGCCACCATTTTAAGAAATAAGAAACAGCATGGATTATCGATTATTCCTGCCAAGTTTCTTTGAAATTGGCCCGGCGGTTCATCAGATGAGCTTTTAAGAATTTGACCTACTTGCCAAAGCGGTCATCTTGGATTAGGCTACGACCTCCAAATTTACAAATCTGACATGCCCTTACATATAGACCATCTCTGTGAAGTTTTACCAACATTGCCCAGCGGTTCATGAGAAGAAGACGTTATAAATATCTAATAAAATGATGCCCTTTTGACCTTTCTGCTACCATCTTGGATGACGTAATGATCAGATTTCGACAATAAAACGTACTCCAGAGTGATTGTCTCGTCGATACCTTCGATTTGATATGACAAAACCATTTCCACCCATTTCATTGCTGCCAAGTTTCGTTGAAATTGGCCCGGCGGTTCGTGAGAAGAAGATTTTTTAATGTGAACTACATTTCCACGGCGGCCATCTTGGATTATGCGACGATGCACGGACGAACGGATGGACCCGGGCAAATATATATGCACCAACCCCAGCCCCCAATGTGGGGGCATAAAAACGTTTATCGGATGGAATAAGCAAGTACATGCAATTACTGAAAACAATATATTTCACTTTTATTGGATGAACGTACCTATGGATGCCACAGATGCCAAGAGATATGTGAGACGGGTGCACGGACGAAAGGACGGTCACGGGCAAATAGATATGCACCCACCCCCGCCCCCAATGTGCGGGCATAACAACGTTTGTCTGATGGAATAAGCAAGTACATGCAATAACTGAACATAATATATTTCGCTTTTATTGGATGAACGTACCTATGGATGCCACAGACACAGTATATGTTTAGTATACATATATAGGCGGTGTGATATATTTCACTTGCATTGATGAACGTCATGGTATACCTGGCGGCGTACAACACCGTATTGTGTTAGCCCCGCTACACTTGTTGCTGACGTAACTTCCAGTGCACGTGATGCTGTCGTTCTGGCACTTTCCATTCAGTGTGGTACACTTGCTGTCAGCATCTGGAATAACGGACTGGCTAGTTACTAAGTATATTGTGATCATAAATCGGTCTCTGACAAAGTGTAGTAATTGTAGATAAAAAGCATAAAAAGGTCAAAGTCATGTTAATGACGGATGGGTGTGTTCCAAATGCTTACATATATCAAATGTCCAACTATTGAAGCAATCCATCAAGTAACATTAATACCATACGATGATGAAGAAACTTGTACAAACTTTCCACAAATTTGTGAAGGAAAAAAGGTTAAGGTCATGTTACTGGGGACATGAGCGTGTTCCAAATGCTAACATGTAGCAAGTGTTCAAATATTGAAGCATCCGTCAAGTCATAGTAATGCTTGTACAAAGATATTTACATTTGTTGATGCGGACGACGACGACGCGGCCGACGACGGCGACAACAACGACGGCGATGGAAAAAGTGGTGAATAGCCGCGCCTTCTGCTAAAGCAGGCGCGACAAAAATTGGTCGACCACTGATGCTCATTCATATTTGTTAAAATGGTGACCCGTGGTTCATGTAAACGTCATTCATTTATTACCAACTTCAAATTGCATTGGTTGGGAGCAATGCGATGTGACCCTATTTTGCACATGGTCTGGCCCTACGGTATTCGTAAAGTGTATCTGAGAGTTATGCCGTTTATTAGATATGGGCTAAGTGATCTGATGTGCTTTAGGGCACCCCACACCAGCTCAATATTGTAGAGTGCGTTGAAATATGTCTACTTTAGCGTTTGGTAGAGGGTGGTAGAATGACGTAGTTACGTGATTTACGTTCAGTTCAACTAGCGTTTCCTTGACAACAAGGTTAACGTTCTCTTAGCAGTTATAGGTAGAATTTAAAGCTGACATCCATAACGTAAATAATATCTCGTCCATTAACAAGTCCGCAATGGTATCAGCACATTTATCTGGTACGGCGAATGCTTCTGGATACTCACTGTACAAATCCATGAAATTAACGACGTATTTATTCCAAGACAGACTTGTTGGATACGGCCCTGATGCATCAATTCCAATACCTACTTTGGAAAATGCATAAAGTGTGATATCAGTTTCATGAAGTGGTGGTTTGATTTGTTGCAAGCTGCGTGTCTGACACGTAACTCACTTGGAAACATACATGTACAATTATATGTAAAGGTTAGGTCAATAGTAGTTCATTCTGATGGTGTCATAGGTATTATCTACACCCATATGCCTGTTATGGTCATGGTATTGAGAGAAAACTTCGTATCAGAAATGTTTTGGCACATACAGTCTGAGAACTGTGTCAATTCATATGTTAGAGATGTAATACAACATATTATCTACCAACATATATTTCTTAGTTTTTCAGACCACGTTTTGTATTTTATCAACTGCTTCCTGCTCCACAGTCATGTCCAAATATGTATCGATTACAAGTTTATGGATGTTATCATCGAACTCCATGGTACATCTGGCGTACACATTTGGATTAAACCTATTTGAGTTTAGTGCGTTTTATTACTGATATCAGGATGTTACAGACACGAGTTTTCTTGATCGGCACACGTGATAGCAAGTCAGCTCCATCATTACCCGTACCTGCTATGTACTCAACATGGCAATTATAGCCTTCTATGCTCAAGGCCTATAGTTATTTTTGTATATCTGCATTGGGGAATGGAGGATATATTCATGCATCGGTTCTTATTACAAACTCAGCATGAGTGACGATACTTATCGAGTTTTTGGAGACAATAAAAATGTCATATGCTTCCTTTTCAATAGTTGATCATCTGGATTGCGTATCACTCTGCCTGTGTGATAAGTTTGATATCGGTTTCTTAACAACACCTCCTTGTGCAACTGGCTCATTATCCTGTATTTACTGAGTTAGAGACGCTCATATACATGTATCACTAGCGTCAGTGTACAAGATGTATGGTTTATTTGCATCCGGGTAACCTAGCAACTGTATTGACGTAAGTTATAACTCATCAACCGATAATTGGCAATGGGGTTCCATCTGCATTTTAGCATATCTCCTCATTAACTCGATAATTGGCTCAGCCATTTCTGAGAAATTTGAAATAAATCGCCTGTAATAACTACACATTCATAAAAATATTACGGACATCTTTCACGCAAGTTGGCACAGGTAAAAACGTTCACTTTTGTCGCTTCTGGCTGAATGCCATGCCCATTGATAACGAATCCAATGTAATTAGCTTGATATTTGAGAAAACTACCCATGTTCAGTTTAAGGCACACTGTATGTGTTCTCAAGCGATCAAACACCTGTTCTATATGATTCATGTGCTGTTCCAAAGTTTCTGAATAAATCAAGATATCATCAAGATAAGCTGTATTGTATTCATTCAATCCATCTAAAACACAGCTCATTAATTTTGGAAACACTGTCCGAGCATGATCCGAATGCAATATTATTGAATGGGTGAAATCCCCAGTTGCCAATATCCACTCTTAAGATTAAGAGAAGTATAATAGTTTTCTTTTCCAATGACTGCTAAGATATAACCAATTAGCGATAATATGCAGCTATTAGTTTTTGTGACTTTGTTCTGTGCCCTAAGATCCGCACACATTATCTTGGATCCATCCTTCTTATCAACAAGATCAACAGGGAAAGACCAAGGTCGCTTGAAACATTCACTGTACGGTATTAGCTTAATTAAGGTGGCGTTACCTGCATCAATTTTCTATCTTATTCATGTCTGTATGTTTTGCAAACAAATCCCTGTTTTTGCTTAGGAGGTCAATTACTTGATCTCGCAGATGTTTAGGTCCGTCTAGTTCCTCAAACTAATTAGTTTGTGTCTCACTGTTATCAGACATTTGGTACAATTTATGGTTCCAGTTATGAAGATTCATGTTTACAGAAGAGATATCTGTCCCAGGATTATAGTCAATACGTGGCAAGCCATACCTTTTTTCAGGGTGTGTGTCTTTTTTTGTGGTGTTAACAATTATTATCGAAATTCGCCGGTTAACACCCATTGTTACATGGTTTCCGTTGTTTGCACATATGTGCAAACAATTATAGCGCGTGCTGTTTGCACATGGCTTTAGGCAATGCTCATTCCGGGGCCGCGCGTAATGGAAGTGCGTTCATGACGTCACTACGTGGAAGTACCTTCATAACGTCACTACTTCATGACGTTCATGACATTCACGACGCGGCCCCGGAATATGAATACCGAAAATTATCTACGTGAATGGGACAATTTATAAAAGTACTGAACATACTGAATATAATGCTCAAATTACATCAGTTTTTTGTTGGAAATGTAACAATAACGTTTGATCATGTCCAGCCGTGTGCAAACGTTTGCTGTTGCCCTCGGGAACAATTTGAACCCGCGGCCTGCGGCCTTGGGTTCAAACAATTCCCTCGGGCCACAGCAAACGTTTACACACGGCTGGACATGATCAAACCTTATATTTTTACGAGTGGGTTTGGGATCATTCACCATGGTTCGTGACTTAAATAACCATGATCTATCTGGTTTATCTCGTAAATAAGTTTCTTTCTCCGTGAGATTAGGGGTTCATCTGACCTTGCACATAAGAATGTGCGCTGACTGAACGGAAATCTTAGTTTTACGCGTTGCCCTGGCAACCGACGCTACATCCATATCTTCCACCATCGGAATATAAGTTTGACCCAAGCGAATACAGCGAATACAGCGAATACAGCGAATACAGCGAATACCGCCATTATCGCGATATACTCTAATATCCCTGGCACGTAGCCAATCCTGTCCCAACATAAGCTTTTTGCTTAGATGTTTGACCACGTAAAATGTACGACTCATGCGCAAGCCTCCTATCTCAAATATTTTGTTTATGTTTTTTTTGTCACAAACATATACATGTACATTACAAATACAGTACGAATATGTTGTACATAGAGTTCACACTGCAGTATATAATTTTAGAGACCTGATTGTTGATTGTTAACAGTATTTAAGGTAATGTTTTACAGTAGTAATTGGTTCATGTTTTGGTAGTGCATGTACCGGTAAATGATCCAAATATCGTCCCCATTAGAGCATACAAGTAGTAACACAATGTTCGGCAACGTCTAAATGAATGTTAGAGTTCAATGCTCAAACATGTCATGAGTCAATTGATGATTTGCTATAAATCTACAAATTTTGACTTAAAATATATCGCAGGTTATCTTAAGTACACCGTTTAGCACAATTAGTAACAAGCGCACGCATGCGTCCCGGGCTCGGTCCTCAATGTGTAAGTACGTGTATATCTGATGGTGGTCGTCAGACACGATAAGTGTGTTTTATTTGAGAATTCCGGTTTCAACTAAAATTAAGAAACACACAGACGCCACTATCTACGTAGACTACAACATTTCTCGCGTTTGTTTGTAGTTGTTATATAAATATATAAATACAGTTTACAAGAAATATTAACATTATGGTTACATTATACTTATTTTGTGATGTGTTATCTAATAATACCGGTCGTATGGTTATTTAGTTTCAAGTGTCAGGTCACAAGTCGTCCATATATAATATAAAAATCATTTGCAATATACCCATAGGTATAAACAATAAACGGCAAAAGAACTACGTCTTTCCTTGAGGGAAACCGAAAAAACAGATATCTATCTGAAGCACTATGAAAACAAATGTAAAATTCTGCCACGCGTATCCAACATTGTGGAGCGCGTAGTCGAGCGGTCTGAGGCATCGGACTGCTGATCTTACGGTCGTGGGTTCGAGCCTCACCGGAGGCGTGCGTTGTGTCATTGAACATGATACTTTATCCACATTGCTTTAGTCCACCCAGCTGTAAATAGGTACCGGCTAATTACCGGGAACCTCGATTGTATTTGAATGTATGTACATGTACTTATGAATAAAAATATGATCATATCAATTAAGGGAAAACACTACGAAAGGGGCCGAAGAACTGATAAGTGTATATAAGCAAATGCTCATATCCGTTCTCTGTATGAACTGTATGAATAAACTATTTGTCAATCACTGACTGATACGACATTGTGCTATTAGTCAGTACGTATATGGCCTATACAAAGTTCGTTACTTGATACAAACCCACGTGTATGTGAAAATAGGTGTGAAAATACGGTGAAAATAAAAATTAAACCCCAAATGCGCAACTACACATCCTAATTAACATTTCTGTAAAGCTCAAGTCTGTTGGTCAAAATCTTTTGGAGATGTGTGCGACGGATGCACGGACGGACAAGGGCAACTATGTATGCACCCACCCCCGCCCCCAATGTGATGGCATACAAACGTTTAAAAAAGCGACTACATGCAATTAATGAAAAGAAAGGCGACCAGCCTCCGAAACCATTTTGTGTTTCGTATACACGTGCATGTAAATTCTGTCGTCTAATATATTTCACTTGTATTGGATGAACGTACATATGGATGCCACAGACACAGTATATGTTTAGTATACATATATAGGCGGTATAATATATTTCACTTGCATTGATGAACGTCATGGTATACCTGACGGCGTACAGCACCGTCTTGTGCTAGTCCCGCTACACTTGTTGTTGACGTAACCTCCAGTGCACATGATGCTGTCGTCCTGGCACTGTCCATTCAGGGCGGTACACTTGCTGTCAGCATCTGGAATAACGGACTGGCTAGTTACAATGATAAGTATATTGTGATCATAATTCGGTCTCTGCTTGAGAAAGGGTAGTAATTGTAGATCATAATACAAAACATAAAAAAGTCAATGTCATGTTAATGGCGGGATGAGTGTTCCAAATGTTTACATTTATCAACTGTCCAAATATTGAAGCAATTCAACAAGTAACATTAATGTCATACGATGATGGAGAAACTTGCACAAACATTTTGACGCCATGAAATGGCTAAATGTTTCCACAAATATGTAAAGGGAAATGTGTTAAGGTCATGGTAATGGGGACATGAGTGTGTTTCAAATGCTCACATGTATCAAGTGTACAAATATTGAAGCAATCCATCAAGTAATATTAAAGTTATACCATGATGAAGAAGCTTGTACAGACATTTTGACATTTGTTGACGCGGCCGACGACGACGCGGCCGACGACGACGCGGCCGACGGAAAAAGTGGCGACTGTAGTCGCACCTTCTACTAAAGTAGGTGCGACAAAAATTTATCAACCACTGATGCTCATTCAGATTCGTTAAAATGGTGACACGTGGTTCATGTAAACGTCATTCGTTTATAAACCAACTTAAATTACATTGGTTGGGAGCACACCTGGTCTGGCCTTCCGGTATTCGTAAAGTGTATATGAGAGTTAGTTTAAACAATATTTATTTCAATATTTGATTTGCATAAAGGGGACATGAGAGAATGTAGTGATTAGCATTTTTGATTGCGCCACATGCGCATGTAGCGCTATCAACTATTGATTTCCGGAATAAGTCGTAGTTCAGCGCGCTACTACACCCTAGCCGGATACGAGTCAGGAGAATTTGGCCTTGTCGATTAGTAGATGTGTAGTAGTAGGTTGGTGGTTTACGCAAGTTAACATTTAGTACATTCTTAAACGAGTTAAGGGTTGGGCTGTTTCTTGCATTCGAGGATAGGGAATTCCATTCTTTTATGGTAGATGGAAGAAATGAATCTTGATACAGTTTAGTACGTGTGTGTATTAATGGAATGTCTTCGTCGTTTCTTAGCCTTTATCGAGTTTGTGTTTGTTAGGGGATTAAATTACTCAGATAAATTGGTGTCATATTGTGTTTCATTTTGTAGAATAAAAGTAATTTGTGTTTTCTTCTTCGCTGTTCGAGGCTTTCCCATTGGGTTTCTGTGTAAAGTTTGTCTATACTGCATAGTTTAGTTGCACCAGTAACAATTCGTGCGGCCTCAATTTGTATGGATTCTAGTTCATTTTTTTGTTCTATTGAACAATTATCCCAAGTACTATCGCTATATTCGAGCAAGGGGCGTATGATAGAGAAGTATGATTTTTCTAGTGACTTTCTATTTAATGTAAATTTTAAACAACGAAGCAATCCAATATGTTGCCAGGCGCGACTAATGACCGATGAAATGTGAGGCTGTCATTTACCAGTATCGGAAAATACGATACCTAGGTGTTTATGAGTTTCAACTTCTTTTATTACGGTATTGTTCATAAGAAGGGGAGGATGAAGTCGTCTATTTTGTTTTCTGGATATCAACATAGCCTCTGTTTTATTTGGGTTAAAGTCTACAAGCCAATCCGTCGACCAGTTATGTATTTTGTCAAGGTCGTCGTTTAGAATACGCGAAGCAGTGATTGGTTCCTCAACTATAAAGTAAAGACTTGTGTCGTCCGCGAATAATCGTATGTTTGAATTAATCTCATTAACTATGGCATTAATGGATAAGTCGTTTCTGATTAATCCGTGCATATTTTATCTCAAGTATATTGCAACCCCACCGCCTGATCTGTCTCGTCTATCACATCTAAAAGGGCGTCCAAAGTTAGGTATATGTATGTTATCGTCAGATATGTCTTGTGATAGCCACGTTTCAGTAAATACTAGGACATCATAGCATTGTGATTATACTTCTAGTAAGTCGAGTTGGGTCTTAAGCTTTGTATGTTTAAATGCATAACACTTAGCCCACTATTTAGTAAGTTTGAGGAATGGTCTGAGCATGATGAGTCTAATGTGTTTAGCGAGTCATTTAAGGGGCCTGGATTTGGATGAATATCTCCCGATAATAACAATAATGAAACAGCCATGCATCGAAAGGGGTCACACAATGTTAGAGATGCCTCTTGTCGTACCGGGTTCATCCGCCTTAGCGGTTCACGTGACAAAGTCATTTTGTGTAACATGTAATGACGGCCCTGTACGCCAACGTACTACGCTGCATGACGGAAGCAGGCCTGCTGATTGGTGGAGAACAAAGTTATGGTAGCAAGGGTTCGTAGTGCATGTTGGGGTTAAGACTATATATACTTTACTTGTTAAACCAAGCGCATGCATGTAAAAACAAAAATGCATGTACATGTACAAGATCGGTAGTAAACTGATTGAACTATTAAATTGTTATCTAGTTATGTTAAACCATCTGATTTTGTCGAGCCGTTTTGTGTATCAAGTTAGGGTTGTGTCAAATTAATATGTCCTGCGAGGTTGCTATACCCTGTGCATTTAACCAAGTTTCAGGTTATTGACAGTACAAGTATTGGTATGTGGTATGTATTTTGACACCATAGAAATTCCAGGTTGGCTTCTACACGTGTATATATGTATATTAATAGAACACGGTCGGGAGTCAGTGCTGATTAAAAAGGTTTTTGTGAAGTATAGGGTACGCAACTGATGAGATACTATTATCTGGTAATGAGTTATCTCCCATACCGTTCGACAGACTAACAGTCCGTGTATACCGATTCGCCAGACTAAATCAACAATCCGTGTATATATGCACGTATCCGATTTACTTTTCCGTTATTTTGTACATGTATACATGTATATGAGCAATGTGTTAGTGGGCAGTCGATGACAGACGGCATGGATGTGTGCTAGTATACCTGGATATGTCACATGCTGGCTGCTCATTACCTGTGTAGACTAACCAGTTCAGTTGTTCGCAAAACAGCTCGACAAGTGGGATCTGTGAGCGTCATTGAATATATAATATTGTATACAAGAACGATAAGTACCGGAGAACTATAATCATATTTCGTCGTCTGTGGCAGTAAGTGACTGGGTAAGTTTGATATGCGATATATGCGATCATGCTGCTCCATGCATTTGTACACACCAATCCAGGTTTGACACAGATAAGCCAGCACAGTATGTACATATTCTACAAAATGTAATTATTTAGAGAAACATAAAAGTTATCATGAAAGCGATATTACTGTTCACCATAGTCGATCGTATACTTTTAAGGATCGGTATCGACATGAGCAAAATCAAATCGTTATTTCCCTACAATGTATATGCATGTAATACAGTAAGCGTGACGAGATTCATCTCGCATTCCATACGCAGACAAAGCTACGTTCTATCTGTGACTGTGCAGTCTGATCTGGGTCTAACATGGATTGCACGATTCTAATTTACTTTTATAATTAAACAAATAATACATTTTGGTTTTGGCATCCATCGTTCTGATTTCACAAGGAACGAGGCTGTGCCGAGTTTCTTATGAGATCAGTCAAGAGTCACTGTGATGATACACTGCGAAAACACACATTTTGCACTGATTGTATACATATAATGGGGGTATTGTGGGATAGTGTAAAAAAACAGTGGTATACCTCCGTGTAGATCAGTGAGTACGAGGCTGTGCCGAGTTTCTTATGATATCAGTCATAAGTCACTGTGTTAATACAATGCAATGCGAAAGCACATATTATGCAATGATTATTGTACATACAATGGGGGTATTTTGGGATAGTAACAATAACAAAAAAGGGGCAAAAATATGTGTAGATCAGTGAATACGAGGCTGTGCCGAGTTTCTTATGAGATCAGTCATAAGTCACTGTGTTAATACACAACGAAAGCACATGTTATGCAATGATTATTATACAATGGAATATTCTGGGACAGTTCCGAATATGAGAGTTTGATCACGTTATGCCCTTTATTAGATGTGGGCTAAGTGATATGGTGTGTTTTAGGGCACCCACGTCAGCTCAATATTGTTATAAAGGCAGCCAATGGGAACATTATTGGTGTGGGGCAGGCACACTTTCATACTTTTTGTTTCTATTGTATACTATTATGTAGATTTGCATTGTTTTCAACTAAAAAATACTTTGTGATTGTCTTGTCGATACCTTTGATTTTACATGACTAACCATATTAGGTGAATTTTGACCCCTACTTGACCCATCCCCTCGGCCCCGTCCATTTTGGAACCCGGTGCGACTATTTTAACAAATCTGAAACAGCATTGACTATCGATAATTTCGTTGATATTGGCCCGGCGGATCGTGAGATTTCTTAATGCTACCTACATGTCCACGGCGGCCATCTTGGATTATGCGACGACCTCCAAATTACAATATGACGTGCCCCCACCCATAGATCATCCATGTAAGGTTTGACCAACATTGGCCCAGCGGTTTGAAAGTGTGGACGGATGGACAGACGAGCTGACGACGGATGGACGGACGAATGGCGGAACAATAGCTGACTTGAGCCTTTGGCTCAGGTGAGCTAAAACTCTCGAATAGGAAACAAAAAACACCTCTATAGATATGCTTAACACACAAAAAACGGTAAATAATATCTGATATCTATATTTTGTCGAACATATAACGTTCATGTATTCCTACTGGACTCTTTCAACACGACAGACCATAAATCTATCATTCTAATGCACCTTAATGAAATTGTCGAAATCTGATTGGCTAATCGATCAATTACCTGCAAGTAAATCCACGATTAACATGTAGGTAGTATGTCATGTGATCACATTTACATAATTAGATGTATTCCTACGCGCCGTTTCACCATGAAAGCTCCGTGATGTCATGCAATAGAGATTGTTCGGACAACCAGAAACGTGAGTATTCGGCTATTCTCCAAAAATGCTGGAGCTATTAAATCAAGAAGGCGAGAGCCCTCCCAACTCTGTATCCACTCAACAGCTGTTACCTGTCCAGCATCAAGGTCATGTGCAGGGGCGGATCTAGAGGGGGGGGGGGGGTGGGGGGGGGTGGTGGGGGGGAGTGGTCCGGGGTTGCAACACCCCCGTTCAGCCACGGAGTTTACATAGACCACAGTCTACCACTAGTTGGAGTCTGAATGTAAATGCCGTAAAACACAGGAAAGTGCATTTACGGATAGCATACTCGCTAAACTCTATGGAGCTCGAAAATAGGACAGCCTGCCGTTCCTCAAATGCTAGATCCGCCCATGATGTGGTGCTCTGTCACAACACTGGCTACTGAAGTGGACTTCCACAATCGCCAGCAAAGGGTGGAAAATCACGTCCTTGTACCGCCTACGACCCCAGCCGTTTACCAACATCCATCGCCATATAATTTCCAAAATTCACTGTGAATATACACAACAATAACTATGACAATCATTAAGTGATCCACATATAAAACTGTAAAATGTCGAGCTCGACAGGGAAGCATCAGCGATGTCGGCCATTTATTTCTAACTTTGAATGGGAATTCCCAGCAATGTAGGTCATTGGACAATTATTCTAATATTCAAGGTAGTGTTGAACCATATATAAAATAATCCTTGGTGGATGATAAAGAATATATAGATGAAATAAAAGTTTGTAAATGAACACAATTCTTCATTAGTTTACGTATTTGTTTTGCACTATTTGTTTTCGTGTACTATGTTTATGGCAGTTGTCACGGTTGCAGACAAGGTGTAAATCGGCCAATATTGAGAGGGTTGTAATGGGTATGCCCATATTGGTTGGTATTTGGTTCAGAAATACATTAGAATAGAGATAACCGTATTGAAATTTGTAATTTGGGGAGATACTCGGTGTATTTACGGTTGGAAACTTCGATTTACGTCTCCGCCTGCGGCGTCGCCGTAAATCGAAGTTTCCAACCGTAAATCCACCGAGTATCTCCCCAAATTACAAATTTCAATACAGTTATCTCCTAATTTGCAAACAATGTCGTCAGGATACCAGTCCTGTTTCTTTTGATATAACGTTCATCAAGGAAGGCTAGGAAACGCGTAGGATTTCCGAGACTCGCCGAGGAATTTCTACCGTTTCCGAGTCTTGTCGGATTAACTTGATATCAACGGACATTATGCTGGTATTCTATTTATCAGGTAACATTTAATTTAGCCGATGATCAAATGTAAACTATATTTCATTGACAGGAACGCGGACGTTTTTACGTTGCGTCATTAACTGATGTCATTCGGATACGTTCGACAAATGAAACGTCACTTTTCCATATCGGTGTAACCCTGATATTTGTATCAAGTCACTGCCTGATACGACAGTGTGTTATTAGTCAGTAAGTATATGGCCTATACAAAGGTCGTTCGTTACCTGAGAAAAATAACTATCGTTATGTCCATAGGACACGGATGTCCACCTTGTATGTTACATCATGGGCCATAACTCAGTCCTTACTGTAGGACCAGCCACAAAGCAACTACTTGTGCACGTTAATAACATTGCTGCAAAGCTTCAACACTCTTGGTCAAATACTTTTGGAGATATGCGCGAGACAAAATTATAATCTTCCTAATTGCCAATGTGACTAAGTCAAGGGACATTACTTAGCCTTCACAGGGTGAAAATAAAAACTAAACCCTAAGTCCGCAACTACACATCCTAGTTAACATTTATGTAAAACAAGTAACAGTAATGTCATACGATGATGGATAAACTTACACAAACATTGTGACGCGAAGAAATGGCTAAATGCTTCCACAAATATGTAAAGGTCATGTGTTAAGGTCATGGTAATGGGGACATGAGTGTGTTTCAAATGCTCACATATATCAAATGTACAAATATTGAAGCAATCCGTCAATTAATATTAAAGTTATACCATGACGAAGAAGCTTGTACAAACATGTTAACATTTTTTGACGCGGCCGACGACGACGACAACGACGACGACGACAACGACGGGAAAATGTGGCGACTGTAGTCGCGCCTTCTGCTAAAGTAGGTGCCACAAAAATTGATCGACGACTGATGCTCATTCAGATTCGTTAAAATGATGACACGTGGTTCATGTAAACGTCATTCGTTTATAAACCAACTTCAAATTACATTGGTTGGGAGCAATGTGAAGGCTAAAATTTACGATGGGATTCATCATTTACGGTTCCCTATTTTGCACCTGGTCTGGCCCTCCGGTATTCGGAAAGTGTATCTGAGAGTTGGATCACGTAATGCCCTTTATTCGATGTGGGCTAAGTGATATGGTGTGGGTTAGGGCATCCACATCAGCTCAATATTGTTATAAAGGCAGTCAATGGGGACACTATTGGTGTGGGGCAGGCACATTTTCCTACTTTTTGTTTCTAATGTATACTTTTATGTACATTTGCATTTTTTTTTTCAACCAAAAAATACTCCAGAGTGATTTTCTTGTCGATACCTTTGATTTTACATGATTAACCATATTAGGTGAAATTTGAAATTTTACCCCTACTTGACCCCTCCACTCGGCTCCGTCCATTTTGGAACCCGGGACAAACCATTTTAACAAATTTGAAACAGCATTGACTATCGATAATTTCTGCCAAGTTTCGTTGAAATTGGCCCGGCGGTTCGTCAGATTTCATAATGCGACGTACATTTCCACGGCGGCCATCTTGGATTATGCGACGGCCTCCAAATTACAATCTGACGTGCCCCCACCCATAGATCATCCATGTAAAGTTTAACCAATATTTGCCCAGCGGTTTGAAAGTGTGGACGGATGGACAGACGAGCTGACGAAGGACGGACGGACGAATGGCGGAACAATAGCTGACTTGAGCCTTTGTTTCAGGTGAGCTAAATATCTCGAATAGGAAACAAAAAACACCTCTATAGATATGCTTAACAGAAAAAAACGGTAAATAATATCTGATATCTATATTTTGTCGAACATATAACATTCATGTATTCCTACTGGACTCTTTCAACCCGACAGACCATAAATCTATCATTTGCAAACAATGTCGTCAGGATACCAGTCTGGTTTCTTTTGATATAACGTTCATCAGGCAAGACTAGGAAATGCGTATGATTTCCGAAACTCGCCGAGGAATTCCTACCGTTTCCGAGTCTAGTCGGATAAACTTGATATCAACGGACATTATGCTGGTATTTTATTTATCAGGTAACATTTAATTTAGCAGATGGTCAAATGTAAACTAGATTTCATTGACAGGAACGCGGACGTGTTTACGTTGCGTCATTACACTGATGTCATTCTGATACGTTCGACAAATGAAACGTCACTTTTCCATATCGGTGTAGCCCTGATATGTGTATCAATTCACTGCCTGATACGATAGTGTGTTATTAGTCAGTAAGTATATGGCCTATACAAAGTTCGTTACCTGAGAAAAATAACTATATGTGTGTCCATAGGTGTCCACCTTGTATGTTACATCATGGGCCATAAATCAGTCCTTACCAGCCACAAAGCAACTACTTGTGCACGTTAATAACATTGCTGCAAAGCTTCAACACTCTTGGTCAAATGCTTTTGGAGATATGCGCGAGACAAAATTATAATATTCCTAATTGCCAAAGTGACTAAGTCAAGGAACATAACTCAGCCTTCACTGGGTGAAAATAAAAGCTAAACCCTAAGTCCGCAACTACACATCCTAGTTAACATTTCTGTAAAGCTCAAGTCGCTTGGTCAAACACTATAAGAGATATGTGCGACGGGTGCATGGACAAAAGGACGGTCACGGGCAAATAGATATGCACCCACCCCCGCCCCCAATGTGCGGGCATAACAACGTTTGTCTGATGGAATAAGCAAGTACATGCAATAACTGAACATAATATATTTCGCTTTTATTGGATGAACGTACCTATGGATTCCACAGACTCAGTATATGTTTAGTATACATATATAGGCGGTATAATATATTTCACTTGCATTGATGAACGTCATGGTATACCTGGCGGCGTACAACACCGTCTTGTGCTAGCGCCGCTACACTTGTTGTTGACGTAACATCCAGTGCACATGATGTTGTCGTCCTGGCACTGTCCATTCAGGGCGGTACACTTGCTGTCAGCATCTGGAATAACGGACTGGCTAGTTACAATGAGAAATATATAGTGATCATAATTCGGTCTCTGCTTGAGAAAGTGTAGTAATTGTAGATACTAATACAAAACATAAAAAAGTCAATGTCATGTTAATGGCGGGATGAGTGTTTCAAACGCTTACATTTATCAACTGTCCAAATATTGAAGCAATCCAACAAGTAACATTAATGTCATACGATGATGGAGAAACTTGCACAAACATTTTGACGCCATGAAATGGCTAAATGTTTTCACAAATATGTAAAGGGACATGTGTTAAGGTCATGGTAATGGAGACATGAGTGTGTTTCAAATGCTCACATGTAACAAGTGTACAAATATTGAAGCAATCCGTCAAGTAATATTAAAGTTATACCATGATGAAGAAGCTTGTACAAACATTTTGACATTTGTTGACGCGGCCGACGACGACGCGGCCGACGACGACGACAACGACGGAAAAAGTGGCGACTGTAGTCGCGTCTTCTGCTAAAGTAGGTGCGACAAAAATTGATCAACGACTAATGCTCATTCATATTCGTTAAAATGGTGACACGTGGTTCATGTAAACATCATTCCTTTATAAATCAACTTAAAATTACATCGGTTGGGAGCAATGTGAAGGCTAAAATTTACGATGGGATTCATCCTTTACGGTTTCCTATGTTGCACCTGGTCTGGCCTTCCGGTATTCGTAAAGTGTATCTGAGAGTTGGATCATGTTATGCCCTTTATTAGATGTGGGCTAAGTGATATCGTGTGTTTTAGGGCACCCACATCAGCTCAATATTGTTATAAAAGCAGTCAATGGGGACATTATCTGTGTGGGACAGGCACACTTTCCTACGTTTTGTTTCTAGTGTATGCTGTCATGTAGATTTGCAGTTTTTGTTGCTACATTCTTGTAACCAATGTTGTTGTCATCTTTAAAGCACGAATAACAAAACTGGGGTTGTTTCCATTTTTTTCGACAATCTCTTTGGGCGCCATCTTTGATTTCAAAATGGCCGCCCTGAAATGCTATATTCATTAAAAACACTTCTAATACACGTAGAATATTGATTCATTTTTTTGTGATGATCATCATTTGACCACACACAACAAAACCCGTGTTATTTTCATTTTAACAGGTCCCATGGCGGCCATCTTAGATTTAAAAATGACCGCCCTGAAATCGTTTACAATATATTGTAATACTCATATCTACATTTATAATGCAGGTAGAATGTTCTTATTTCGGCTACGCCATCTAACTCCTTCAAATAATAAAACTGCAAATTGTAAAATCATTCTATGGTCAGTTTTAAACTACAAATATCAGACGTTAAGAGGGGTCCTGGGTATTTTAAATTAAATAACAGCTGGATTCTTGATGTAGAATATCAACAAGTAATACGCAATTCTATATCCGGCATCGCAAATTTTAATCCAGATGCAAACCCCAATACATAATGGGAAATAATAAAAGGAACAATACGAAAGGAAAAAATAAAGTATGCAACACGTAAACAACGAAATGAAAAAGCAAGAGAAATAGATCTTTTAAAAGAAATAGAAAACTTAGAAATAAGATACGTAACGACATAATTTTCCGTATTCAAAATATCAAGATAGAACTGGAAAACATATACGAGAAAAGGTGCATGGCATAATGTTAATATCGAAAGCAGAATTGGTTGAAGGTGCTGAAAAAAATGAAAAATAATATAAAAAAACTAGAAAAATAGAACTCAGAATCTAAAACAATTTTAAGATTGAGTGTAAATGGGAAGGATATCACAGAGCCATCAGAAATATTGGCAGAGGAAATGAATTATTATAAAAATTATACACTAAAGAAGAAACATCAGAGACTACACTATTTTTTGTTTCCACTGAACTGAACGATAACAATAAAAATACATGCTGAAAAGCAACAGTGTGAAGGTCATCTAACAGAATAGGAATGTAGTATTGCTTTAAAACAGATGAAAAACAATACAAGTCTTGGATCAAGTGGCATAACAGTTGAATATTCTAAAGTCTTTAAATTATTCTTTTGAATCTGGAAATCTTACAGATCTTCAGAAACAAGGTATAATTACACTGTTATCGAAAAAAGACAAACGACTGTCTTTATTATCCAACTGGAGACCTATATCATTACTAAATGTAGATTATAAAATGGTTACAAAATATATTGCCAACAGATTAATAAAAGTTCATCTATAATTGATGCTTCGCAAACTGGTGTTATAAAGGGAAGATATATCGGAGACTTTTTTTAATTTTATTTGAGTCCATAGAATATTTGAACGAAACAAATGAACCAGTGTTGTTATTTTTTGCCGACTTTTAAAAAGTATTTGATAGTGTTGATCATGGTATATACAAAACACATTAAAATATTTTAATTTTGGAGAAGATTTTATTAAATGGATTACCTTATTTTATACGGATGCAAAAAGCTGTGTATGCAACAATGGTCATCTCTCAGAATATTTCGGCATAGGCCGCGGAGTACGTCAAGGCCGTCCCCCATATATTTTGATAATAGTTATTGAAATATTATAAAAAATACATTCAAAATAATGCGGATATATAGGGAGTGAACATATACAATCAAAATATTAAAAACACTATATTCACAGATGACGCATCTGTTCTTACTGACGGTTCAGAGCTATAATTTACAAAGCTTGTAGACTATAAATGAATTTTAAAAAATTTCAGGACTCCTATTAAATATAAAAAAGTCGACGATTCTTAGAGTGAGATCCTTAAGACAATCGTCTATACATTACCTGCCCAAGAAAACATTTGCATGGTTCAGATAAAGCTCAAACGCTAGGAATTACGTTTTCAAATAGTGCAAATTTGATCCACCAGTACAATATGTATCCGAAGGCAAAATAATTTGAAAATTGTTTAAACAAATGGAAACGCAGATATCTAACATTGATAGGAAAAGAAAACGTACTGAAAACATTCGCTATTCCAAAATTAATATATCCATTAATAGTTATTCAAGCACCTTCAGAGAATATTATAAAACATATCGAGAAAAAGTTATATGACTTTTAATGGGATACCACATAAAATAAAACGAGAGACAATAACAAAAAGTTATGAAAATGGTGGAATAAATATGGTTGACATAGACTGTTTTATAACCTCCTTAAAAGCAAGGTGTGTTAAACGACCATGTGATGAGAAAAATAACGGTATATGGAACAAAATATATATAGAACAATTAAAGAGGTATGGTGGAACTTTTATATTTGAATGCAATATTAAGGACGATATGTAAAACATATTCACCCACAAAAGTTTAAAAACAATATACATAGGGCATGGTCGAAAATAAACTTCTCAGAACAAAATAATATTACATCAAAACAGATAATATGGAACAACGCAAACATTAAACACGTATCGCAAACACTGTATTATAAGAATTTGCATGAAAGAGGCATAAGGAACATTTAACATCTTTACGATTTCAGGATAAAACAGTTTTATAGATTCCAAGATTTTGCTGATCTATATTATATTAGAAATACAGATTTTTTTAAAATACTACACTTTAATAAGATGCATACCGACACGATGGGTTGAACAAATGAAAACAGAAAATATTTATACAGCACAAAATAAACAAATGTTGCTAGATAAAATAAAAAGTAATAAATGTACAAATAAAACATTATATAACATTCAACGGGAAAAAAATGAAGACCGAACCCATCAAATGAGAACAAAAATGGGCCAATGTTTTTCCAGACGAAACTCTTAACTGGAAACAAATATATCTAAATACTATACAAAGCACAATAGATACAAGACTTGGGAGTTTACAGTACAAATATTTAATGAGAATTATAGGAACCAATAAACATATGGCCAGATGTAATATAGTTGAATCAAGTATATGTGATTCCTGTAGCATGCACATAGAAACATTCAATCATCTCTTTTGGGAATGTACTGTGATTCAAAGTTTTTGGTCACAAATTAGCAGGTTTTTAACAGATAAAGGTATCCCAACAGAAATATATATTTTTTAAATTTCTTTCGGTATAGTTGAGATAGGTGCACATGTCCAACAAACGCAATTTTTCATTCTCTTAGCATAATATTACATATTCAAATGTATGTATGACAAAAACAAGCTGGCCTTTATTAATGTTGTGCATTATGTGAAGCATAGTATTAAGATTGAAGAAATAATAGCTGAACAACAAGATAAATTGGATAAACACAACAATAAGTGGGAACACATTAATATCTAATACTAAGTATATATATATATATATATATATATATATATATATATATATATATATATATATATATATATATATATATATATATATATATATATATTTGGGTGTGTTTAAGCAGGACGTTCAAACTTAAGAAAATAATATATTAGCTCTATGCTAAATCGTAGCATTGGGTGACATGTGGCTGCATCATGTGTCAGGGCAAATCGAACATGTATGTACCACTTGATTGTCACGGGCTGGAAATTCATCCATTCCTTCTTTTTTTATCTATCTTATACATTGTTTTCATTTGCGTTGAGAAATCCATCTCAGTCTTCTTATTTATAGGGACGTAGCACTTTTTTGATCGTATACTTCTTTTTGTAACCAGTGTGGCGATCATCCTGCGTATTCACGAAGCCTGATTAGGGAATACGCTGTATAGCCCTACAGACAATAATAACATCCACCGTGTCCCCAGCATACTATATCTGCCATGATTAAACCACAGGGATGCGTTAGCTTAAGATCCTTTTTGCTTCCGAAGTCCCATAACCCATTTTCCTCCAATCGCTGCCACACATGCTGAATATAGTGTGCGTTTTTTTTTTTTTGTATATGCACTATACAAATTCTTGATGCCATGATCATATATATAAATGTACAATTGTATCTTTGTTCTGTAAAGTATTGAGAAATAAAATATTGAATGACAAAAAAAAATAAAAAAAATGGGGTAGGTTCCACTTTTTCTGATAACTGGTATTACATTTTATTTTCATAATATTTCGTGTGTCTTCACTACGTACTGTCTTTAGTAAAGTGTATTTATAGTTAGGTTGTGTTGACTTTTTGCTACGTTCTTGGAACAAAAGTTCTTTGTTTCATCAAAGAAAACATGAGTTGTTCCTATTGTATTCTAATGTTTAAAATGGCTACCTTGAAAATCATATATTTTTTATATAATCATGAACAGATCATTTGAGCTGATTTTCCCCCAGACTATAATCATTACTGAAAGAAACTTTTTTATAACAAAAGTCAATTTCAAGTCACTGTTTATGAAAAACAAGTTATATTGCAAAATGGCCACTGTGTGTATGCAATAATTTTCTTAATTATGTATACAGTGCTTTTAATGAGTTCCATCACCATGTGCATTAGAGTCTACATCGTGTTTGTGTTCCTGAAAAGGCAGTGCTGGCACAACTACACTCAACAATGCGGTCAAATGAGTTGCTGGCATAAAATATATACCCTATACAAACTTGTATGCAGGAAAGTGTAGAAGCAATGTCGAAAAGGCAGTATTTATGTGATTAAATTACTTTTTCGGCATTAAAACTCAATGTGCACATGTTCAGTATGTGTAGACGATGTGTGTACAATGTCAGGTTGATTACCAAAAACACAGTTGGAGAGGTTGAATACACGCTATACCTAATACAGAATTGTATGCAGGAAACTATAAAAATGGCCATTTTGAAAGGGCAGTATTGTTCCATGGTCAGTATCATTATTTACAATTACCATATGGTCATAAGAGATAACCAATATAAAAGTGATCAGTGCCTTCATTGCCAGAATTGCGTTTCACTAGTTGAAATTGTTATAATTATTATAACTTGACAAAGCCAGAGGCATGTATACTAGGTCTGAATTATTGTTTGCCACAAAGGCAAGCTAATGGCTAATGCCTTCATATCATTGATTCTCGCAAAAAACTAACATGTTCTGATTGAACATGAATAATGAGGAATGTTATTTGGCCAGAAACGGTTCAAGTGGAGTAAGATCATTTGCCTCTCCTATCCATGATATAAATACTCTCTACATGTCGTCACAAATTACATGATATTTTACTGCTGTTGAAGCAATATGGCCTGTCAATGAAACACGTTTCTGGCAAAAACATACTAGTTACTGATACACGAACCCACGAGTCAGTAACATACATATATTCTAACTTTTTTAAGAGTACGAATGCACAGATACATGTCGTATTCGCGAACTTACATGTCATTGATCACGAGTTGCAAGAAATTGGAAACTTGACTTGAGTAAGATGCATAATTGCTTCTGCTAGAAAAACGAGTCTAAAGGGATAACTCAGTTTCAGAACGCAATGTCCGCAGAAAATAATGGCGTTATGGGAATACGGAGATAAGCTGAAAGGTTCTAAACACATAATTCTGACTCCAGCCGTGCACAATGGCCATCTCGGCATTCAGAAATGTCTTAGACTAGCGCAAGCTATTATGTTCTGGTAAAATGGTAGGAAGATGTTCAATTGAAGATATAAACTGAAATGCCAAAGAGGCAGTCTCTGATATCACACTAAGTACAAGACGATCAACCATGACAACATTTTTCTATAAACATTTCCACATGGAATAAAAAGGAATTTCTGGTAACTGTTAACATCAACAGTCACACAGCATGCAATCGAAAATGGTCATTGGACAGTTGAAGGGTATTTACTGTAAACATGGTATACGAAGCACACATGTGTCAGATGAAGTTTGCAATTTGCCTACCCGGTATATGCTGATTGTACAAAATAATGATATTTCTTTAATACGTGCTCTATGTAGCCAATGTCCAGTGGGTTAGCCGAGCGAACAGTAATCATTGTGAAACACAGTTTCTTAAAAACAAAAGATGAATGTACAGACCTATATTTGGGTACATTGGAATATCGAAACTCCCATAATCGGCACGGAATGGTCACACAGTTATTGATGGGACAGTGGCTTTTATCCAGTTTACTGACCACCTATGAGCAGGTATTGCCAATAAATGTTTCGATTTGTGACAAAATCAGACCCAGTCATCAACAGACCAAGCGACGCTACGATAAAAGTATAGTAGTTTAAAAATTCAAAGAGTTAAACATTGGCGACCAAGTCGGACTCCATAAAGATAGCAAATTGTTGAGACCAGTTGCAGTCTGCTCGCACAATGCCAGATCTGACATAGTACAGACTGCAGATTGTGCGTCATATCGCCGTAACAGACGCCTTCTCATGACAGCAAGGGAGAATATGAGTGTTTACCTATGCAATGCAATATACAATACATTAATATACACTTTAGTGGATAAAATGGATGATTTGCCATGTGTTATCTTCTTATTTTAAAGGAAAATACATGTGCTGACCAAGATATCATTTGACGCAACATAACTATAAGCCACAACAATACGTATTAAATACTAATACACCGATACGTAATACATGTAAATCGTTGAACTGGCAATGTATGTGGCACACTTATTTCCAGCGGCCATTTTGAAAATAATAGTGTCTGGTACTACAATACTAGTTAGCAATAATATCAACAGTTTGTGTTCTTTGTATTATGAGCATAAGCAGAAGAAACATACAAAATATCACCACTGCATTAAACATGTATACTAAATATTAGATTGTCATGTTTAAAAAACGGCCATTTTACAAAGAAATGGACGCCATTTCAAATATACTGAAATAATTATGCCAATATGTCTTATCCATAATAAATAATAATAATAAAAAAAACCACATATAATGACGTTGACGTTAAATATAAATTAATTTCAATGGCGGCCATTTGAAATTCAAAATGGCTGTCATGCGGCTTTTAAGAAAAGGAACAAACTTCAGTTTTTTATATGTTGCATATAGGTATCACATGACTAGTGCGTGGTTACCTTTAAAAAGGGTTGGACGATTTGCTATATACTTCACTACCGACCCTGCATCTTACACTAGTGTGTCTAGAAAAATAGGTTCATGAATATTTATTGACTTTGGGAGGCTTGACTAGGTGTATTTTTTAGAGTATTTCTTATTCTACGAAACTGAATGTTAGCTCCGGTTGATTTTGACATCTTGGAAAATGGCGCATTCTATGATGTCTTGCCGGTACGGTTTCGCGTGAGAATTTAAGGCATGTTTAGGATATAGTTTTTCGGTATTCATCATAAACCTAGCTCGATTAACAGTGTCACCACGGTGGAGGAGCTCGAGCTGGATGAGAGCGATGTTTGTAACACAGTTAATAACACTTGAACACAATAAAGCTTTAATTGGTGTGTCATCGAATATCGTTGTCAAGGTCATTACCAAGGTCAGGAATGATCGAGACAAATTGTCTCCCCTAGTATCATATGAACCAAGTATACTTCAATTGTTATGACGTTATGCCCAATATAGCTTGATCTGACGAACGAAAAGTGGTAACAATGCAGTTGAAATGTAAGGGATAGGCTAGAGTAGACAAGTACACGTAGTCACTTAATCACTTATAATGTACACTATATTACATGGGAAACACACAGGAATACATGATACGTTGATATGCGAACATCACTGTACTGTGCATGATACCATTCAATTACAAGGTTGTAAGCCAATCGACTGTTATACTTTAACGCAACTTAAAAGCTATTGACGAATAAACTCAGTATGTGGTATCTCAATGGTCCCGTAGTGGACAATAGTATGAATGCACAAGTACTTTGATGATCGCTAATCAAAGTGAAATAACATACAAGTATAACATGGCAGAACGAACATTGGAGACAAATGTCAATCATCTGAGCTACCCCACCCAGTGCTGGCGTATCTCAATAGATAGTGGTAACCTCTGAGTATCAAGGTCCCAAGGTCTGCCTCACCCGCAGTATGAGGTCTAGTCACCAATATGGCTATTATCCAACTTCAAGTGGATTAATCCATAAAGAATATATGTAGTCTTACTACAATCCCTTAGCCATGATATGCCATGATAGGAGTATTACCATACACTATCAAAGTATACATATGTATTGCCTATGCAATATATTTCCAAAGTATGAATGTCAAAGTCAAAACCGGATGTGGTTACATCACATGATAGTCAATAACGATAATGTTCCGGAAGCTGGTACCGGACGTAAAGTTCCAAAGGTAGTATTATTTCCGGAAATGGTGGACGAGATGTAAAGTTCCTATGGTATCACTCGACTGTAGCAACCCGGATGTGTGGAAACGGATGTAAAGTATCCATGGTGAATCAAATGGGTTGTAATACCGGAAGTGGTAGACCGGATGTAAAGTTCCGATATAATACAAATGGCGATTATCACGTTGGCTAAGACGCCGGGAAAAGTTTCACTTAGGTGACATTCAACTCGGTGGTAGTATAATGATATGATATGTGTGTATGGCGTTTCACTTCACTAATATATGGCTGTGACTGTCTGCTGAACGCGATGTAGCTATCGCACACTGCTCTATACAGGCCTGTACCCGGAGCTGCTACACACACTGCGCCAGACGGACGTACGGACATTCGGACGACCTGGTACTCTGCTCTGACTGGGGTCTGCCCTCAACGAGTGGACCAAAACGTCCAATGTGGCTCACTGGAGCGATCTCAAGAGGCTACACAAATGAAATGTGTCTCCAATTACTGGACGAATACGCACAGACAGACAGACAGGATGCACAACGGACTAAAACGGGAATCGAACAACGGCAAATCACAGCTGAAATAAAATGTTGTAGGTACATACCAAAATCCTCCGTGTCACTAGTGAATACAGTACTATTCTTCTGTTACCAGAAAATATGTGTCCCCCAACACATAGCGAAGACATCGCTTATATACGCACCAGTGAAACCATGCACGGAATAATGAATATGCCTACCCCTCGTTCGACATCTCACATAAATATTACAAACCCATGGCTTTTGCCATTTCACCCGTGGGTTATATTTGGCATAAATATATGTTCCCACGCCATAAATTCAACCAAACTAGTGTACAGCCCTCGCGGAATAAATACCATCCAACATGGTATATCCCACACTACCATAAATCTGTACACTATAGACCCAAATCTCATAATGCGAAATCTACTCGACTGGTCTCGACATGCGAAGGTCGCTTTTTGGCCCCGCCAAACCCCTCCATATCGGTACTACGGGCTGTACACTCAAATGAAAGTGTAGCACATACTAAACTCAAATATCGTGGTCATTAACGGAAATATCACGACACAAAGCATCACCAGTATGGGATCTGATATATTCGTGTTGGCCAGTACCAGGCTATGCTGAAACACTAACCCGTAGCATACATAAAAGGGCAGACCATGGTATGGTCTGCGCTATATACTGGCTTCACCTACAGAAGGTCCCTTAACTGGTGAACAACTGACACGCGGACAAACTCGGCCGGCACGGATAGTGGACATCCGTAATACTAAAAGGGGTCTTTTCTCTAGCGGAAACAGCACACGCAGTCAACGAGTTCTCTACCACACACATGCATAGTCTGTGGCAAATATGGCGTGACATCAGTAAAACATTGCTCATAAAATGGACGTGTATTTAAATCCGCAAAAAGGACACGCATAAACGTATTTCCACCAATACAACATAAGCCCCGTTATTACACGCACATTGTACATGGCAAATGTACATGCTAAATCACAGGTATGAAAAAATCACAGGTGTGTGAAATCACAGGTATGTGGAATCACAGGTATGTGAAATCAATAGTACGCACAACAATACAACACAGTACCACACATCACAAATATACAATTATACGGAAATCCGGAATGTACAAGAATGCACGTGTCACGCGACATATCTCCCGCCTAAACAAAAAGTGTTTACACTTTCGTGCATAATCGCGAGACACGTTGGCACAGCTGAATCTACCCCGATACCCTGCTCAGGTAGTCTGCCCACTTTATCTCATGTTTACCTATATGGGTTTGTCCTGGTGCGTCACTCAGGACATGGGTGAATTCCCATAAGATCTCTTTGACTTGGTTCTTTTGTTTCTTGCCTAAATCAGGCGACAGGTCAACTCTGCTCTCAGTATCGGACTCTAATCCCCTGGGACATAACATGTTTTCTTCGGCACTACACCCACTTGGACTAGGATCCCCCTCTACTGTGTCATCTATCACGGCCGCATTTATTACAGTGAGTATTCCCTTCCCCGGGTGCTCAGGCCTAGTCTCGTACCTCTTTAACATGTTTGCATGAAAGGTTTTCAACTTCCCTCCCATGTCAACCCTATAGTCCCACTCATTAACTACCTCTGTTATGGGGTATGGTCCCTTCCACCTAAGAAGCAATTGTTGTTGTCTGTCGGTAGTAGTACAAGTACCTGATCTGCCACTGCATACTGCCTACTACGGGTCTTACGGTTGTAGTACTTTGCGTACTTTTTGGACGCACTCTTCAAGTTCTCATGCGCGATTTCGCACGTTTTCTCGAGACGTTCGCGCAAGTCGAGGACGTACTGATACGTCGTTTTGTTTTGACGTTGTCCTCTATGTCCTTCTCGGACCACAGATCTCTTAGTATGCTCATCGGACCCCGAACGGTCCTTCCGTACAATAGTTCAAACGGTGAGAAATCCAAACTTTCTTGAGGGACTTCGCGATACGCGAATAAGAGCGCGTTAATGTATTTGTCCCAATCTTCGGGACGTTCGCTTGCCATTCTACGAAGCATTTGCTTTAATGTACCATTGAACCGTTCCACGAGACCGTTACACTGTGGGTGGTACGGTGTCGTGGTTAATTGTCTCAGCGATAACAATCTACTAACTTCCTCCATGACTGCCGACGTAAATTGACTACCCCGATCGGTGAGCATCTCCTCGGGGATACCCAGTCTACTGAACATATCCACGAGAGCTTCCGCGACTCGTTCGGTCTCGATGCCTGGTAATGGTACCGCTTCTGGGTACCTAGTTGCATAATCAACTAACGTTAGTATGTAACGATTCTTTCGATCGGTAGCTGGAAAGATTGGCCCTACAATGTTAACTGCGACTCGTTTGAACGGAGTGTCTACCAACGGCATAGTTCCTAACGGAACCTTGGTGATGTGTCCCTTTGACACAGTCTTTTGACATATGTCACAAGACCTACAAAACCGTGTAATGTCACTGCCCACGCCTGGCCAATAAAATTCTGATAACACTCGATCAGTTGTCTTCTTAACCCCTAAATGGCCCTCATGATTGATTCATGTGCCACTTTCATCACGGTAGTCCTAAGTGTTTTTGGGACTACCAGCTGATGGTACATCCTACCTGACCCTATCGATTCGAAATTACGATACAACAAGTCTTTACGGTATGCGAATTTCGATTTGTTTCCGTTCTTACTTGACCGTACCGTTCCGTCTTTTGCGTTATTTCGAACCGACGTCAATGTGACGTCATGTGCCTACGCCTCTTTGAATTCATCGCGTGATACGTTCGCGATTGCGGTAGGGACTTTGAGGGTCTTATATGATTCGTCTCGTGCTGTCGTTTGTGACCTAGTTTCAACTGCGCACGATTTTGTGCCTCTAAAATCGGATATCACAGGTAATTCTGACCTGTCTACATTACCTATGGTAACATCATACATTGTATCTGTCATGCAAAGGGCTTCTACCTGACCTTTAAAAAAAGGTGTATCTAGATCTACCCGGGCGGTAGGAATTCCACTCATTTTGCTCCTATTTACCAGCATGCATGTTGAAACTTTGCTTAAAAACTTATCTGGTTGTACTAAACTTTCCCTGACGACCACCCCGGTACACCCAGTATCTCGCATTACTGTGACCTTTTTCCCATTTACTGTGCCCTCTGCTACGGGTAGCCTATCCATACCAAATGTACATCCGTTAATTAACTCCGGCTGTATCTCGCTACCTGAACATACAATAGTGGTGTCGGTATCAACCATACAGAAATTTCCTTGGTTTTCCCCTGGTTGTTGCGTGTTTTGCCATCTACCTTTACCTCTGCCTCTAGTGTGCCTTCCACTTCTACCTCTATTTCTACCTCTGTACCGACCTCTCTGTTCTTTATCTGCAAAACTTACATGTTTCTCTTCCTCGACTGCTGCTGCTTTGTAAGCTGAGGACCGGTCACGTTTAGAACAATCGTAGCCGTTCCTGCTGGTATTTCTGTCATAACTACCTCTACTCGGGCTTCTATCATAACTACCCCTACTTGGGCTTCTATTTTGGTCTCTATTCTGATACCTGTCCCTATCTCGACTCCTATCTCTGGATCGATTATCTGCACTATTTACCTTGCGCCTCTGGTTATCTACTGACCTGTACTCATTTCTGTTGCTAGTACTGTTCCTCTGAACTACATACTTGCTACCTCCTCTAGCTTCTGCAAAGTAATCTGCCTGAACCGTCATCTGATCTATCGAGTCAAATGTTTTCTCTTTGAGAAATAAGTAGAGCTCACGACTGCATATACTTAACATCTGATCTCTGATCATGTAGTCTAGTACTCCTTCATATGTTCTATTCACCTTACCTAACTCAAACCATCTATCTAAATAGTTCTTTGACCGACTGACATATTGCACAAATGATTCACTGTGATCAGGTTTGGTGTTTTTGAACATGCGTCTGAACCCATCTTCCGTTAGATCAAAACAGTTCAACAATGCTTCAACTTATCATAGTCAAGAGCTTCATCAATAGGTAGTCTAGAATATACATCTAATGCCTTGCCCTTCAATAAAGCACTCAAGTGTAGTGACCAGTTATCTCTCCCCCACCTTTGAATTGCTGCGTACCACTCAAATCTAGCTAAGTAGCTATCCATGTTGTCATTATTCTGATCAAAATGTGGCAGCTTCGGACCGAATGCTCTGCCATAGTCCCTATCATGTCTATCTTCATCTACTACTCCACCCCTTTCTACTTTTGCCATTTCTAACTGGTGCTTAGTGTCTAGTTCTCGCAATTTGAATTCTAGAGCTAACTGTGCTTCATTGGCATCTAATCTATCTTTCCCCATCTGTCGCTCAACCTCTTTAGCTAACTGCTCAGCATCTAACCTATCTTTCTCAGCCTGTCGCTCAACCTCCTTAGCTAACTGCTCAGCATCTAACTTATTTTTTCTCCATCTGTCGCTCAACCTCTTTAGCCAACCGCTCAACCTCTTTAGCCAACCGCTCAGCATCTAACCTATCTTTCTCAGCCTGTCTAGCCTCTAGTCTTTCCTGTCTTTCTCTCTCCTGCTCTTCCTTTACAAAGGCCCTTAACTCTGAATCTGCTAGCCCTAAGCTGTTGCCTATGTCCATTAGCTCCTTAATGGACGACATTCTCACTCTCAACTCAACTCCGGATTATCGATTTACACGCTTTACCCGACGGTACACAAGGTCTCTAGCACTCAAATCACTTGGTGATTTGTGCGAGTCTCTTGTTTCACGTCTATAAGGTTAAAGTAAATCAATCCGGTCTCTACTCCTAACGACGGTATAAGTTTCTCAATTCGGGTAAGTCAATCCGGTATATGTATGGTCTAATGTAATGGTATATTTACAATTCCCCCTCTATGGAACTGGACAAAAAATTGGGGACTGGTTATAGACACCTGGCAGGATATAGTATTGTTCATACACAATATAATAGTGGTAGTAATCTCGCCTCAGATGTAGAAGTGTCTAGTGATAACCTAGAACACCCGCTGTGCCATCATCACAGGGAGGTACTGTTCAACAAATCAAAAGTTACAATGACCCTTACATCGACTATCTCACAAAATCGTCTCAACTCTACACTTCTGTACCTAGGTAGTCAAATCATGTATGTAGTGGTGTATGAGTGCCTAAGTGTTGGAGGGCATCTTACCTTAACTCCCAAGGCAAACAAATACAAGATTGAATTTTGACGACCCAGGGGTCACCATATGAACAAATCTGAAACAGCGCTAACTACCGATCGTTCATACCAAGTATCGTCAAAATCGGCCTGGCAGTTTGTGAGAAGATTTTTAAAAAAAATTAGCTATTTATAGACGGCGGCCATCTTGGATTACAGACAACCTCAAATTTTACAAATCTGAAAGATAGTAACCCATAGACCATCCCTATGAAGTCTGAACCACATCGGTCAAGCGGTACGTGAGAAGATTTTTTAAGAAGTGTGGACGCCGACGATGACGACGACGGACGATGACAGACGAAAAGCGGTAACAATTATATAGATAGCTCACTTGAGCTTTGCTCATGTGAGCTAAAAAAATGTACATAGAAAGAACAGTGACATAGTCATACCTTTCCTTGTATGCTGATCAGTTCCTGGGAGCCGAGCAGCACCTTTTCCACATCTGTCAGTTCCCCCATTAGTGCCTCATCAGCCCGCTCCATCCCTATGCTCCTGTTTTTGTAGTTGACTATACTGAATAATATAGCAACAATCAAATACATTAACAGATAACCATTGAAAGATGTAAACTGACAACAAAATATATTTTCACTTGAACATGTTGAATCCGATTCCTTTATCGTAAGATATTCAATAAAAAAAAAATACAAAGCAAAAATGAAAATATAAATAAATCTTTTTCACACGACCAGTATTATGGCATAATTATAGGTTTTGGGATTTGTACGGAAATATATTTCTGTACAAATCCAATAAACTATTTATTACATACTTTCATATTTATGAAACTGATCTACAATCAAAATTGTATCCATCTGAATGAAATAATGCCAGGCACAACTAATTAATTGCAAATAAAAAACCTGTGGGTGCCTGATCACATCGCGCAAGATTTTGCGTCCCTAACGATGAATGAAAACGAAACTGTCGTATTGTATCGTCTCACTTTGCTGATAGAAACGACAAAATCATCTTGAATATATCGGGTGGATCCAAAAAACTGCACCCAATTTTGAATCTCAATAATTCAGTAATTTGTTGAATAAAAAAAAAAAAAAAAAAAAAAAGCATAAGCATTTTCTTTTGCATACTTCATGTTGTGCCTATTTTGAACATTTGATAAAAGAAATTAGCCAAATTGGTTAGAAAATGTTGGAATGGCAACAAAATGAATAATTTAATTTAGTAAAAAAAGCCGATATCATAGAATATTTCTCACATTTTTCACTTAAA
>CM055271.1:101665797-101684596 GCA_029237695.1 Conchocele bisecta
AAAGCAAAGTCAGGAGACTTCCTTCATTCAAAGCAAAGTCGAATCCTTGAACAACCAACAAGATCCAACACTATCTTGTAATTCAGGTTCAATAAGATTCGGTTAGCATTATCTTTGAAACTTCCATGTTCCGATCAAATCATTTGTTCATGCTGGACCGGTAAGTTCCAGCACAGATTTCTGATCATTGGATCAACAATCTAGGTTTTTTGCTTTTGTGTAGAACTTGTTGACATCAATTTATTTCACTGCAATCAATAGAATTGTCCAATCACTGTCAAGACACATAATCTTTCAATACAAAGTCATGGATCCTTGGGGACAATCATCAACATCAACAACGCTATCTTGTAACTTCAGGTTTCAACATATTCAGTAGCATTAATCATTTGTAACTTCAGGTTTCAACAGATTCAGATAGCATTATCTTTTGTAATTCAGGTTCCTGGTTCATGGCTGTGGTACATGCTGTAGTTCAACACATTTCCTGACCTTAGGGTGGGCATCTTAGGTTTTTTGTTTTGTTGTGAAACTTGACTCAAAAAATTTCACTAACTGTGAATCAAGACTTAACCATCTTTCAATACAAGTGTCCATTCATCAACAAGTTTGATCAAAATCCAAGTAGAAGCTAAAGGAGCCCATTCATGTTTCGTCAATCAAACGCTTCCCAATAGTTTTGTAAATCTTTCCTTTCTTAGCAGTTCCTGTAAAATAGAAAGATTTTTTTTTGTTTTAATTTAATAGCTTGTAAACTCAATTTTTGTTGTAACTTCCAGATCTTCAAGAATTTTATTTAAATTTTAAAATTAAATGATCTATTATTAACTAATAATATTTTCACAGGAAAACCACCGCACAACTGAAACACCACAGTTTGCTGTCCATATTTGTGTATAATAGATCCTTGGTCCCATTCTATTGTTTTGGACATGAGCCGTTTTTTCTAGGCTAGTCCCTTAGTGGCCAATAGGAAACCTTGCAGAAAAACTACTCAAATATGGTTTTTGGCAAACATAACAAAATAAATTGCAATTTATTGTTTTAAATTTTAAATTGTTTTATGCGATTCATTCCCGTAATGTTGTGGTTGGGTAGTTGACAAGAACCTGAAGTGGTTAGTGAAAGAAATCTCCATTTCCGCAAATGTTGCTATTGCCACTTTAGCAACCACCACCGTATTTTCTAAGAAATTGCAGTTTGTTGTTTTTGTTGCTTGTTCGGAAAGAATTCTGGCCAGCTAACTTTTCAGCGCAAAACCCCCCAACAGCCCACAAAGAACTAGAACTATTCTTTGTGGCAGTTTGACCAGGTACCTACACATTTTACAATAATTGTCATTGTGACCAGGGTAAGACCCAGGACCTGGGGCGTGTGTAAGTGGATTAGGACCTAAAATATTCACTAGTTTTATCATAGTGTACTGTCCTGATTAGGATCCCAACAATTACCATTCCACCTTTGTGGTTAAGGCAAAAGAAAGTAAAGGATTGGTATGCGTTGAAGTTTTGGCGAACATAAAACTAAACCTATACTATTCATAAGTCCCAACCAATCCCCTAGAATGGTTGGTGGTTCAGATTGACCACGTTATGGCAATTAATGGATTTTTTTGCATTGCCAGTTAAATAGTTCCTCATCAATCAATACAATCTTTATTGTCTGTAATTTCAGTACTCCTGAATTTCAATTGGCATCAAATGAATAACTTACTAAGTAAGAAATGTTTAGTACCGGCGGGATTATCCACATGAAAAGGGGTCGATCGTGCACATCCGGATAGAATTCTGATACTTTGCACACTTGTAAAGAAGGAAAGTGAATTCTAAGCTATTTATGTGACAATATTGCCAAAGTTAAACAACATCACGTGACGGCCTATAATTCAAGATGGCCGTCCAGAAAATATAGGTTATTTTGGTAAATGCTCATTTTAAACCGTTTTTTTCATTGTATTTATTCTAAGTTAATTATGCATTCCTGTATTCAGGAAATAATTTTCGTAGTGGTTCCAGAAAAGATCGCATAAATGACGAAATGGCCGCCAAAGTAATTATGAAAAAATAGGTAACAAAATAGTACAATTATGAAATATGAAAATATAGGAACCCCCCCCAAAAAAAAAGTTGACCTTTTCCCAATAATTATTACCACCTAATACCCTATATATTTGTATTTGTACCTACAAGTTTTTTGTCTTAGGTGGTAATTTCATTTTGTCTCAAACAAAACAATAAATACCATCTAAGACCACAATATGCGTAATGTGGTTCCACCTCCTCCTACCCACCTAAGATCCTAATATATGTAATGTTGGATGGTGTAACAGGTTGCACAAACCAAGATGATTTTGTCTCAATTTTGGTTTAATTTGTTTTTAAACGTTTCGATTTTTACCACAACACGTTTTCAGTTTCAAATTGTTTGTTTTAGAGATCGAAATCCGAAGCTGGTATTTATCTGGTGTCCATATGTTAAGTTCTAACGAAGTCATTGTGATTACAATCGGTACACCGCTGTAATTTTAAAGCAGTCATACTTCGCAGTTTATGCCCATATGAACTGAGTTAAATTTTAACCAAATAAAACTGGGAATTTCTTTAAGAAAATGCCATCTTTGTCAACTGCTCTTCTTTATTAACTAATACGTAACGGCGACACCATTCATCGATTTTGGCATTTGGTTTTAAAGAGTTCCAGATTACATCCCAAATAAAATTTTTAATTAAATGACAGCAAGTAGCGAGTTAAGAGAGAATGTATAAACATGTTCTGTTCCGGTGGTTACGGAATAAAAAGCATGCACATTGAATTCTTCCTTCATCATAAAACAATACTTTTTTGGTTTTTGTTTCTTAGGTTGGTATTTTCATTGTTCTCAAACAAAACAAACAAATACCACCTAAAGACACAATAGGCGTGAGTGGTTACCTCCTAACCTAAATAACCCATATATGTTTATGGTGGACCCACCGGACAGACGGACGGTAACCTACATTTTTTGGTTTTAGGTGGTAATTTACCATTTGTATTTTCAAACAAAAGCAAACACCACCTAATAAAATACAAATAGGCCGTGAGTGGTTACCTTCCTACCACCTAAATACCCCTATATAAGGTAATGTGGACGGACAGACGAACGTAAACCTACAATTTTGGGTTTTTAGGTGGTATTTCCTTTGATCTCAAACAAAAAAAGAAACACCACCTAACGACACAAAGGAGGCGTGAGTTGGTTTACCTCCTACCACCTAAGACCCCTATAGTAAAGAATTATAGTTTAATTAGAATCTCATCAATATACCATGTCAACACATATTTATAATACCCTAAAAAAACTGTTAAAACATTGTAGACCTTTTCATTCTCAAATAGAATTGATAGGAGACTATTTTTGATATTTATCACATACTAAAATCAGACTCCGGTCAATCGTGCCATATAAAAAAAGGACATTCAATTAAACTATTGGGGCTGGTGGTTTGCCATCGTGCGTAAAAAATAAACATAACTAAAACATCGATTGATGACAACAACCTAATATTGTTATGTGGACGACAGACTGGACATTCTTAACAAGGGTTGTCAAAAGACAACGAAGACAACAAAGCTCGTCTTGTGGCATATTTTGTATAAAAACAATCCCAACATGTTACCAGCCATGCTGAAAAGAATCAGGGAACCACTTAGTGTTGTGATACCTGACATTGGGCTAAGGGCTGGCCGGATACATGTAGGTGTAAAATATAAGCTTATAGCATGTAGAGGGCTAATCAAGACAAAAGCATGTAAATAAAAAAACGTAGAGCAGGTCGATGGGCTCGCCATCGCAAATATACCCACTCTCCCCCAAATCCCTCAATAACGCAAGGTCACAATACCAAATATCGGGCGCGTAAAAGGTTTGAAGGTAAAAAAGTTTTTCGAGTTACAATGAAAAAATAGGAAAATTACTGAGTCCGAAAGGGGGAAGATAATCCATGAATGGAAGATCGAATGAAAAATCTGAAAGCACTTTGCGCGATCCGCCACATCATAGCGAAGGTTACATTACCAAATATCCGGCGTGTAAGGTTTTTGAAGGTAGAAAAGTTTTTTATTTTGAGTTACCAAGGAAAAATAGGGAAAATTTCTAATTCCGAAAGGGGGAGATAATCCATGATAGAGGGTCGGATTCAAAAATTCCGAATTTCACTTTTGCGCATCCGCACATTCATAATCAAAGCTACATACCAAATACCAGGCGCATAATCCTATTAAGGGTGAAAAAGAAAACGTGAGGGACGTACAGACGTACAAGACAATTATTAGTTGCAAAAGGGGAGATAATTCCATGTCTACACGGCTTCGAATTTAAAAATGAAGAAATCAATTTTGCAATCATCTATATTCCGTTATACAAACAAAATAATAAACCCACCAGGTATGAAGCTCTTGCTATTACGGTTTAAAAGTTATACATCATTAAAATAAGGTAAAATTTGTGAAGGGTACACCCCGTGAACGAAAAACAATATACCCATTTTTTCCTAATAGAAAAGTGGGTAAAATAACTAGATTTGTCAGTAAGTGAGGCTTACAGAATACCCCCCTCCGCATTGAACCCTGACCAACCACTGAACACAGCAAATCAAGTTTTAGCATAATAACAATGTATGAAATATCAAGGTGTTCACCTGTAAAAAAAACAGAAGCTAATCGGACAATTGAATCCATAACATTCAGTTCATGGAACCCCTGCCCTGAATTTATTTATTTGACTTTGATTCTGGGGTAAGGGGGGGTGGTCAAGGATTAGGCTACAAGGCAATTGTCTCGAGGGTCATCAGCTGAATGCATAATATGAACTAATCAATGTTATACCACAAAGTAAACAGAAGTAAGAGATTTGTAACCCCAAAGTTAAGTTTTATGAATGCTATGAAGTATTTTGACCTTGACCTGTGGTGAAGGGGTGGGCGGTGTGTCCATGGGTTTCGCTGCAGCAATGATAGATGGTCGCCTCCTGAAAATGGCGTAATGGAATAATCAAATGTGATCCCTGTAAAGAAACATAATTTTTTAATTTAAGAAATTTATAACCCCAATGCTAAGTTTATGAATGCAATCAAGTGGTGTGGTGGGCAGTGGGTCGTTGGATTCCATTCCAGCATGATGGAGGATTGATTGAATTTGAATGCAAATATACAATGTGAAATGAAAAATCAAGGTGTTCCCTTGTAAAGAAACAAAGTTAAGTCATCAAAATTTACCCCGAATGGTTAAAGTTTAATGAACGACCTAAGTATTTGGACCTTGACCCTTGGGGTTTGGTTAGGGTTGGGTCTGGTGGGTCAAGGATTTCATTACAGCATGATGGATTGATCATTAAGATGAATGCATATGAAATAATCAAGGTGGTTCCCGCTTTAAACGGAACGGAAGTTATAAGAAAATTTTAAATTTACCCATCGTTAATGTTTATGAACGCCCTAATGAATTTGACCTTGACCCTGGTATTATTGGGGGTGTGCTGGCGGAAGGATACCTCAGCCAGCATGAACAGAAGTCATCTGAGGCTGCCTAATCTGAAAAATTGAAATGGTGGGATCCAAGCAAAAAAGAAAAACGTTATAAACAACCAATTTATCAACGTCAATTTTGGTGGACGCCAACGTTTAAGTTTAATGAATGGCACTAAAGTGTGTGACATTGTACCTTGGGCTGAGGAGTGGGCGGATGGGATCGTTGTATTCACTAACAGCAATGAAATAGAGGATCATTGGATGAATGCATAATGTTAAATATCAAATGGTGTTATCCCTGTAAAGGTAACCAGAAGTTTATAAGAAAATTTATTTACCAACGTTAAAGAAATTAATTGAACGCCCTAAGTAATTTGACCCTTGACCCTGGGGTTAGGGGTGGGCGTGGGTCAAGGAATTTGCTGCAAGCATGATAGAAGGTCATATGAGGTCAAAGCATATAATGAAATATGAAGGTTGATCCAAGCAAAGAAACATAAAGTGTATAACACAATTTACCAACATTAATATTTAATGAATAGCACTAAGTGTGTGAACCTTGACCTTGGCTGAGGGTGGGTGCGGTGGGTTCCGGTGGATTCATTACAGCATGATGGAAGAGATCATTAAGATTGAATGCATAATAATGAAATATCAAGGTGTTCCCTTAAAGAAACAGAAGTTAATAAGAAAATTTTACCACGATTAAGTTATGAACGCCCTGAAGTATTTGACCTAGGACCCTGGAGTTAGGGGTGGGCGGAGGTGTCAAGAATTGGCCTGCATCAAAGATAGAAGGTTATCTGAGGAATGCATTTATAGAAAGATGAAGGTTGATCAAATAAGCAAAGAAACAGAAAGTTATAAACACAATTTACCAACGTTAAGTTTAAATGAACCCCGCCTTTTAAAAAAAAAAGCCTCTAATAATTGACCTTGAGTACCTTAACCCTGGCAGAAGAATGAAGAGTTTGGAAACAAAAAGGGTGGGACATTGGAACAAACATTGGACCCAAAATTGATGAGAGAGAGAAAGACAACAGAAGAGGAAAAGAGACTTGGAGACATGAACCCAGACAAGAAATAGAAGTTGACTTGAGAAAGGAAGACATGAAAAAAAATGAAGAGAACAAAAAAAGACTAAACCTGTGGTTAAAGGGGTGGGCGTTTGGTCCCGAATTGGCTGCAAGGCAAGATTAGAAAGGTTATCCGGAAGTAATGCAAATAAATGAAATATGAAGGTTGATCCAAGCAAAGAAACAAGAATTTAGAACCTCAATATACCAACGTTAAGTTTTGTGGACTCCGACGCTAACACTGCACCCCTGAAGGTGATGAATTCCAGGAGCTCTTCTGCCACTTCGTGCAGGCGAGCTAAAAACTCGTGATTTAATGTGTCTTCCATGCCACGTAATGGGACCCTCTGAGTGCTAATGAAAAAGCCACAAAAACCGTTAAACCGTTTTGTTTAGCCACAAATATAGGTTGGCTACTGTAACTTAACCCTAATCCATTTTACTAAGTCCCAATCCCTAGCCCCATATCCCCTATATTTGGTTGGTACGGATCTACCCCTAACATTTTTGGTCTCGGGATGGTATTACATTGATTCTTCAAACAAAATAAAACCAAAATACCCCACCTAATACTCAATAGGCGTGAGTGGTTAGACCTCCTACCCACCTAAGACCCTAATATATTCTGTAAAATTATGGATGGACAGACTTACCTACCGTAACTTTTTGGTCTTAGGTGATACTTCCCATTGTTGTCCAACAAAATAACAAATACCACCCTAAGACACAATAGGCCGTGAGTGGTTATACCTCCTCCCACCATAAGAAATCCTATATATTATGTATGTGGATGGACAACATACCTACTTTTTATTTTGGTCCTTAAGGTGATACTTCCACCATTGTTCTCCTAACAAAACAAATAACCACCTAAGACACAATAGGTCGTGAGTGGTTATACCTCCCCTACCTCCCTAAGAATCCCAATAAATTTCTTGTTATGTGGAATGGACATACATGCCTACGTTTTTGGTCATTAGGTGAATACATTCCATTGTTTCTCCAACAAAACAATATACCAACCTAAATACACAATTATGGCTTGATGTGGTTACCTCCTACCACCTAAGAACCCACTATATATTATTGTAGTTGGATGGACAGACAAATACCTACGTTTTTGGTCTTATTTGAGATACTTTCCATTGTTCTCCAACCAAAACAAATAGCCACCTGAAACACAATATGCGTGAGTGGTTAACCACTCCTACCACCTAAGAATCCATATATTAATGTAATGTGGATGGACATCAGACAAATACCTACGTTTTTTTGGTCTTAGGTTGAACTTCCGCAATTGTTCTTCCTAACAAAACAAATAACCACCTAAGACCTAAGAACCCCAAATAAAAAGGCGTGAGTGGTTTACCTCCTACCACCTAAAGACCCTAAATATTTATGTATGAAGGAATAACAGTCGGACGTACCTAGGTTCTTATGTGGTAAATTTTCAACAACTAGGCTTAAGTGGTTACGGAATTGTTCATTGGTTTTCTATTGTCTTAGAACACACCTTGCTACCAACCTAAGCCCCTGTTGTGGTGTAGCAACAGACTGACGGACAAACGCCATACCATAATACCCCGTTTTTCCCGTTTTCATTTAAGCCATTCTAAAACAAACCTGGAGGCTTTAACCCATACAGCAAAAAGTGTCCCAACTAAGGTGGTTTACCCACTTAATCAAAAAGTAAATACCATTAAGCACTCATTTGTGTAACCTATATGCACATTACAGACTTTAATGCTAAAAATCAATCTCAAATATTGGTATTGATCTGCAAATACATTTTTTTAAAGTGGGTTTACAGTACCATCTAAAACCTTTTTTCTAACTAATAAAATTATTATACAGTAAGACAGAGTGTTAGCATTAACTTGTCAAATGCCCATGTTTGAAAAGAAAATTACCACTTAAACTTCTGTAAACCCAACAAGAAATTTTATTCTAACGATTTAAAGCTGTGTAACCTATCTTATTTCCAATCCTCCACTTTAAAGCGACACTTGTAGGCCCTGAAAGGCCTAAACTTATACTAAATATTATTAAATTAATTTATATATTATTTAACTTTTGTTGAGGATAAGCGCGCAATCACCCCAAAATTGCTAGTCCTCGCAATTGAGTTGACATCTGTGAAATATGACCTGACCAATGTGATGTGATGCAATTAGTTGCGAGCGATTTAAAAATAATGCATTTTGGGAGAAAGAATTACCAACATGTGCCCCTCCCAATACGTACTGGTTGCGCATGAAATATGGTATAAATTGTTGGATTGTTGCAATTTTGCAAGTTATTTTATTTGGCTTATATGGTCAACTGAATTACCATATGCCTAAAGGAATGGCTTTGAAATTTATTAAAAAAGTAAAATTATAAATTAGCACTACCAATGTACCACCCGCTTTTTCAAATTGAAATTAATATTCGCTACCTGAACTTTCTTAAATCCCCAACAATGACTGATTGGGTTTTTTATACACTATAGAAAATTAATAAATGAAATCAACTGTTACATTTACCTTGGTAATTTCAGTTAAATGACCATAATCAAAAAGAAACAAAAAGAATGACCACCCTTTGTTTGACACCAATAAATAAATTACCAACCAAAATTTCCCCCACTAAGGTGACAAAACAGGACATTATAAAATCAGCAATGTGATGAATAATAAGCTCCTCCATTTTTTAAAACAAAAATGGCCAACAGGAAGTTGGTTTGTATGTCAATTTCCTGTCCTTGAGTTCCGCATAAAAAAAAAAAAAAAAAAAAAAACCCACTAGGTGGTTTCCTCCTCAATTTTCACAGCCTCATAGTCGTAAAATTGATGCTACAATGGTGTGCCTATGCTTCATCATATATAGAAATGATTTCAATAAAATACAATAAGACAACTGATCTTTCAAATGAATGAATATGCTGAGCTTTGTAAAACAACATTAAACCAAGAAAACCGAGTTCTAAAGGTTGGAAATTTCCATTTTTTGTTCCTCTCGAAAACAAAAGAAATACCACCTAAGACAAAATAAGGCTTAGGAGGTCACAGAAATAAAGTATACAATGGTTTTTCTAATTGCAGGGCTCTCAATTTATGCACTAGCACACTAGCAAAATGCTAAGTGCGTTTCTGAAAAAATGATATTTAAAGTTCAAGGTCTCTAGCAAAAATATTAGCAATTGTTCCAATTTGTCCAAATTGAAAAATGTCAAAAATAAAGTTTGTATCATTCGGAAAAATGAACAGTAACTAATTTACATGCATGTGAATATTTGAACGGTTTTGTGTAAGTAACTAGGTTCTTTGAGCGTTTTCATTTTATTTAACATAGAAAGGCTAGTTGAAAATCCAGTATTTTGCTAGCATTGAAAAAATTCTACTAGCGAAAATACGCTAGTTGTGTTAAAAAGTTAAATTCGACCCCTTGTAATTGTGTCTAATCCTGCCTCAATCTAACCACCAAGAACCCCTAATGGTGTGAGCTGTTCAGAGAGACCAACAAAATAACGTACATGCAAACATGGATGGTGAACTATATACAATGTTGAGAAAATAAATGAAACAATTAAAATTGAAGAAAATAAAGTAAATTACTACATTAATCTTACATGGACAAAAGTCCTGTTTTCAGCTTAAAATATTTTCAGCTTATTATCATGTATGCGCATGAAACAAACCATTTGTTTTGCTATGTACCAATCGGCATTTATTGGAATAGACCACATTGATACACATTTTTGACAATAATTCAACCTGTGAAAGCAAGTGGAATGCATAATAGCGGTTAAATGTACAGTGTTATCACATGCCTCCAGGACTGGGGCAACATAATCAATTTGTTTCTTTAACATGTACACTCGTAATGAAAATGAAAACAAAATTCAAACATATTGAAAATGTCGGATACGCTATAAACAACAGATCCGACTTTAAAGTAATATAATGGCTCGAACATTCCGCCGTCAGGATGTTAGCCGCTGGGAGATGCCTGATTGAACGTGGGCATGCACTTTGGCGTAACACACAAATCATCAGTCTACCAAAATAACAATGTAAACTTCCATTATTTTGTTTACACTTTCCACAATGGCGAATGGTTACATACAGAAATAATTTATAAGTAGACACTGAAAACTCCATCTCTGATGTCAACCTTCGGGTACATCAATCCGACAGTCCCAACAATTTACAGAACTGGAAATTCTTTTTTGAATTATTGCTACAAGATATAGCTGAAACAGGGAATGTGAAATAAAAATAATGTAGATCATCATTGTACCCTTGTTTTCACAGACCCAACAAAGGAAAGAAATGAACTCCAAAATTTAGGGTACATTGGTAGTGAAGTAGTAATTAATTATTGCAATGGTGTACACAAGCCTTTGAAACCCGATATATATTGACCCCGATATATATGCATGTAATTGAAGTTATCCTCCTGTCAAACAAAAAAAATCTATGTTGGACGCAGCGTCCAGCAATGGAAACACATCAAATTTAAGTTTAATTAAAAATTAGAAGAAATAATCCATCGGTACACTATTCAATATCATGAAATCAATACATGAGCGTTGGTCCGGTTACCAATCGTAAATTAGCGAGTGAGCAGAGCGAACGAGTGGTTTAACGCGGAAACCGACCAACGCGAGTGTATTAATTCACACAATATTGATGGTTACGTGGTGGATTATCCTACTTTATTGACATTCCATTCAACCCTACTTTTATAAATTTTGTTTTCCCACAAATTTAAGGACTAAAATTGTTGAATTTTGTGTCTAGTCAACGGCATTGGCCGCCAGTAAACTTGTTGCCAAACGTAATACATCACTAAAACAACGAAAGACGTTTTACATGGCGTCGTCAATGTACAAAATCTTGCCTCAAATTTTATAAACGTCCAACCTAACATTTAAGCTTATTCAAATAAGTACATTTTAGCAAATTGGATACTAAGGTTAATCAAAGAATCAACTTGATTTTGGGATGCAACAGTTACATTCATATCGCTAAAAATCCACGGTAAGGCGCTCGTTATAATGCGTGTTGAAAATTAACAGGGTTGTTAATGTCACCGAGGATTAAAAAATTAAAATAAGTCACCTCATTCTACGGGTTTACTTTCTCCGAAAAATCGATTTGTAAAAACACGTTGGTAAATGTTTATAATTTCAATTAAAAGTAAATTATGTAAAAACAATACAAATATACATGTAATTTTACTTTCATCATTTCAAGAAAAAGAAATTGTAATGTTCTTTAGTACAGGGCTGTGGAAATAAACAATGCCCGACTCGGTTCCATTTTGTTTTGCCGGGCAAATGCCATTTTCGTAAATTTAACTTTGTTCCAAGGCTAGCACAAAACCTCAATCAGAATAATCACAAAACGATTTAATTTTATTTTTTTGTTTTATTTTCCGTACTGCAGTGAAATTAATAATGGCAACTTATTTGCACAAATTTTTTTTGTTCACCCTCTGAGCACTCTCATTACCTTCTTCAGTAATGGAAGACCTACCAATTGTAACAGTTTTTGCACAGTTTCCAGACAAGCAATTTTTTTCTTGTTTCTTGGGGGCCGGCAATGTCAAGATTTTGCAGTTTACGTGTAATGTCCCGTACTATACACTAATTTGCCAGGTAAAGTGGGAGGCTTTTGGGAGAGGCCCCGCGCTAACCAGGGTTGTTAACCCCCCAGTTGGAAATTTTAATTGTTAGTTCCTGCTCAAATTGCCCCTCTTAGGAATTTATTGTAACTCTATTTGCCAGGGGACAAGTGAAATTTTTTTTTTATTTGACACGGCCACTGGTCCCTTCAGATACATGTTGCCATGAAATTTAATTTTAAAAAATGCACACAAGTTATCTAGAATCTTTAAACGTTTCATGTGGTAAAATGTCATAAAAGAAATGAAACAATTTCAAAATGAACTGTAGGGACGTAACGATGGATAAAAAGAATAATTAGGTTAAGTGGACCGAAAGCGAGAAAATTTTTATCTGGACTTGGCATAGTCTCGAGCAAACCCCATTTAATTCCAATCCTCATCAAGAATATTGTCACTTAACCCTAAATATTCCTTCTATTTTTCTCCCCTCAAAACGAGCAAGTGCTCAGGTGGAGGAAAAATAGAAGTTTAATAGGTCCTAATCAAGCTCTCCCAGCTTTCCAACTGCAATAAGTAAGGCTAATCATTCCATCTTCTCAGGCACAATTCCCAGGGTTTGGCAACTTAATAAGGCATGTAAAAAACAAATAACATGTACTTACCTGAAGAATGAAACAAAAAGCAAAGTCTCTAAATCCGGTATATTAAATCGCAATCCTGGAAAACCAAAAAAGTTGTTGGGGTTGGAATCCACCCCCCTCTTTTTGTTTACATTCTGCGTGTATTATAACTGACCATCTATTAATTGATTGGTCAATTTGAAACATCACAAAAAATTAAAATAATTCCAATACTAATCGTTTAACACCAATACACAAGGCACACTCATAAAAATAGGTAAAATGTTGTATCTAAGATTGTTTTCATTTTTTTCATTTTTTTGAATGCATTGTACCTGCCTTTGGTTTAGTTTATTATATTTGATATACATTTATTAATTGAATTAAATCAATCATAGCCTGATTTTAAATGGAAATAGTTAACACATATTCTGCCTTTAAACAGAAATAAAACAAACTGAAACAAAACAACACTGTCCCCAACAAACAAGTACACACTTATTTGGATTTTATTGTTTGTATGATAGGATTCCCACATGCCTGGAAATGGCAGCGTCTGCGACATCTTTTACGATTCAATGACTAAGAATAAACAAAACAAATGACATTGTTACACAAAGCGAATCCCCCTTATGCATAAGTTATGATTGATTCAACAGCCTTGAAAAAACAAACAAGACTAAATAACCAAACCCTTGGTGGTTAAGCTGCAGAATACAACATGTTCATTTGGGAGTGGGACAGATATTGAGTTTGCAAAAATTATTTAAAATTAAAAAGCCATTAAGTGGTTCCCATGAAGATGTTATGATCTAAATGCAAGAAGGCCAATACTTTGGCTTCAACGACCTTTGGCCATATAGGTGAATTTGGGTAACAAAAAAATTTGTAACACAAAATAACAATTTTATTGATATAAACATGCAGAAGATAAACTTTTCATCCCAGTGATCAATTGGGCCATCGCGAATCTTTGTGTGTATGTGGTACTCATGAACAAATATCTTTGTCCCATTCTACTGAATGTCCTACTAGGTGATCGTGTCTCAGCTGGGCGTTTCAATGTAAAGTCTTACACCTCAATGGCCTGACGTTCTGAATATACGCAAATTTTAATTTTTAAGGGTTCAGTAACACATTTTATCCCCCACATTACTGTAAACGGCATAATTTGGAAATCAACGGTCAAATAAGGAGACATTAAATTCTAGTTTGTTCACACATGATCACCACTCAGCATGCAAAAAAGCCATTGATAAATTTAATTTAAACAAACCCAATTTTTTAAAATCCTAAGCTAATTTAAGTTAAGTTTTATAATGAATGTCCCTCAACTATTTGATTATTGACCCTGAGGCAAGGGGTGGGCGGTGGTCAAGGAGGATTTTGCTGCAGCAGAATAGAGAATGCATATATGAAATATGAAGGTGATCCAAGCAAGGGAACAGAATGTATTGTATAAGACATTTTCGCAACGTTAAGTTTGTGGACAACGCTGACAGCGCCGAGGTATGCCATAAGCCCTTCTGCACGAGCTAAAAAATCAAATCTAGCTATAAATTTGCTAGGTTATGAACTAGCAGTCAGTAAGACAAATCACCATTTCAAATACTTTTCTTGTTCTTCAAACACCGCTGGGTGCTTTAGAAATTGTACTATACTTACGAAGCGTTGTCCGAATAACAAAACACCCAGAATCTTCCCTTGATGGTCGATTTCAGTTATTTGTTTAACTGGCCAATACATGGACTGTGGTATGCCAGGCAAATGAGACCACAAGTATTTGGATGCTGTTTGTTTAGGCTCGGCCACATCTTGGTGTTTCCTTTTCTTTCCTCTGAATCTTTTGCCCATTTTTGTACCTTCAAAAGATCAATGTATTGTTAGGGGGAAACAAATACCAGTACACTGAATACCCATTGAATAGGCTCACAAAACAAGGCATGCTGAATTGAACAGGAAGTATGTGTGATGTAGTATATACTGATTGAATAAAACCACTTAGATCTATACTTTAGGTTTTATTATTTTGCTACAGACCATGCACAAGTAATGAATTCAATGTTTTTTTAGACATACAAAAATGGTATTTCCATTATTCTCAAAAAATTAAATACCACTTACGACACAATGTCTTAACAGTCTATGTGAAAACTCGTCGGTCCATAGAACCTGGTTGGTAAATTTGCTGCCGGACCGTCGGCATATCGGTAGTGAGTCACTAGTGACTAACAAGTAAAAATGCTTTTTTTAAAACCAACTTTTCTGGTATGCCAAATGCTAATTTTCCATTGGAAAGAGTCCTTACTAAAATATAAATTTTGTCCAAAACACTTAACTGTCGTACCGATACATGTATAAAAGAAGCTTTAGTAGGTATTTTGTAAAACAAAAATGTTCATTTACGGTCTTGTAAAATGTTGTCATTGTGTCTATTTTGTTACATCAGGCCTCCTACCACCTAAGCCCACGTGTGTGCGCGTACAGACAGATGCAGGAAAACTTGTATATATCGGTGTATAAAAATGACAATCAACGCATGTCTGCGTAAAAAACAACTGCAATGTTACATATGGCCATGTTCAAGTAAGGTGAGGCATTTTAAGCGACATATAACGGTAGTGTTTCCATTTCCCCCCCAACAACTGATATAGCACTCACGACACAATGGCCATACAGTTACGATCTTCTCATATGTGGGTGACCCGCGAGACGCCGCGATCTACCTCAGCGTGGACATGCCACTGTGACCCGCTGCGATGTTTAATCGCGGCGATCGTCCCCGCGATCAGCGAAAATGTCCACTCTGAACGCGACCGGGAATCCCCGGGAATGCCCAGCGGGAGATTCGCGGCAATTCGCGGGGATATCGCCGTGCATCGCGGCGATGTCTGTCTGTAGGACAGGTGAAAATATTCCCGTTACCTGTCCATAAATAATATACATGTAATTTAAGTAATGCAAGGTAATGAAGTAAATATTCCAAAAAGTGGTGATTGTGTTTGTTTTTATTCGATCAGTAAATGTTTATCAGGCAACGTGGTTGGAAGAAACTTTAATTCAGGAGTAGGGCGTGCTTTGTATTTCCTGCTCTACTAGTCCTTTCGGATTTCAGATTTGCCGGAGATTTGCCGGTTAAAGTGTTGAAGTCCCTTCTCGTAGGCAGATCGCTTGTCGAACAATCGCCAAAATATATTAAACGGTATATTCAAATAAATTTAACTGCGACATTGTAAACACAAACAAAAATACGCGGATGTGGTGACTGGTCCAAATCTATGCTGGTCATACTGCACTTATAGTTCCCAATTTATCAACCGAAGAGCACTGCAAATGTGGTAAATACTTACTCACTCTTCAAACATATAATTGTAACACATGGCTGTGTTGATATGTATTCGCATGTTGCGAAAGATCGCTTGCCTAACAATTGCCAATTTATGAACAGGTATATTCAAATAAATTGAACTGCTGACATTGTAAACACACAAATGAAGCTATGCGGATATGGTGACTGGTCCTAATCTATGCTGGTCACACTGCAGTTAGTTACCAATTTATCAACCAAAGAGCACCCCAACAGTGGTAAACACGCGCCAAAACTACAAGGTCAAACACGTGATTTTGATGCGATTGCGGACGACAAATTGATGTATGTATGAGAGAGCGACATAACGCACCTTCGGGTATTTAGAATTTTCGCCGTAAATGGTTTTGACAATTGATTGTGACGGCAGAATTTGACGCAAATTTCGGAGCAAATGCGGAATTTAATTCCACATTTGCCCTGAATTCTTTATCAAATGTGTCCGTCATGGTAGTCTCATTAGGATAGTCTCTACTTTACCGGGCGCACTGTTACTCGGTACTGCTCATTCCGTATATGCGCCCGGTTAACCAGAGCGGCCCGTACATTATTTATGAAAAGTAGTTTTCAAAACCATTTACGGCGTAAATTCTAAATACCTGAGTACGTGACGTGTTGTGGCATGTCTCATATACAGACCGCACCGATTTTAGACACACCATGTGACTTTTATCCAGCACATTTAACAGTATATACTTTTAAATAAAATACAGATTAAAACCCGCACCCCCTCATATTTAAGGGTGGAAATTGGCTCGGAGGCCTTCCATATGAATTTAACACGTACGTGTGGTTATCTATACTTGCTTCACATGGCACTGATGATAGATCACTTCCAGAATTTCATTCACTCGCACGCACACTCATACCAACGCTAAGTAATTGACGATAATTAATGTTCAGCTTTGGTGTGTTCCTTAATCGGTTAACTCACACGCCCAGTCATACCCACGATCATTAATGCTAAATAATGTTCACCTTTATTTCTCATTTAAGTACACACGAGAAAAAATGGGCTATTGAGATTGTGCATAATATGTTTTACTTTTCACAGTCTAATCAGGGCCTACACTGCACAGCCGCCCCCCATTAAAGTTAGGACAAACATACCATCTTTTATCCGTTAAACGTAAGCATCCGTCAGTCAGTCATTCCCTCCATAAGGGCAGTCCAGTGGCCGAGGGGATAATCATTCGCTTGGCACGCTGACGACCCGGGTTCGATCCCCCATGACACGTTAGATTTCTGAGATAGTTTGTATTTTCTGCTCAACTAGTCCTTTCGGGTTTCTGATTTGACGAGAGTCTGGGCACGTTAAAGAACCAGAGGGACTATTCCAATAAGAGTTAGCCCCCCCCCCCCCCCCACCCCCCCCCCCCCCCCCCCCGGGGCCGGTTTCCTCTGTATATATGGTACACCTCTGTCCTTTATCCCATGCTCGACGGCATGCAGTTCCATCGAGTATATGTGGCCGTAACATCCAAGCATTTAACATTTCAATTCCCTCCATAACAGTTCGTAATACAACACTGTAATAGTACACAGCTCCACACAACAGCAGAAGTGAAAGTGTCTACACATGACGTGGGAAGCTAGTTTCGATTTACACGTAGATACGTCATATTTGTCATACGTCATAGGCCACTACACGCCATAGCGTAACAAAATTCGTTAGCTACGTCAGAATTATGGCATTTCGCGCACATGTACTCAGTCAGAGGCATCATCGATCGAGCAGCGCCCGTCTCATTGCGTCGGCATACGTGCAATCACTCGTGTAGTTACAAAAATTCCCGCCAACGTCAACCAAGGTCAAACACGTGCGCGACATTCCAGGATTCTGACGTATCAAAGCTAGACTTGCTTACGCTATGGCGTCTCCCGACACGTGAAAGCCGTCCCCCGGCATGCGGAAATCGTCTCCTGGCACATGTGAATTGTCTCCCGACACGCGAGAGCCGTCTCACGGCGTACGGGAACCGTCTCCTGGCACATGTGAATTGTCTCCCGACAAGTGAGAGCAGTCTCCTGGCGTACGGGGATCGTTTCCGGCACATGTGAATTGTCTCCCGACACGTGAGAGACGGCCCCGGCATGCGGAAATCGTCTCCTGGCACATGTGAATTGTCTCCCGGCACATGAGATTTGTCTCCCGGCACATGAGAGTTATGTCCAGGTGAACATTGTAGCCGAGTACTATTTAAATCCGTGCAGTAGTTCCAAAGAAATGACTTGCATATTTGCTAAACGCAAATTAGAAGTACAATTTCGTGACCTTGACATTGGGCGTAAGAACCTGGGTACATCTGAGACGCGCCGCGACATAACGTACCTTCGGGTATTTGGAATTTTCGCCGTAAATGGTACCTTATTTACGAAAATTCCATTCGGACGGACGGACGGACGGAGGTACCAACTTTTTGGGTTTATGGCGATTTGCTATATAAAGATCAATAGGTCTAGCCCCTAAAAAAACTTTCAAAAGGTTTTATGGGTAATGGTATAAGTTCAAAGACTTCAAAGGAAACTAACCCTTACCTAAGCTCCTAAGCTCTCTAAACCCTGAATGTTTGCCGGACGGAATCGGACGGACCGGATTGCCCCCTCACTATCGTGGTG
>CM055271.1:101685096-102063488 GCA_029237695.1 Conchocele bisecta
AAAGCAAAGTCAGGATCCTTGAAGCAACCAACAAGATCAACACTATCTTGTAATTCAGGTTCAATAGATTCGGTGCATTATCTTGTAATTCAGGTTCCGATTCATCATGTTCATGCTGGACCGGTAATTCAGCACATTTCTGATCTTGGTTCAACAATCTAGGTTTTTTGCTTTGTGTAGAACTTGACTCAATTATTTCACTGCAATCAATAGAATTGTCATCACTGTCAGACACATAATCTTTCAATACAAAGTCAGGATCCTTGGGACAATCATCAACATCAACACTATCTTGTAATTCAGGTTCAACAGATTCAGTAGCATTATCTTGTAATTCAGGTTCAACAGATTCAGTAGCATTATCTTGTAATTCAGGTTCCGGTTCAGGCTGTGGTACAGGCTGTAGTTCAACACATTCCTGACCTTGGGTGGGCAGTCTATGTTTTTTGTTTTGTGTAGAACTTGACTCAAAAATTTCACTGTGATCAGACTTATCATCTTTCAATACAATGTCATCATCAACAAGTTGATCAAAATCAGTAGAAGCTAAGGCCCATTCTATGTCGTCATCAAACGCTTCCATAGTTGTAATCTTTCTTCTTAGCAGTCCTGTAAAATAGAGAATTTGTTTTTAATAGATTGTAAATCTATTTTTGTTGTAACTCAGATCTCAGATTTTATTTAAATTAATGATCTATTATTAATAGACCATTTTCACAGGAAAACCGCACAACTGAAACACCACAGTGTGCTGTCATATGTGTATAAGATCTTGGTCATTATATTGTTTTGACATGACCGTTTTTCTAGGCGAGTCCTAGTGGCAATAGGAACCTTGCAGAAATACTCAAATATGGTTTTGCAAACATAACAAAATAATTGCAATTTATGTATTTTAAATGTTTTATGCGATTCATTCCGTAATGTTGTGTTGGTAGTGACAAGAACCTGAAGTGGTTAGTGGAAATCGCCATTTCCGCAATGTTGCTATTGCCACTAGCACTCACCGTTTTTCTAAGAAATTGCTGTTGTTGTTGTTGTATGTCGGAAATTCTGCCGCTGACTTTTCAGCGCAAACCCCCCAACAGCCACAAAGACTGAGACTATTCTGTGGAGTTGACCAGGACCTACACTTTTCAATATTGTCATTGTGACCAGGGTAGACCCAGACTGGGCTGTGTAGTGGATTAGGACCTAAAATATTCACTATTTTCATAGTGTACTGTCTGATTAGGATCCACAATTACCATTCCACCTTTGTGGTTAGGCATGAAAGTAAGGATGGTATGCGTGAAGTTTGGCGAACATAAAACTAACCTATACGATTCAGTAGTCCCAACCAATCCCAGAAGGTTGGTGGTTCGATTCCCACGTTATGGCAATTATGTTTTTTTTGCATGCGAGTTAATATTCCTCATCATCAATACAATCTATTGTCTGTAATTTCAGTACTCTGATTTCAATTGGCATCAAATGAATAACTTACTAAGTAGAAATGTTAGTACGGCGGATTATCACATGAAAAGGGGTCGATCGTGCACATCCGGATAGAATTCTGATACTTTGCACACTTGTAGAGGAAGTGATTCTAAGCTATTTGTGACATAGTGCCAAGTAAACAACATCACGTGACGGCCTAGAATTCAAGATGGCCGCCAGAAATATAGGTATTTTGGTAATGCTCATTTAAACCGTGTTTCATGTATTATTCTAGTATTATGCATTCTGATTCAGGAAATATTTTCGTATGGTCCAGAAAAGTCGCATAAATACGAAATGGCCGCCAGTAATTATGAAAATAGGACAAAATAACCAAACAATTGACCTTTTCATAATATTACCACCTAAGACCCTATATATGTATGTGACCTACAGTTTTGTCTTAGGTGGTATTTCCATTGTTCTCAAACAAAACAAATACCATCTAAGACACAATAGGCGTAAGTGGTCACCTCCTACCACCTAAGATCCTATATATGTATGTGGATGGACAGACGCATATGAGAAAGAATTCACTGTTCTGCATTTTCAGTTACATCTCAAATAAACTGATTTTGTTTTAGTTTGCGTTTTTTCTATGCTTCTAGTCTTGTAATCATTAGAAAGACAATATCAATGGAAATTAATATGTGTATAATAATAATTTCTAAAAATACAGGATCTAGTTATTTTTTATAAAATTTGGTCAGTATTGTTTGACATTTGATGAACATTTTTATAGTGGGTTCAGAAAACTGATTTTGCATTCTTCAGCAATTTGGAATTTGGTCGCTTCAGACAGTTTATCTTTATAAAAAAATGTTTATTTTCCAATGTCCATTTGCCAAATACCGTAATCGACCATTTAAACGCCCCTGTCCATTCAAACGCCCCCCCCCCTGGCATTTTTGAAAATCAACAACACAATTTCCATCAGTAAAGATCACAAATTCTGGTAAAAATCCCAAAAGACTTTTTCAAAATAAAGTAAACATGTTTTCCGGAAGCAGAAATAAGGTATCCATGCGGTATCTGGCCATAGGGTACCCTGGACATAACGGACCAAGACATAGCGTACCCGATTTCGGACGATGGTAAGCAGAGGCGAGAAAGTGCCCATGGGCATTCGCGTTCTGAACAAACATCGGTTTCCCAGTAGACTGGTTGGCGATGCTATCTGGTTTGAGGTCGTAACAATATTACTGCGAGGCGCGAACCAGTCTAGTTTCCAATACACATTTTATCAATAGACTACACTCTGGATAATTACACACGTCGACCCACTGTGGATTTCGCATTTAAGCTTTTGTAGAACTACCGTATATTTAATGAAATGCGTGTGTACAGCTATTACTTACACACAGGTGTTGACAGACAACACAGCAAATAGCACCCCACACGTCATTCAGAGCACCCGGACACATTTTTTACGTTATTTATACTAAAAAAATATATGCTCATTTAGACGCCCCCCTTTTTGAAAATGCAATGCCCCCGGGGGCGTTTAAATGGACGATTACGGTAAGCCTTTGGACAAGTAAACAAAATATAAATCTTGATTTTATATGAAGAAAAAATGACGTAACATTTTGTGTCAAATATCTTACGTCTGAATCACTTGTTGTTTGGGCGACAACAGACATGTATAATGCACCGAGTGACCTGTTTTCAATTTCACCAAGGTCAGGTGCACATGTTATTTGATGACAAAAAATAGTTACCATAAATACGTACAAAACGTGTATTGATCACCCGAAATATTGGGTCTAAAGTTGCGTCTCAAAAGTTACGTCACAAATTATTCAAATTTGTTCATGTACACAGCCCATTGTGTATTTCGACAAACTTTATCTGTGTGGCATATAGCTATTTCCGTGACAAAAAAGTAGCGCCGAACACGCGCAATGATACTGTGTAGTGAATCCAACATGACAGAACCAGTCAAGCATGGGTAAGTGTCGCCGTGAAAGTTACGTCCCAACATATTCGAGGTGGGCTTATTTTGTTCAGTTTCATAACATTAATTGATGCAGCTTGTATATTTTGCCTGTACAGGTGCACAAACCAATGATTTGTCTCAATTTTGTTAAGGTTTGAAACGTTCGATTTCACACACGTTCAGTTCAAATGTGTTTTAGAGATCGATCCGAAGCTGGTATTTCGGTGTCATATGTTACGTCTACGAAGTCATTGTGATTACATCGGTACACGCTGTATTTTAAGCAGTCATACTTCGCAGTTTATGCATATGAACTGAGTTAATTTTAACCAAATAAACTGGGAATTTCTTTAGAAAATGCCTCTTGTCACACTGCTCTTATTACACGAATACGTAACGGCGACACCATTCATCGATTTTGGCATTTGTTTTAAAGAGTCCAGTTACATCCAAATAAAATTTTAATTAAATGACACAAGAGAGTAAGAGAGAATGTATAAACATGTTCTGTTCCGGTGTTACGGAATAAAAAGCTGCACAGTGAATTCTTCCTCATATACATACGTTTTTGGTCTTAGGTGGTATTTTCATTGTTCTCAAACAAAACAAATACCACCTAAGACACAATAGGCGTGAGTGGTTACCTCCTAACCTAAGACCCTATATATGTATGTGGACGGACAGACGGACGTACCTACATTTTTGGTTTTAGGTGGTATTTCCTTTGATCTCAAACAAAACAAACACCACCTAAGACACAATAGGCGTGAGTGGTTACCTCCTACCACCTAAGACCCTATATAGAATTATAGTTTATTAGAATCTCATCAATATACATGTAACACATATTTATAATACTAAAACTGTAAAACATGTAGACTCATTCTCAATAGAATTATAGGAGACTATTTTGATATTTATCACATACTAAATCAGACTCCGGCAATCGTGCCATATAAAAAAAGGACATTCAATAAACATTGGGGCTGTGGTTGCCATCGTGCTAAAAAATAACATAACTAAAACATCGATGATGACAACAACTAATATGTATGTGGACGGACAGACGGACATTCTTAACAAGGGTTGTCAAAAGACAACGAAGACAACAAAGCTCGCTTGTGGCATATTTGTATAAAAACATCCCAACATGTTACAGCATGCTAGAGAATCATGGGACACTTAGTGTGTGATCCTGACATTGGGCTAAGGGCTGGCGGATACATGTAGGTAAAATATAAGCTATAGCATGGTAGAGGGCTATCAGACAAAAGCATGTATAAAAAACTAGAGCAGGTCGATGGCGCGCCATCGCAATATACCCACTCTCCCCAAATCTCATAACGAAGGTACATACCAAATATCGGGCGCGTAGGTTTGAAGGTAAAAAAGTTTTTCGAGTTACAAGGAAAAATAGGAAAATTCTGAGTCCGAAAGGGGGAGATAATCCATGATGGAAGATCGAATGAAAAATCTGAAAGCACTTTGCGCATCCGCACATCATAGCGAAGGTACATACCAAATATCCGGCGTGTAGGTTTGAAGGTAGAAAAGTTTTTTGAGTTACAAGGAAAAATAGGGAAATTCTAATTCCGAAAGGGGGAGATAATCCATGATGGAGGGTCGGATCAAAAATCCGAATTCACTTTGCGCATCCGCACATCATAACAAAGCTACATACCAAATACCAGGCGCATATCTATTAAGGTGAAAAAGAAACGTGAGGGACGTACAGATGTACAGACAATTATGTGCAAAAGGGGAGATAATCCATGTCTCACGGGTCGAATTTAAAATTGAAGATCATTTTCAACATCTATATTCCGTTACAAACAAAATATACACCAGGTATGAAGCTCTTGCTATTACGGTTTAAAAGTTATACATCTTATAAGGTAAAATTGTGAAGGGACACCCGTGACGAAAACAATATACCCATTTTTCTATAGAAAAGTGGGGTATAACTAGATTTGTCAGTAAGTGAGGGCTTACAGAATACCCCCCGCTTGAACCCTGACAACCACTGAACACAGCAATCAAGTTTTAGCATATACAATGTATGAAATATCAAGGTGTTCACTGTAAAAAAACAGAAGCTATCGGACATTTATCATAACATTCAGTTCATGAACGCCCTGAATATTTATTTGACTTTGATTCTGGGGTAAGGGGTGGGTCAAGGATTGGCTACAGCATGCTAGAGGGTCATCAGATGAATGCATATATGAACTATCAAGGTTATACCAGCAAAGAAACAGAAGTAGAGATTTACCCCAAAGTTAAGTTTATGAATGCTATAAGTATTTGACCTTGACCTGTGGTGAGGGGTGGGCGGTGTGTCATGGTTTCGCTGCAGCATGATAGATGGTCATCTGAAGAATGCGTATGGAATATCAAGGTGATCCCTGTAAAGAAACATAAGTTTTAAGAAATTTACCCCAATGCTAAGTTTATGAATGCAATAAGTGTGTGGTGGGCAGTGGGTCGTGGATTCATTCCAGCATGATGGAGGATGATTGGATGAATGCATATACATGTATGAAATATCAAGGTGTTCCCTGTAAAGAAACAGAAGTTATCAGAAATTTACCCCGATGTTAAGTTTATGAACGACCTAAGTATTTGACCTTGACCCTGGGGTTAGGGGTGGGCGGTGGGTCAAGGATTCATTACAGCATGATGGATGATCATTAGATGAATGCATATGAAATATCAAGGTGTTCCCTGTAACGGAACGGAAGTTATAAGAAAATTTACCATCGTTATGTTTATGAACGCCCTAAGAATTTGACCTTGACCCTGGTATTATGGGTGGGCGGCGGAGGATACGCTGCAGCATGACAGAAGGTCATCTGAGGAATGCATATATGAAATATGAAGGTGATCCAAGCAAAGAAACGTTATAACACAATTTATCAACGTTAAGTTTGTGGACGCCAACGTTAAGTTTATGAATGCACTAAGTGTGTGACATTGACCTTGGGCTGAGGAGTGGGCGGTGGGTCGTGGATTCACTACAGCATGATAGAGGATCATTGGATGAATGCATATATGAAATATCAAGGTGTTCCCTGTAAAGGAACAGAAGTTATAAGAAAATTTACCAACGTTAAGATTATGAACGCCCTAAGTATTTGACCTTGACCCTGGGGTTAGGGGTGGGCGGTGGGTCAAGGATTTGCTGCAGCATGATAGAAGGTCATCTGAGGAAAGCATATATGAAATATGAAGGTGATCCAAGCAAAGAAACAGAAGTTATAACACAATTTACCAACATTAAGTTTATGAATGCACTAAGTGTGTGACCTTGACCTTGGGCTGAGGGGTGGGAGGTGGGTCGTGGATTCATTACAACATGATGGAAGATCATTAGATGAATGCATATATGAAATATCAAGGTGTTCCCTTAAAGAAACAGAAGTTATAAGAAAATTTACCAACGTTAAGTTTATGAACGCCCTAAGTATTTGACCTTGACCCTGGAGTTAGGGGTGGGCGGTGGGTCAAGAATTGGCTGCAGCAAGATAGAAGGTTATCTGAGGAATGCATATATGAAAGATGAAGGTGATCAAAGCAAAGAAACAGAAGTTATAACACAATTTACCAACGTTAAGTTTATGAACGCCCTAAGTATTTGACCTTGACCCTGGGGTTAGGGGTGGTCGGTGGGTCAAGAATTGGCTGCAGCAAGATAGAAGGTTATCTGAGGAATGCATAAATGAAAGATGAAGGTGATCCAAGCAAAGAAACAGAAGTTATAACACAATTTACCAACGTTAAGTTTGTGGACGCCGACGCTAACACTGACGCCGAGGGTATGCCAGGAGCTCTTCTGCCCTTCGTGCAGGCGAGCTAAAAACTGTGTTTATGTGTCTTCATGCCACATAAGGGCCCTCTGAGTGCTATGAAAAAGCCACATAAACCGTTTGTTTAGCCACATAAGGTGGCTACTGTAACTAACCCTATCTTTTACTAAGTCCATCCCTAGCCCCATATCCCCTATATGTTGGTACGGATCTACCTACATTTTTGGTCTCGGGTGGTATTTACATTGTTCTCAAACAAAACAAATACCACCTAAGACACAATAGGCGTGAGTGGTTACCTCCTACCACCTAAGACCCTATATATTATGTATGTGGATGGACAGACATACCTACGTTTTTGGTCTTAGGTGATACTTCCATTGTTGTCCAACAAAACAAATACCACCTAAGACACAATAGGCGTGAGTGGTTACCTCCACCACCTAGATCCTATGATTGTATGGTTGGATGGACAGACACCTAACGAGGTCTATGGTGATACTTCCATTGTTCTCCAACAAAACAAATACCACCTAAGACACAATAGGCGTGAGTGGTTACCTCCTACCACCTAAGATCCTATATATTATGTATGTGGATGGACAGACATGCCTACGTTTTTGGTCTTAGGTGATACTTCCATTGTTCTCCAACAAAACAAATACCACCTAAGACACAATAGGCGTGAGTGGTTACCTCCTACCACCTAAGCTGATCCTATATATGTATGTGGATGGACAGACATACCTACGTTTTTGGTCTTAGGTGATACTTCCATTGTTCTCCAACAAAACAAATACCACCTAAGACACAATAGGCGTGAGTGGTTACCTCCTACCACCTAAGATCCTATATATTATGTATGTGGATGGACAGACATACCTACGTTTTTGGTCTTAGGTGATACTTCCATTGTTCTCCAACAAAACAAATACCACCTAAGACACAATAGGCGTGAGTGGTTACCTCCTACCACCTAAGACCCTATATATGTATGTGGATGAACAGACGGACGTACCTAGGTCTTATGTGGAATTTCAACAACAGGCTTAAGTGGTTACGGAATTGTTCATTGTTTTCTATTGTCTTAGAACACACCTGCTACCACCTAAGCCCCTGTGTGTGTGCAGACAGACGGACGGACAACGCCATACCATAATACGTCCCGTTTTTCAAACGGGCGTATGAAACATAATATGAACAAACATTGTACATCAATCATTTCTACCAAGTTTCGTCAAATCAGTTTTTCGGTTAGAGAAGATCCTTTAAGAATTTGTGCTATTTTTAGATGGCAGCCATCTTGGATTCTGTGACGACCTCATTTAAGCCATTCTAAAACGGCTTTACCCATACAGCAAAAAGGTGTCCAACTAGGGTGGTTACCACTTAATCAGAAAATACCACTTAACACTCATTTGTACCTATATGCACATTACAGACTTTATGCTAAAATCATCTCATATTGGTATGAGCTGCAAATACATTTTTTAAAGTGGTTTACAGTACATCTAAAACCTTTTTATAACTATAATATTATACAGTAGACAGAGTGTAGCATTAACTTGTCATTGCCCATGTTTGAGAAATACCACTTAAACTTCTGTAAACACAAGAATTTTATTCTACGTTTAAATGTGGTACCATCTTATTTCCAATACCACTTAAAGCACACTTGAGGCCTAAACTTATACATATATATATTAATTTATATATTATTTAATTTTGTGGAGGTAGCGCGCATCACCCAAAATTGCTAGTCTCGCAATTGAGTGACACTGTGAATATGACCTGACCAATGTGATGTGATGCAATTGTTGCGAGCGAGTTATAATGCATTTTGGAGAGATACAACATGTGCTCCCAATACGTACTGGTAGCGCATGATATGGTATAATTGTGATTGTTGCATTTTGCAAGTTATTTTGGCTTATATGGTCAATGAATTACATATGCTAAAGAATTGCTTTGAAATTGATAATAAAATTATATATTAGCACACCATGTACCACCCTTTTCAAATTGAAATTAATATTAGTACTGAACTTTCTAAATCCCACAATACTGATGGTTTTACACTATAGAAATTAATAAATGAAATCAACTGTTACTTTACCTTGTAATTTCAGTATGCCATATCAGAAACAAAGATGACCACCTCTTGTACACCATATAAATAGACCAACATATTCCCACTAAGGTGACAAAACAGGACATTAGAATCACAATGATGATAATAAGCTCCTCCATTTTTAAACAAAATGGCCAACAGGAAGTTGGTTTGTATGTCATTTCCTGTCCTTCAGTCCATACCCATAGGTGGTTTCTCCTCAATTTTCACAGCCTATAGTCGTATGAGTGCTACATGGTGTGCTATGCTTCATCATATATAGAAAGATTTCAATAAAATACAATAAGACAACTGTCTTTCAAATGAATGAAAATGCTGAGCTTTGAAAACAACATTAAACAAGAAACGAGTCTAAGGTGGTATTTCCATTGTTCTCACGAAAACAAAAGAATACCACCTAAGACAAAATAGGCTTAGGAGGTCACAGAATAAATACAATGGTTTTCTATTGCAGGGCTCGAATTTGGCACTAGCACACTAGCAAAATGCTAGTGCTTTCTGAAAAATGATATTTAAAGTTCAAGGCGCTAGCAAAATATTGCAAGTGCCAATTTCAAATTGAAAATGTAAATAATGTTTATCATTCGGAAAAATGACAGTAATAATTACATGCATGTGAATATTGAACGGTTGTGTAAGTAACTAGGTCTTTGAGCAGTTTTCATTTTATTTAACATAGAATGGCTAGTGAAAATCCAGTTTTGCTAGCAGAAAAAATTCTACTAGCGAAAATACGCTAGTGTGTTAAAAAGTTAAATTCGACCCCTGTATTGTGTCTAATCCTGCCTCTATCTAACCACCTAAGACCCCTATGTGTGAGCTGACAGAGAGACCAACATAACGTACATGCAAACATGATGGTGACTATATACAATTGTGAGAAAATAATGAAACAATTAAATTAAGAAAGTAAATACGACATTATATTCATGGACAAAAGTCCTGTTCGCTTAAATATTTTCAGCTTATTTCATGTATGCGCATGAAACAAACTTTGTTTTGCTATGTACCAATCGGCATATTGGAATAGACCACATTGATACACATTTTGACAATATTCAACTGTGACAGCAAGTGAAGCATAATAGCGGTATGTACAGGTGTTCACATGCTCCAGGACTGGGCAACATAATCAATTTGTTTCTTTAATGTACACTCGTAATGAAAACACAAATTCAAAATATTGAAAATGTCGGATACGCGATAAACAACATCCGACTTTAAGTAATATAAGGCGCGAACATGCCGTCAGGATGTTAGCCGCTGGGAGATGCCTGATTGACGTGGCATGGCACTTTGGCGTACACACAATCATCAGTCGACATAACATGTAACTTCCTTATGTTTACACTTTCACAATGGAGATGGTTACTACAGAAATATTTATAAGTAGACACTGAAAACTCCATCTCTGATGTCACCTCGGACATCATCGACAGTCACAATTTACAGGAACTGGAAATTCTTTTTTGAATATGCTACAGATATAGCTGAAACAGGGAATGTGAATAAAAATAATGTGATCTGCATTGTAGCCTTGTCACAGACCAACAAAGGAGAATAACTCCAAAATTAGGGTACATGTAGTGAGAGTAGTAATTATTGCATGTGACACACCTTTGACCCGATATATATGCATGTATGAAGTTATGCTCCGGACAAAAAAATCTATGTGGACGCAGCGTCAGCATGAGAACATCAAATTAAGTAATTAAATAGAAGATAATCCATCGTACACTATTCAATAGCATGAAATAATACATGAGCGTTGGTCGGTTCCATCGTAAATTACGAGTGAGCAGAGCGAACGAGTGGTTTACGCGGAAACCGACCAACGCGAGTGTATTATTTCACAATATTGAGGTGTACGGTGGATTATCCTATTTATTACATTCCCTTCAACCTAGTTTATAAATTGTTCACATTTAAGGACTAAAATTGTTGATTTTGTCTAGTCAACGGCATTGGCGCCAGTAACTTGTGCCAACGTATACATCACTAAAACAACGAAAGACGTTTACTGGCGTCGTCAATGTACAAAATATGCTCAAATTTTATAAACGGCAACCTACATGTAAGCTTATTCAATATAGTTGCATAGTGGATCTAGGTATCAAAGAATCACTTGATTTTGGGATGCAACAGTTACATCATGTCGCTAAAAATCACGGTAGGCGCGTATATGCGTGTTGAAAATTAACAGGTGTTCTTGTCACAGGTGATTAAAAATAAGTCACTCATTACGGGTTTTCTTTCACCGAAAAATCGATGTAAAAAAACACGTTGGAAATGTTATAATTTCAATTAAATAAATTATGTAAACAATACAAATATACATGTATTTTACTTCAGCATTTCAAGAAGAAATGTATGTCTTTAGACAGGGCTGTGGAAATAACATGCCCGACTCGGCCAGTTTGTTTGCCGGGCAAATGCATTTTCGTAATTTACTTGTCCAAGGCTAGCACAAAACCTCAATCAGAATAATCACAAAACATTTATTTTATTTGTTTTATTTCGACTGCAGTGAAATATAATGGCAACTTATGTGCACAATTTTTTTTGTTCACCTCTGAGCACTCAGTTACCTTCTTCAGTAATGGAGACTACCATTGTAACAGTTTTTGCACAGTTTCCAGACAAGCAGATTATTGTTCGGGCAAGTCAGATTTTGCAGTTTACGTGTAATGTCCCGTCTAGACACGATTGCCAGGTAAGTGGGAGGTTTGTGGGCCCGCGCTAACCAGGTTTAACCCCCCAGTGGATTTTAATTGTTAGTCCTGCTCATTGCCCCTCTTAGGATTTATTACTCTATTTGCCAGGGGACAAGTGAATTTTTTTTTATTTCACGGCACTGTCTTCAGATACATGTGCCATGAAGATTTATAAATGCACACAAGTTCTGAATCTTTATACTTTCAGTGGTAAAATGTCATAAATGAAACAATTTAAAATGAACTGTAGGGACTCGATGGGATAAAAAGAATATTAGGTTAGTGACGAAAGCGAGAAAATTTATCTGACTTGGCAGAGTCTCGAGCAACCCATTTATTCAACCTCATCAGATATGTCACTAACCTAATATTCTCTATTTTTCTCAAAATGAGCATGCTCAGGTGAGGAAAAATAGAGTATGGTCCTATCAGCTCTCCCAGCTTTCAATGCAGAATATGCGTAACTTCCATCTTCTCAGGCACATCCCAGGGTTTGGCAACTTAATAAGCATGTAAAAATAACATGTACTACATAAGAATGAAACACAAAGTCTCGAAATCCGTATATAAATCGCAATCTGGAAACCAAAGAAAGTTGTTGGGGTATCCACCCCCTCTGTTTACATTCTGCGTGTATTATACTGACCAGCTATTATTGATTGGTCAATTTGAAACATCACAATAAAATTATCCAATACTAATCGTTACACAATACACAAGGCACACTCATAAAAATAGGTAAAATGTTGTATCTAAGACATTGTTTTCATTTTTTGAATGCATGTGCCTGCTTTGTTTGTTTATATTTGATATACATTATTTATTGAATTAAATCATATAGCCTGATTTATGGATAGTTACACATATTCTGCCTTTAAACAGAAACAAACTGAAACAAAACAAACTGTCAACAAACAAGTACACACTTTTGGATTTTTGTATGATAGATTCCAACATGCCTGGAAATGGCAGCGTCTGCGACATCTTTACTTCAAGACTAGATAAACAACAAATGACATTGTTACACAAAGCGAATCCCCTTGCATAAGTTATGTTGATTCAACAGCCTTGAAAAAACAAACAACTATAACCAAACCTGTGGTGTATGCACAGATACACATGTTCATGTTGGGACAGATATTGGTGCAAAATATTATTAAAAGCCATGAAGTGGTCATGAAGTTGTTGATCTAAATGCAGAAGGCCAATACTTTGCTTCAACGACCTTGGCCATAGGGAATTTGGGTACATTTGTAACACATAACAATTATTGATATAAATGCAGAAGATAAACTTTTTCATCCCATGATCATGGGCATGCGAATCTGTTGTGTATGTGTACTCATGAACAAATATATTGTCCCTTTCTACTGATGTCTACTGGTGATCTGTCTCAACTGGCGTTCATGTAAGTCTTACACCTCAATGGCCTGACGTTCTGATATCCCATATTTTAAGGTCAGTAACACATTTATCCCCACATTACTGTAAACGGCATATTTGGAAATCAAGTCATAGGAGACAGTAAATTCTAGTTTGTTCACACATGATCACACACAGCATGCAAAAAAGCATGATAAATTTACAAACACAATGTTTAAAATCTAGCTAAGTTAAGTTAAGTTTATGAATGCCCTAACTATTTGATATTGACCCTGAGGCAAGGGGTGGGCGGTGGGTCAAGGATTTGCTGCAGCAGAATAGAGAATGCATATATGAAATATGAAGGTGATCCAAGCAAGGGAACAGAATGTATTGTATAAGACATTTTCGCAACGTTAAGTTTGTGGACAACGCTGACAGCGCCGAGGTATGCCATAAGCCCTTCTGCACGAGCTAAACATCAAATCTAGCTATAAATTTGCTAGGTTATGAACTAGCAGTCAGTAAGACAAATCACCATTTCAAATACTTTTCTTGTTCTTCAAACACCGCTGGGTGCTTTAGAAATTGTACTATACTTACGAAGCGTTGTCCGAATAACAAAACACCAGAATCTTCCCTTGATGGTCGATTTCAGTTATTTGTTTAACTGGCCAATACATGGACTGTGGTATGCCAGGCAAATGAGACCACAAGTATTTGGATGCTGTTTGTTTAGGCTCGGCCACATCTTGGTGTTTCCTTTTCTTTCCTCTGAATCTTTTGCCCATTTTTGTACCTTCAAAAGATCAATGTATTGTTAGGGGGAAACAAATACCAGTACACTGAATACCCATTGAATAGGCTCACAAAACAAGGCATGCTGAATTGAACAGGAAGTATGTGTGATGTATAAAAAAGTATATACTGATTGAATAAAACCACTTAGATCTATACTTTAGGTTTTATTATTTTGCTACAGACCATGCACAAGTAATGAATTCAATGTTTTTTTAGACATACAAAAATGGTATTTCCATTATTCTCAAAAAATTAAATACCACTTACGACACAATGGTCTTAACAGTCTATGTGAAACTCGTCGGTCCATAGAACCTGGTTGGTAAATTTGCTGCCGGACCGTCGGCATATCGGTAGTGAGTCACTAGTGACTAACAAGTAAAAATGCTTTTTTTAAAACCAACTTTTCTGGTATGCCAAATGCTAATTTTCCATTGGAAAGAGTCCTTACTAAAATATAAATTTTGTCCAAAACACTTAACTGTCGTACCGATACATGTATAAAAGAAGCTTTAGTAGGTATTTTGTAAAACAAAAATGTTCATTTACGGTCTTGTAAAATGTTGTCATTGTGTCTATTTTGTTACATCAGGCCTCCTACCACCTAAGCCCACGTGTGTGCGCGTACAGACAGATGCAGGACAACTTGTATATATCGGTGTATAAAAATGACAATCAACGCATGTCTGCGTAAAAAAACAACTGCAATGTTACATATGGCCATGTTCAAGTAAGGTGAGGCATTTTAAGCGACATATAACGGTAGTGTTTCCATTTCACCCCCAACAACTGATATAGCACTCACGACACAATGGCCATACAGTTACGATCTTCTCATATGTGGGTGACCCGCGAGACGCCGCGATCTACCTCAGCGTGGACATGCCACTGTGACCCGCTGCGATGTTTAATCGCGGCGATCGTCCCCGCGATCAGCGAAAATGTCCACTCTGACCGCGACCGGGAATCCCCGGGAATGCCCAGCGGGAGATTCGCGGCAATTCGCGGGGATATCGCCGTGCATCGCGGCGATGTCTGTCTGTAGGACAGGTGAAAATATTCCCGTTACCTGTCCATAAATAATATACATGTAATTTAAGTAATGCAAGGTAATGAAGTAAATATTCCAAAAAGTGGTGATTGTGTTTGTTTTTATTCGATCAGTAAATGTTTATCAGGCAACGTGGTTGGAAGAAACAGTAATTCAGGAGTAGGGCGTGCTTTGTATTTCCTGCTCTACTAGTCCTTTCGGATTTCAGATTTGCCGGAGATTTGCCGGTTAAAGTGTTGAAGTCCCTTCTCGTAGGCAGATCGCTTGTCGAACAATCGCCAATATATTAAACGGTATATTCAAATAAATTTAACTGGCGACATTGTAAACACAAACAAAAATACGCGGATGTGGTGACTGGTCCAAATCTATGCTGGTCATACTGCACTTATAGTTCCCAATTTATCAACCGAAGAGCACTGCAAATGTGGTAAATACTTACTCACTCTTCAAACATATAATTGTAACACATGGCTGTGTTGATATGTATTCGCATGTTGCGAAAGATCGCTTGCCTAACAATCGCCAATTTATGAACAGGTATATTCAAATAAATTGAACTGCTGACATTGTAAACACACAAATGAAGCTATGCGGATATGGTGACTGGTCCTAATCTATGCTGGTCACACTGCAGTTAGTTACCAATTTATCAACCAAAGAGCACCCCAACAGTGGTAAACACGCGCCAAAACTACAAGGTCAAACACGTGATTTTGATGCGATTGCGGACGACAAATTGATGTATGTATGAGACGCGACATAACGCACCTTCGGGTATTTAGAATTTTCGCCGTAAATGGTTTTGACAATTGATTGTGACGGCAGAATTTGACGCAAATTTCGGAGCAAATGCGGAATTTAATTCCACATTTGCCCTGAATTCTTTATCAAATGTGTCCGTCATGGTAGTCTCATTAGGATAGTCTCTACTTTACCGGGCGCACTGTTACTCGGTACTGCTCATTCCGTATATGCGCCCGGTTAACCAGAGCGGCCCGTACATTATTTATGAAAAGTAGTTTTCAAAACCATTTACGGCGTAAATTCTAAATACCCGAGTACGTGACGTGTTGTGGCATGTCTCATATACAGACCGCACCGATTTTAGACACACCATGTGACTTTTATCCAGCACATTTAACAGTATATACTTTTAAATAAAATACAGATTAAAACCCGCACCCCCTCATATTTAAGGGTGGAAATGGAAATTGGCTCGGAGGCCTTCCATATGAATTTAACACGTACGTGTGGTTATCTATACTTGCTTCACATGGCACTGATGATAGATCACTTCCAGAATTTCATTCACTCGCACGCACACTCATACCAACGCTAAGTAATTGACGATAATTAATGTTCAGCTTTGGGGTGTTCCTTAATCGGTTAACTCACACGCCCAGTCATACCCACGATCATTAATGCTAAATAATGTTCACCTTTATTTCTCATTTAAGTACACACGAGAAAAAATGGGCTATTGAGATTGTGCATAATATGTTTTACTTTTCACAGTCTAATCAGGGCCTACACTGCACAGGCCGCCCCCATTAAAGTTAGGACAAACATACCATCTTTTATCCGTTAAACGTAAGCATCCGTCAGTCAGTCATTCCCTCCATAAGGGCAGTCCAGTGGCCGAGGGGATAATCATTCGCTTGGCACGCTGACGACCCGGGTTCGATCCCCCATGACACGTTAGATTTCTGAGATAGTTTGTATTTTCTGCTCAACTAGTCCTTTCGGGTTTCGGATTTGACGAGAGTCTGGGCACGTTAAAGAACCAGAGGGACTATTCCAATAAGAGTTAGCCCCCCCCCCCCCCCCCCACCCGGGGCCGGTTTCCTCTGTATATATGGTACACCTCTGTCCTTTATCCCATGCTCGGGGGACGGCATGCAGTTCCATCGAGTATATGTGGCCGTAACATCCAAGCATTTAACATTTCAATTCCCTCCATAACAGTTCGTAATACAACACTGTAATAGTACACAGCTCCACACAACAGCAGAAGTGAAAGTGTCTACACATGACGTGGGAAGCTAGTTTCGATTTACACGTAGATACGTCATATTTGTCATACGTCATAGGCCACTACACGCCATAGCGTAACAAATTCGTTAGCTACGTCAGAATTATGGCATTTCGCGCACATGTACTCAGTCAGAGGCATCATCGATCGAGCAGCGCCCGTCTCATTGCGTCGGCATACGTGCAATCACTCGTGTAGTTACAAAAATTCCCGCCAACGTCAACCAAGGTCAAACACGTGCGCGACATTCCAGGATTCTGACGTATCAAAGCTAGACTTGCTTACGCTATGGCGTCTCCCGACACGTGAAAGCCGTCCCCCGGCATGCGGAAATCGTCTCCTGGCACATGTGAATTGTCTCCCGACACGCGAGAGCCGTCTCACGGCGTACGGGAACCGTCTCCTGGCACATGTGAATTGTCTCCCGACAAGTGAGAGCAGTCTCCTGGCGTACGGGGATCGTTTCCGGCACATGTGAATTGTCTCCCGACACTGTGAGAGGACGGCCCCGGCATGCGGAAATCGTCTCCTGGCACATGTGAATTGTCTCCCGGCACATGAGATTTGTCTCCCGGCACATGAGAGTTATGTCCAGGTGAACATTGTAGCCGAGTACTATTTAAATCCGTGCAGTAGTTCCAAAGAAATGACTTGCATATTTGCTAAACGCAAATTAGAAGTACAATTTCGTGACCTTGACATTGGGCGTAAGAACCTGGGTACATCTGAGACGCGCCGCGACATAACGTACCTTCGGGTATTTGGAATTTTCGCCGTAAATGGTACCTTATTTACGAAAATTCCATTCCATTTTCAAAACCGTTTACGGCGAAAATTCCAAATACCCGAAGGTCGTTATGTCGCGGCGCGTCTCAGATGTGACACTCAATTATGTTCAGGTAAACACTGTAGCCGAATATTATTGAAATCCGTGCAGTAGTTCTAAGATATGACTTGAACAAACTTGCTAAACACAGATGGTACGCACGGACGGACGCACGCACGTATGCACGGACCTGGAGCATCGCGAGGGGATAACAACATTATGGACACGCCGCGACATAACTACTTCCGGGTATTTGGAATATTCGCCGTAAATGTTTTTGTAAATTGAACGTAAATTTCGTACATAATGTAAAAATTTGGCGCACATTTCAGAGCAAATGCGGAATTTAAAATTAAAATCCTCATGTGCTCTGGAATCTTCGTCAAATTCTGACGTTTTTCGTTGTTGCAGAAATTGTGTTACGGTGTAAATTCCAAATACCCGAAGGTACGTTATAATGTATGTCGCGGCGCGTCTCATATGGTTATCGAGAGTTTTGGCAGAGCATGAGAATCGCATTCATTGAAGACGATTCTCATGTTTTGCCAACACTTGTTTTCCAGTAATGAATGCGATAATCAGAATGCCGCGTGTCGTGCATGATTGTACAAACTCACATCGCTATCTCAAATGTGTGTATTCGATATGTGTCATCAGGTCGAAACATCACGCCGTGTTTGACCCTGTTTCAACTCTGTGTTTGGCGGGGAAACTGCACGAGCGTTACACATGACGCCCTGTCCAATATATGTGTCACTGTGTCACAGATGTCTCGTGTGAATTATTTTAGGCGCGAATTGAACATAATAATAACAATGATGCAATTACCATGGCGCAGAAAATGATTCACCAGACGACCGTCCGACACTCGCACACTTACATTGCTATTTTGTGTGAAGTGGTGCAGAATTTATTATTTCTCCATCGAAAATGCCAAGTTGGAGGTGCATAAAAATCGTCTCACGGAGACGATTCTAAAGCACTCCCAACTTGCCATTTTTGTGAATTTGAGGGAGAATTTATGATTTCTCCATCAAAATTGCAAGTTGGGAGTGCAATAGAATCGTGTCACAGAGACGATTCTAAAGCACTCACAACTTGTCTTTTTTTGCATTTTGTTAATTTGCGTAATTTGGGGGAGAATTTATGATTTCTCCCATCAAAATGGCAAGTTGGGAGTGCAATAGAATCGTGTCACAGAGACGATTCTAAAGCACTCACAACTTGTCTTTTTTTGCATTTTGTTAATTTGCGTAATTTGGGGGAGAATTTATTATTTTTCCATCAAAATGGCAAGTTTGGAGTGCATTAGAATCGTTCACAGAGACGATTCTAAAGCACTACCAACTTGCATTTTTGTGAATTTGCGTAATTTGGGGAGGAATTTTTGATTGCTTTTTATTTCTTTACTAAAAATAGCAAGTAGTGATGCTCTTTAATATTGTCTCGAAAAAATACGATTCTGAAGAAAATATTGTACAAACATACTACCTTTATTCGTCAACGTCAAACACGCAAATATGATTAACAACACAATAGCACTTTCGCCGTAAAACACGATTTTAACACGATTTTGATATACAAATACAAAAAAAAAATGGGAGCCAAGAAGCGACCGTGTTATAAGCGAATTCGTGTCATCTGACGAACCTGTCGCTTTTGTGATTCAATTTGCGTTGGCTAACTGACGAGTTGGTCGAAGGGCGGAACGGACGGAGTTCGATAAAAAAATTAACAAATAACAAAAGGGTCGCTAATATGATGTTTTCTATGTAAATATCACACATTCCATTTACTATTTTTTAACAACTCGATGTAATTAAAAATGTACATGTATATTGATCTGTCAGGTAAATCGCCAATCACGGCGATGTCCCCGTGATTCACCGCGACTCGCCGCAATAGCGTTATCGCAGCGGGGGGCAGCGACCGGGAATTGCTGTCACCGCAATGTCACCGTCCCAGAGTGGGGTTGCGGCGGACCGGTAGGCACTTATCGCGGTGAATGACCACTGTAACGGCTTTACCATCGCGGTGGCCCAGTGAAACTATACCAGGTGAAATGACCGGTACTGTATAAGTGGTTATGGAATGAATTAAATGTTTTTACACATACATATATAAACATATGATCATGATGATAAAGGTGGTATTTCCATTGTTCTCAACAAATGAAATACCACTTAGGACACAATGACCTTAAGTGGTCACATAATTTTTCAATTCAATGTTTGTATATTTATGTTACACCACATACATGTCCTACCACCTAAGGCCCCTTTTGTGTTTGTGGGCACCGCCAGACCGAACAGAAAGTTGTAGAGGCGACATACTTATGTGACTATAGTCTTGGGTGGTTCTCAAAAAAAAAAAAATATCACCTAAGACACAATATGCTTAATTGGTCATGGAATAAATACAATGGTTTCTAATTCCTCTAACGGTACCCCTAAGCACATAGGACACCTACGTGTGTGTGTGATCGCTCTATCCCCGGTCAGGGTATATAAAATGACAAGCAACATGTATAATGGGTGTGGAAGGCCGCCGAGCCAATTCCCACCCTTAAATATAAGCAACCACCACCATGTATAATGTTACTATGGAAGCATGAATTGACCATCGAGATCACGAGATACTGATATAATTTATCGCAACATGTCAACAGAAAAATCACGGTATGTCGACATAACGTGAAAACTATGTCGACATATTGGGATAAATTATGATGAGTTGTTGCGATAATTATCTCAACATGTCGACATAATAATAACGTGATACTTTAACTCAACATGGTGACTTAACGCGATATCTATCACAACATGTCGACTAAACGTGATATATATTACATGTCGACGTAACTATGATACTTCAACTCAATATGTCGACTTAACGTGATACTTTAACTCAACATGTCGACTTAACGTGATACTTTAACTCAACATGTCGACTTGACATGATGAAGTATCGCAACACATCAACATAATTTATCTCAACATGTCTACATAGTTTCACGTTATGTCGACATATATATATATCGTGATATTTATGTCGACATGTTCAGATAAAATATCTCGTCATCTCGATGGTCAATTCATGCTTCCATATGGTACACACAGCCATATTCACATAAAGTGAGGCATTTTTGGGAATATCAAGTATTGGAATGCATTATGGATAAAAAATTGTTTTTAAAGTTTATGGAATTTATTATTACGACAAATGTAAATGTGGCCAGTTTGGTAGAGCTAGCCCCAGTAGTTATTGAGAAACTGACACAAAAACAAAGGTTAACCAGGATTTCTGATGCGAAATGAAGCGTAAAATTGCTAAGTCATTCAAGCATAAAAAATAGGTCAAGGACGTTCATGGGTGGGTGGATAGTGAATCATAGGAGATAGTGAAATAGTAAGAATAGCAGACTCTTAGAGGAATGCATGGACAAAATATTAAGAAAGTCGGATGAAGGAAAATTTGTAAGAGATTCTCTGATGTTAAGGTAATTGAGGTACTAAGTATGTGACCTTGACCTTGGGGTAAGCGGGGGTATGGCGGTCGTGGATTTGTCACAGCATGATAGTAGACCCTTAGAGGAATGCATGCATGAAAGATGGAGAATTTCTGATGAAGGAAACAGAAGTTATACAGGATTTCTCTGATGTTAAGGTAATCCGAAAGCACTAAGTATGTGACCTTGACCTTGACTAAGTGGGGGTATGGCGGTCATGGATTTGTCACAGCATGATAGTGGACCCTTAGAGGAATGCATGCATGAAATATTAAGAACTTCTGATGAAGGAAACAGAAGTTATAAGGGATTTCTCTGATGTTAAGGTAATCCGAAAGCATTAGGTATGTGACCTTGACCTTGGCTGAGTGGGGGTATGTATGGCGGTCGTGGATTTGTGACAGCATAATAGTAGACCCTTAGAGGAATGCATGGATGAAATATTAAGAATTTCTGATGAAGGAAACAAGTTACACAGGACATCTCTGATGTTAACGTAATCCGAAAGCACGAAGTATGTGACCTTGACCTTGGGGTAAGCGGGGGTATAACGGTCGTGGATTTGTCACAGCATGATAGTAGACCTTTAGAGGAATGCATGGATGAAATATTAAGAATTTTTGATGAAGGAAACAGAAGTTACACGGGATTTCTCTGATGTTAAGGTAATTCGAAAGCACTAAGTATGTGACCTTGAACTTGGGGTAAGCCGGGGTATGATGGTCGTGGATTTGGCACAGCATGATAGTAGACCCTTAGAGAAATGCATGGATGAAATATTAAGAATTTCTGATAAAGGAAACAGAAGTTATGGGGGATTTCTCTGATGTTAAGGTAATCCGAAAGCAGACGAGCTAAAAACTGCTTATGTTGAGGGGGGTGGGGGGAGGCGGTGGGTATCCGGGAAGAGAAAATTGAGGGGGGGGGGGAGATAATTGAGTGGGGGGGGGGTAGGGGGGGGGTCACTCAGAAAAAAAATTGAAGGGGGAGGGGGGTTATCGGGAAAAATTGTTGAGGGGAGGATATAATTGAGGGGGGGGGGGGGGGTCGCTCAAAGAAAAAATTGAGGGGGTAGGGTCCATGGGAAAAATGTGGGGGGAGATGATTAGGGGGGGGTCATCGGGTAAAAAAAATAAAAAAAATGAGGTGGGGGTGTGAGGAGATAATTGAGGGAGGGGGGGTGTGGGGGGGGGCGGTCACACACACAAACAAAATCAAGTAATGGTTTATGGAATGAACATAAGTTATCTCACATAGGGGGCTACAAAGTATTATTGCCATAGGATTACCCTCCCACCCTCATGCTATTGATTACATCACCAACTCTCACAAATAATTTTTGCCATTGTAGAATTGTGGGTGGGGTAACATATATTTCTTGTAACAATGCCAATGACTTAAAAAACAATATAAACAGTTTTGAAAGTGAACAAAGTATTGACAATAATCATGATAATCACAATAATGCAACTGTCAAAAAATGAGTGGATGACAGTAGAAACATATTTACCTGTTTGTATATTCTTGCAATCTTGGTTCTTCTCCTAATGGCTGCAGCACATGTGTTTTGTAGACTGGTACACATAATTTCCCGCCCAAAAAATATGTACCACTTAGGTAACAGAAGACCAGTCTATTGCCAGCATCTTGTACATGTTGTAATGTAAGGGAGATAACACTGATAGCGGAGTCCAACATCAGTGCAGTGCAATGCCAACTTGCACTGTGCAAGTCTTGAGTGGTCATTTCTCATGTAGGGTTAAATAACCACCTAGCATATCAGACGTCAGGAAAAAAGTGTCCAACTAAGGTGGTTACCACTTACGCAGAAAATACCACTTAACACTCACCTGTACCTACATTTGACCACTTAACATCTGGAACGGGCGGGCGGGCGGGCGGGCGGACCAACATTTTGGGTTTATGGGCTATTTGCTATATAAAAGATCAAAGGACTAGCCCCTAAACTTCAAAAGGTTTTATGGGCTAATGGTATAAGTTCAAAGAACTTCAAAGGAAACTAACCCTTACCCTAAGCTCCTAAACCCCTGATGTTTGCTCGGACGGACGGACGGACGGACGGACGGACGGACGGACGGACGGACGGACGGACCGGACGGACGGACGGACTTACATTTCGGACCTTAGGGGGTACTTGCTATATAAAAGATCAAGGAAATACCCCGTAAGACACAATAGGCTTACGGGGTACGGATTAAGTTCCATTGTGTTCCAACCCTAACCCATTGTCTTAGGCCACGCCCCCTACCCCATAAGTATCCTAATGTGTGCCCGGACGGACGGACGGACGGACGGACGGACGGACGGACGGAACCTGCATGCAACCAGGTGTTGACTTTTCTTTACATGAAACGACTTTTTTTCATATGTTACAAATAAAAGAACATGCAAACTATTGAGCGCCAATTACAACTGAGCCTCAATGAAATTAACAAGTGGGCCACAGAAAACGGCTTGGAATTTTCGAAATCGAGAACTAATTGCATGCATTTTTGCAAAAGACGCGGACTTCACCCTGATCCCGAACTTAAACTGGGAACACAATCCATCCCAAAATGTTCGGGAGCAGAAATTTCTTATCTTTGATCCTAAAATCACTTTTAAACCTCATGCTGCACCGCCTTTACATCGCACATGTTCGCTCAAAAGTGGACTACGGATGCACTGTATATGGATCTGCCAGAAAATCCGATCTTCGGATGCTCGATCCAATACATCACCAAGGCTTAAGACTCTGCATGGGTGCGTTCCGTACGTCTAACGCACAGAGCTTATATGCTGACGCAAATGAACCTCCTCTCCACGACAGACACACCAAATTATCTTTGAAATACGTCACTGAACTAAATTCCAATCCGTCTAATCCAGCTTATCACACTGACTTTCGTCGAACTACAGATACTGTATTCGATAAGAAACCAAGCTTCAAGTCACCATTCGGCAACATAATGGATCCTTTGATACAACATGCTGGCTTAGATCTAGACCACATTGCCAAATACGCTGTTCCAGATATTCCACCGTGGCAGTTGGAACAGCCGAATGTGATCTTTGATCTTAGTCGGCACACGAAAGCAACAACTGATCCATCCATTTTTAAATCACTGCTTCTTGCAGTTAGTTAAAGACAGCTACAACACATACACCCCACTTTTCACTAATGGCTCAAAGGACGGGGACCGGGTAGCTGCTACTGCCGCTGTCCCCGAGGGAGATCTTCAATTCCGACTTCCAGATAAAATATCTTGGAGAAAGCAATTCAGTTTATCTTCACTACAGCCTTTGTACAACATGGAACTTGAGCATCCACTTATCCGCCAAATCATTGAGCTACACCATCTTTAATTTGGTCTGGCACGGACATTATTTTGTGTTGGCTCCCCAGTCATGCTGGTATCAAGGGCAATGACAGGGCAGATAGTGCTGCCAATGCCGCCCTGGAGCTACCGACTTCTAATTTTCCTGTTTGCTATCATGATTTTAAATCATCCATCAACTCATTCATCTCCGATACAATGCAGACCCGGTGGGATCTGATGACAGATAATAAACTTCATGTTGTGAAACCGACTCTGGGCGAATGGACTCCTGGCTACAGACATGTACGCCGGGATGAAGTTGTCCTTAGACGATTGCGCATTTGACATACACGACTAACGCATTCGTATATGCTCAAAGGTGAGCAGCGTCCATGTTGTATTCCATGCCACAGAGCATTTACCGTGCAACACATCCTACTGGACTGTATCGACTCTGCCGATATTCGACGCAAACACTTCAATGTTACTTCACTTGTGGAGTTATTCCAGGTGGAGAACATTGAGGTTTTCCTTAGCTTTCTACATGAAACCAGCTTGTATCGCAAGATCTGATTGTTATCATTGTATACATGTTACTCACATCTAGTGCTCATCATAGTTTTATTGTTACCCTAATCATCTGATTGCCTACCACATCTAATATACTAGCTTCTATTATTTGTATCCTTCATCTACATTGATTGGCCCTAAATTATACTATTTTTTTTGTTGGTGGGCCGTTAAGCACCATTCCATTTCATTCTCCCCCTAGGGCTGGCCCGCCCACCCCACTGGCCACCCCATTCCTTCCGATGGGGAGCCCACCCCAGACACACAGCCACATACTGAATATTTATTCGATTGTTGTACCCCAATCGAACTTCCTTCGAGGCCCTGACGCGCCCGCCACCCTTGGACCACACCAAATGCCCCCCTTTTAGTCCAAATAAACCGCTATTTTACATATACCATACCGCATGCGGATTAATCATAGTACGGCATATATATATAACGATATATGTGAAGCGCCAAGCGAAAACTTCCCTTATCGGAAAACGTGACGCATTTAGCGTCATTGTCGTGTATGTGCATTAAAATGGCGTTTTCGGGAAATGTAAACATGTCGGTTTATTTTTTATTTATTGCCATAAATACGCCTGCTTACTTTTTTCTTTTATTTTATTTCGAAGAAAGCGGGTACTACAGTAAATGTTTCTGACTATACAAAAAATACCTCACGATGTAAGAAAATCTACCTGTGTTTAATAAATCGGCAACTCAGAACGTGGTTTCCCTTTTTGTCATACCACCGGCGGAGTTATCTCCATTAGACAATGGCTCATGTCGTACTCAAGACAATTGGTACCGAAATAAAACAATATGCAGGTGTGCCAGTCTGGGCGGTAGCATGAGATTGGGCTACGGCGGCGGAAAACTTCCGGGTTATTAGATAAAAGTTAAATAATCCCACCTCTCTATTTAGTTTAATTCCCCGTGTATGATCGACCCTACCTCATAAACCTAAATCATACCATCGTATTTGTATTGCAATCTTGCGGACATGACAACTCGGGTCTGGGAAAACACATATCATATAGTTTGTTTCCCGTTTACATCGACAATTGATTCCAAATTATACAAAACTGTAATTGTTAAACGTGTGTATAACTCCGTTGGATAAAACATAAAACATGTCCTACATGCGTTTCGTTTCTATTTTGGCTAGTTTCGTTCTCTAAGTCTCAGTATTGAATACATCCAAATGTTGACCGTGTATTGAGCATGCTGCCAGCCACGAACGAAGGGCGCACCGGTACCGAAACAATACAAGCGACGTACGCGTGTTTGGCATTTTTTCAACTTCTGCCACAGATATTACTGCTGTGTTACACGCGACGACCCTCTTTAAAAAAATTGAGAAATTTCCAAATATTTACGCAACAGCCGTCAGAAAAAACTATGTATCTATATTGATGATTTAAAATTAAAATGATTGTGTTGACATAATTTATGGTAAGTATTGCAGATATTGGATATAATTTCCTTTGAAAATCTTCATACAATTTAAAGCCGCATACATGTACAATGATTATCACAAGGACGGGGTTCGTTTATAGATATATAGTACGTATAGGTTAATATTTGTTTTATATATGAGGATATACGCAAGCAAATATTAACCTATAAGTACTATATATCTATAAACGAACCCCGTCCTTGTGATAATCATTGTACATGTATGAGGCTTTAAATTGTATGAAGATTTTCAAAGGACATTATTTCCAATATCTGCAATACTTACCATAAATTATTAGCATGCGATACTGCGCGACTTTACTCGGAACGAGTGGGATATATCCACATACAAATCAAATAACATTTACGTCATGTATGTAAATCACTCACAACTAAAATGCGCATAAGAATATACAAACTATAATGGAATGGAATGGTGCTTAACGGCCCATCAACACAAAAGAGTATCATTTAGGGTGAAGCAATTTAGATGAAGAAGAAAATAATAGTAAAATAGTATGTGAGATGCGGTAGACAATCAAATGATTAGCGTAAAAATAGAACTATGATAAACAATATAAATGAGAAGCATGTATACACTATAAATGAAGTAAACAAATTACTGATGATTTAGTATGAACTATTTTACAAGGTGTAAAGTAATTCTGGTACTGATGAATTTGGTAAAATATTGACAATTTACTTTCCATTGTGTTTCAATGGCAAACGAATGTACGTATATAATACACATATATGTTTTATTCTCTGATAAAATATCAAGACTAAGTATTCCTTTCCTGTGCTGGAAGCAAGGACGACGCCAGTGGATGACAGTTACTTTCGCTCTAGGCAAACGCAAAACATATATTTCGTGTTTCCCGATTAACTTTGTTTAGTTAGCAAATTAAAATATTCGGATTGTTTTTGCTGTACGTGTCAAATCGAAAACTTTCAAAGGAATATTCATTGACCATCCAAATAGTTATTCCGGTCCTGATTAACGAACAGCATTTATAGTTTACTTAGCGCCCGTCGAGCATATTTAACGTATGACTTATTATAAAGTCTATTCTACTTACTGAATTTAATTGCTGCACTAGACCGGGAAAACTATTTATTTTTTTATTATCATGACTACATACGTCAGTGTTAAAAATTTACACCGAACGATTAGCGGCAATTTGTGCTCGAAATATGGATGGGACCATTACTCAGTCCAGTGTGTCCGCAGTGTGGAGCAATGTAATTATCGCAGCTTTACCGATTTGAATGCAGATTCGCTGCTCCCAGTCGGTTTGACGAGAATTACATTTTTCCTACTGACGAAGATACAAGTACATACATCTTAGAATCTAACTTCAGTAAAGGTCATTTGATTCATGACAACTATTCATACAACATAATAAATATGTCATACATTATCTTTTCGAGCCGACCATCAGTCGGCAACTGCATTCATCTGACTGTTTCGTTCTCATGTAGAAAACGTTTATTTGAATGGTAATTCAGATATCATTCACAATTTTCGAGAAGCAAAGTGTACTTCATATTATGATAATTTGAAGCATTGTATAGTTCCATAACAATAATGTAATCGTGTGTATGCAGACACTGTGCGTATAAATGTGTCACATGTGGTGAGTGAAATGTACAGTTGACAATCAGAAATCGAAATATGTTACAAATTAACAGGTATTCAATAAATGTATTGAGATTTTACCGCGATACGTATAATAAATACACAAGTACATATATGACACATGTAGACAGGACAGAGTCAACGGAATTTATTAAGCAAGGTTGAGTGTACATGACATCGGAAAATATCATTTACCGGCGACGTTTGCCGTTGTAACGAATTGTCATTGTTTCTTATAATATTTATAAATTAAATATAAATATTTTGAATTATCGCTAGTATAAGTATATATTAATAATAAGATACATGTAGTGGAGAAATATGTGCATTGCGATGAAACAAAGAGAACTTTCTGTGTGAGTACAACTGTAGCACGAACACGTCACGACTCGTGCAGTCCGTTGTCTGCAAATATTAATAACGACGACGTAACGTACGTCATGTCAAAACAACGTCGCTGCGACAAAGTGACGTCATGTGGATATCCCTGTTGGTCTAGAAATATGGTTTATCAGTTGAATACAACATTGGTTTATATATCATATTGATCATATTTTCTAAATATGTTGAAAACTCAATTTCGCATGTTTTTACCCATAAAGGAATGCTAGTTTTTCCTAGAGGGGTTTTGCTTGATTACTGTTTGCCATGCTAGTTTTTTTGCTTGAATTGTGTTCTGAATTACTGGGAATATGCTGGGCAATATGCAGCATTTGCTCGGCAATCACTGGGATTCCCAGTTGGAATCCTGGACATTGTGGGGAGCGGGCACACATTGGGAATCCCATGCCGCCCAAGCGAGAACTATCCGAGGACCAGGTTCAAGAGATCCGCGCCCACCGGGGGCACGAGACCGCAGACGAAGCGAAGCAGAAATACGGGAACGGAACCACGCGCTACAAGATGTGGCACAGCACCAGGAATCATGCGGTGGAACCTCATCCCTCGAAGCCGGAAAAATCTATCACTGTGGAGCTGCCAACGCCCACCAGCGAAGCACTCTATGCTCGGATAGACTCGCTAAAAACACACTTGCACGAGACCTTGGGAAACAATCTGCAGGAGGTTCTGGAAACCATCCAGGAGGACTTGGAAAACAAGGTTCTGGAAACCGTCCAGGAAATTGTCTGTTCCGCAACGGAACTGCCGGAGATGGACGTCTTGGAACAACTTCTCGAGGAGGACTCCGGACAAAAAAACGTAGAATACACGATGTTTGGAAGACACTGGAGGGTGCGAAATGGTGGTTGGGCGTCTCGATGGCAGTGATCAAGGCCTACAGACTACTCTCGCCAGCGGTCGCACTAGCAATTCGAAATAGCAAAGAGATAGATACCCAGTTCGTGCACCCCGTGTCAGATCGCCCGCAGTCTGCGCCTGGGCTTGCCATGCCGACTAAACAGTCAACGGTGGATTCTTTCTACATGGGATAGATTTTTGGAGAAATGCTTGCGTATAAGTAGATACGCCGCGATGGAAGACCGCGGATATCGAGGCAGTCTGCCCTGCTTTGCCAGAGACCTTCTTACGCTAGCTCGAACACTATGGCCGTGTACTAGCGACTTCTCGCCCACAATGGCCGAGACTGAGCAGTTCGTGCAGCGCTGGGTCTGCATGCAGGAGGTTCGATAGTTCGTTATGGAATCCTCGAAGGCCTTCGAGGTCGAAGTTGCTGCGAAGTACATAGCACATGTACACGCGGGTCCCTATGGCGCTTCTTCAAGGGCAATGCGCATGAACCCGCATCTGCCGCGCTGCATCGTGTATTTGTATGGCGGAATCGACTGTGCTACACGCCTGGTTGGCTTCGCGCATAGCCTCGTTTGCTTCCCTATCGCTGGCCAGGATAGCTTCTATATGCGCACCTTTCTGAGCTCGGATCTTGGCCAGTATAGGTCTGCGGTTGCCATATGGCGTCGAAGCCTTCCAGCTCGAAGGATAGCGTGGCATAGCGCTCGTCGCAGATGTAGAACGGGGTGCGTGTGTTGGATGGGTCTGCCGCATAGTGGCTTCGGGGTTGGAGAGCGCTTTGGTGAGGCTTGAGGGCGACCAACATAGCATGGGGGCGTCTGGCGGCGCACCGGGGTGGGGGCTGCATTTCAGCTGGCTGGCACGAATGGCAATTATGGTACCTTCGAATGTTCGGTTGGTAGTCATGGGTATGTTTTGGAACCCTAGCACCTCGAAACGCGCTGGAAGGAAAGGTTGGCATTGGTCGGTCCATAGGTCGAGCAGCGCGTTCGAGCGTTTTCTGGTGCAGAAATCGCGACTGGCGGCCTGCAGAGGTTCTCGATAAAACTGGGTCTTTTCCGGAGAGGGCCCTCTTGTTCCCCTCTAGCTCGTGTCTGGATCTCCTCGATCGGCAAAAGTAGCAGTTTGCGGTTGCCGTTCCACACCTTCCGGTTCCATCGCCAGCACACGAACTCAGTGTCGGTCAGTGGTCATTCGCCGACTGCAGGTTCTGGCGCCCCTTGGGGTGCCGTGCGAAGGGTGTTTTGCTGCAGGCCAGGAACGTCCCGTCCCGCCTTCTAGTTTTCGGTAGGTGCGAAGTGTGGTGTGCACCCCCTCGTCGTCTTGGTCTAGGACGACAGCGTGGATTGGCACCCCTACGAAGCCGAATGCCGACACCCCGATCCTGGAGAATCTCGAAGGCCTGGTCGTCGTAGGCCTTGTACACCCCAGAGTCGTTTGGTGCTAGTGTGCTCCCAGTAGATGGCATAGAGCGGCTTGGTCTGTTTCGAAAGGAGCAACAGGTTGCAGTGTATGACGGCCAATTGACTTGCGAGGGGCTGCACGCAGAAGAGCGGCGGTTGGGAGGCCGACAGACTGCGCACATAGTCCACCAATTCGCCTGCTCTTTGCAGACCAACCTCCCACGGCCGTAGGCCATACAGAGAGACCTCGATACGACAGATGCCGCGGGTCTGGATGTCCAGGTGTGCGAAGTTCTTTCCAAGTCTTTTGTCGGGACATTTGCAGTAGTTGGCTACATTGTTGCCAAGAGCCTCTTGCACGCCAGCGCACTCGAGCTGGCAGACGAATTTATGGTAGAACTTGCCTCGCCACAGGGAGCCGCGGAGAGGCTCCTCCAGGAGGAACGACAGGCAGTTTTGCTAAGACTGTCTTCATTTCCGAGCATGCGTTGGTTCTGGACCAGATGGCACAAGAGCGCTTCTCGGTCGAATGTTCCGGAGATGTCTTGGGTGCAGTCCAAAGCATACAGGCCAGTTCCGTCGTTCTGCATGTCCTCGAGCAACATGGGCAGACGAACAAGAGGTCTTCCGTCCCCACATCGGCGGCGTCGACCTTGGTCACAGCGATAGCAGCGAGGGCAGGGCTGTTGGGATGCTTTCGCCGGTGCACCTCTAGATATGTCCGTCTTCCCGCAGGATCTCTTGGACTGTGGCGCGGTATATGGAATGGCTCGTAGGGGCACGTTGCCACAATGCGCACATGTAGGGCTTCATTAGTGAGGATACCAGACAGGAAGGCATTGGCAACTGCCCCGGCCGCAGATACTGCAGTCCCCCCGGCCTTGATACGAGAAACCTGGCTATCGGAAAGCAGCGTCCACATGTACATGTCGTCGACAAAAACGTCGAAGACGGGTTGGAGCTCCGTACGAAGTTCGTCTTGGCGCCCTATAATGGTAATCCACTTCCGCGATGTCGCTTGCAAGGGCGCCATTGTAGACGTTCTGCAAAAGGACGTGCCGGTCTGTGCGTTCGCCCACGGAGCGAATCCCCATGTCCTTCACGGTTGCGTACTTTTGTGCCATACCGTGCGTGTGTACTCGAAACCTTGGTTTCCAATACCTCTGTATTGCATTTCTCTAATTGGAAATTGCTGGTTCTTCCAACTACTATGGGATTAGTCGAGAAATCGTAGTTCAAACCCAAACCAATCGGGTAAAATTGTAATAGTTTGACAGAACCGCGTACCCATCTTTCAAACATGTTTTCACCCATTCGTATTCCTGACGATTTACTTCCATTCTCGCCATAATTATCATGTGAAAAATATACAAACTGCCGACTAGTAAACACATGTAATATGGTTGCGAAATCGAAGTTTCGAGAAAATACAAAATCGAAAGGCTATTTGGTTCAAATACGTCGCCATGTTTTCTGCTCGGCATGACTAATCTACAATTACACATTTTCTGTAAATTATGGAGTTATATATATCACATGTACCTTGTTTATAACGATTTTGCAAAGTTCAGAGCTAACTAAATGTCCAAATGTTTCATGGATTTTCTTCGGATATGAGAAAATTTACCCTTCGATTGCAAGCTGTGTATTATGTACACACGTGGATTACTCATGCGAAATATACTGCACATTTAACTAAACAATCCCAATATTATCTCACCTGTGTGCATGATCTAGTTGCCCAGGGGGTGGGGTGGGCCGTAGTGGGAGATCTGTGTCGGTCCCAACCTTTATAATACTACTGGGAGTTATTCCAGGTGGAGAACATTGAAGGTTGCTTATCTTGCTCCATGAAACCAGCTTGTATCGGAAGATTTGATTTTTATCATTGTATACATCTTCTCATTTGTATTGTTCATCAGATTAATATATCTACATTGCTTGGCCCTATAAGATACTATTTTGTGTTCATATGCCGTTAAGCACCGTTCCATTTTCATGATATTAACGTAATTACTCCCCTTTAGTTTCACCGTCTGTTATTTAGAATTATCATTAGCAATTGGGGATTAAAGTGAATTAAAACATATATTATTTTGGTGGTGTTATTACTTTTATTATTGTAAAACGTAACACATAATAATACTAGCTATATTATATTAATACTATGTTCTTTACTTAAGAAATAATATATACACAAGTACCTTACTTACAGCTGTAATTAGTGTTGACCATTTGCCGAATTATTTAACCATGCATATATCATGTACATGTATATATGATTTATGAACAGCATACCGTTTCCGTCTGACGGAAAAAGAACCTTTGTGCGTTTTGGCTGTAAGTCGGCCTGTATTACAGAGTGATACAGAAATGTTGGGTTACTAATAACTGTGGTTCATTGGCTTACTGAATCAAAGTACTGAAAGTACTGAAACAAGGTTAGCTCCACATGATTACTAACACGTATTTTTTATTGATATAATGATGTTTAATGCCTTATCACCAGTTAAAGTCAGTTTAGGTTGGTTGACAGGGTAAATCCCATATTACATGTGTATGGATAGAAGGAAAATCCCAAACTCAGAACAGAATATTTACAGAAAATATATATAGTTAGTTCACCTGGCTTCGCACAGTTTAGCTCCTCGGCGTACCGGCATAAAATAGGATTTTTAGTACCATCTCTGCGCACCAAAGATGTGTGTTACCAATGTGACTAAACATATATACTCTATATATTCCCGCACGATCATGACGATAGACCTTTACTTTACTAAATGTAGGCGCATATCGACTAAATGTTTAGCAAACCATTTTATTAGGAATACGATGTATAGAAACAAACATGGCCGCCATTTTACACGACTTCCATGAATTATTTAAAGAAACAGGCACGCACGAGCAATTAAGTGTTGACACAACACACATATATAAAACTAACAAAGTCCCAATGTGTTTAGCATATTGGTATTAATAATATACGCAACAAAAACATAATAGTTGTGGTATAAACATGTTAAAGGTGTAATATTTCATACACAATATAACCGACCTTTTGAAATACATATCCAGTTTCTGGGATATGTATATGCGTCGTCGTTGTTTCAGCAACCACAGAATGGTTAATGCAAACGCAATTCTGATATGTGATAAATGACATGGTATACAATACTTATAAACCGATTTCACGATAAAAAAGAGTAATATTTAAATCCAATTCGGCCGCCATTTTATACGAATTTCATAAACTATATTTATAACTTTGATATCAATGTCGGTACCACATGCCCGTTCAAGACTGCAAAGATGACACGCATTTCATACACATTCGTTGATATACAGCTTACCAAAAACATGAAAATGAAAATACACATATTAATTTGCATATTTAAGATACCATTACTCTAAAATTGAAACAGCAATTTCTGGAATTCAGTTCATGTATTACACAAAATATATCAGACAAGAGAAAACCGATCATCTTCGACGATTAAACCATTGGCATGCCTAAAGAAGTTTCTCAATACTCGCTTGAGGCAAATATGATTTGCATACTTTCAAAATGGCCACCATTTCGTACAATACGTGTAGCAATGAAACTAAACCCCCATATACATTATATCGGTAGCAGCTGAATAAAAATTATAATTGTGTATAATATATCAGTTTTAGTATGACTAGAAGCTATTATACATACCCGTTTTTACATATACAATACAGACGAGTGTACTTAGTGCTGATCATGCGATTTGGGAACTGTACAGGTCGTTGTTTGATTAAAAGTGTAATATCCTCTACCAACGCTCATTAGTAATAATATATCTGTCTTAAGATTTGAACATATTGTATCATGTGTTATTCCATTTTGTATTTTGTCTCATGCATTACCATGCACGGCATACTGTGACAAAATGTACACAATTCATATGACAAAATCAAATTTAAGCGAATGTATGTAACATAGCCAATTGATATAATATAACATACATCAGGCATGCAACTGCAGCGACAATTTAATATATACGTGTAATTACCGCCAAATAAGAGTAAACAAAAGTTGGAATTGTCGACATTACACTGCTGGTGTACACTATCCTGTTATTACCACTTTGTGTAGGTAAACATGTAATATAGATGACAGTCCATGCAACCAACATTTGATATGAATAGCATGTGTATATGAGTCTGACATACCTGTTTGAACATGTAGCGAACATTATATATCACTTCATTCATTTAATAGTTTGTCCTTACTCATTGCTTACTTTATGTTGATTACTGATCTCGGGGAAACATGACGGCAACGCAAGCAAGAGAGTTATCATCTATGCTTTGATCATGAACATTACAAACAATGTCATAATACCCACGACTATCGCCGAACACGACTATCAAAACAACATATACTAAGCGATTCACGTTCTATTTCTAGCTTATTGCCTGATTGTGTATTTGTGGGACCGCGTACCGCTAATCATGGAATCCATTTTAGTGCTCATTCAATACTCGATCTACTTGCGCGTATTTGGTACATTATCCTTATTTTCCAAGCCAGGAAGTGGTGTTCGGTTCGGTTCGGTCTATCGGATGTATTATTTTCTATTTTCCATGCAAACAACATGGGACATGATTCGTAAGATAAACGGTAAAGGTAAATCGACTTCTATCAATCACCTCAACAAAGTAGGACATAAAGTATCTTCCAAAGCAGACATTTCAAACACATTAGCAGACACCTTCTCCAGGAACTCCTCATCCAATAATTATTCTGAGGAGTTCTTGAAGGTGAAATCTGAACAAGAAAAAAAAGACTAAATTTCAATTCAGACAATTCAGAACACTACAACGCTCCTTTCTCTATGAGGGAATTAAAAGCTTCCATCGAGAAAGCACATGATACATCAGTTGGCCCTGATGATATGCACTACCAACTGCTTAAACATTTACATGAACACTCTTTAGACAACCTCCTTGAAATATTTAATACCATTTGGGAACAAGGCGTCTTTCCGCTTTCATAGCGGGAAGCTGCAATCATACCTATTCCCAAACCGGGCAAGGATCACACCGACCCATCAAGTTACCGTCCCATCGCATTTAGTAGCTGCGTCTGTAAAACCATGGAACGAATGATTAACGACAGGCTTGTCTGGTTTCTGGAATCCAATGGACTGATATCTGAATATCAGTCGGGACTTCGTCGCCAGAAAAGCACTGCCGATAATCTGGTTAGACTCGAAGCATTCATTCGAGACAGTTATGTTAACAATGAGCATATAGTTGCCGTATTCTTTTATCTAGAAAAAGCGTATGACACGACGTGGAAGTATGGCATTATGAAGGACCTTCATGACCTCGGTCTGAAGTGTGTCATATCCCTGATTTTATTTCTATTATTTTGAAAGACAGATAATTCCATGTCCGAGTCGGTTCAACCCTTTCCGATCCCCATGAACAGGAAATGGGTGTACCGCAGGGAAATATATTGTCTGTTACCCTTTTTAACATTAAACTGAATAATAGTATAAAATGCCTGCAACCAGGTGTTGACTGTTCTTTATATGTCGATGATTTTTTAATATGTTACAAATCAAAGAACATGCAAACGATTGAGCGCCAATTACAACTGAGACTCAATAAAATTAACAAGTGGGCCACAGAAAACGGCTTTAAATTTTCGAAATGGAAAACTAACTGCATGCATTTTTTCAAAAGACGCGGTCTTCACCCTGATCCCGTACATAAACTGGGATCACATCCTATCCCAGTTGCTCGGGAGGAGAAATTTAAATTAAAGCTAAATGCCAGAAAGCACTCAACTTAATGCGAGTGGTAGCAACTCATGACAGGGGTGCAGACCGAAAGGTGCTTCACCGACTTTACATCGCACATGTTCGCTCAAAACTAGACTATGAATACACTGTATATGGATCTGCCAGTAAATCCGATCTTCGGACGCTCGATCCAATACATCACCAAGGCTTAATACTCTGCCTGGGTGCATTCCGTACGTCTAACGCACATAGCTTATATGCCGAAGCAAATGAACCTTCTCTCCACGACAGACGCATCAAATTATCTTTGCAATACACCACTAAACTACATTCCAATCCATCTAATCCAGCTTATGACACTGTATTTCATTCGATAAGAAACCAAGCTTCAAGCCACCATTTGGCAAGAGAATGGATGCTTTGATACACGATGCTGGCTTGGATCTGGATCACGTCGTTGCCAAATACGCTGTTCCAGATACTCCACCGTGGCAGTTGGGGCAGCCCAAGGTGATCTTCGATCTTAGTCAGCACTCGAAACCAACAACAGATCCATCCATTTTGAAATCACTTTTTCTTGAAGTTAAAGACAGATACAATACATACACTCCGCTTTTTGCTGATGGCTCAAATGTCGAGGACCGGGTAGCAGCTGCTGCCGCTGTCCCGGAAGGAGATCTTCAATCCAGACTCCCAGACAAATCTTCGATATTTTCTGCGGAATTGAGGGCGATTTTACTTGCTCTTGATTTTGCGAAAATATCTTGGAGAAAGCAATTCATTCTATTTTCAGATTCATTATCTTCACTGCAGGCTTTGTACAACAGGAAGCTTGAACATCCACGTATCTGCCAAATCATGGAGCTACACCATATTTTACTTTCGTCTGGTAAGGACATTATTTTTTGTTGACTCCCGAGTCATACTGGTATCAAATGCAATGACAGGGCAGATAGTGCTGCCAAGGCCGCCCTGGAGCTACCGACTTTTCATTTTCCTGTTTGCTATCATGATTTAAATTATCCATCAACTCATTCATCTCAGATACAATGCAGACCCAGTGTGATCTGCTCACAGATAATAAACTTCATGCTGTGAAACCGACTCTGTGCGAATGGACTCCTGGCTACAGACATGTACGCCGGGATGAAGTTGTCCTTAGTCGATTGCGCATTGGACATACACGACTAACGCATTCGTATATGCTCAAGGGTGAGCCGCGTCCATGGTGTATTCCATGCCACAGCGCATTTACCGTGCAACACATCCTACTGGACTGTATCGACTTTGCCGATATTCGATGCAAACACTTCAATGTTACTTCACTTGCGGAGCTATTCCAGGTGGAGAACATTGAAGGTTTGCTTCGCTTTCTCCATGAAACTAACTTGTATCGGACAATTTAATCGTATCATTGTATACATGTTTCTCATTTCTATACTTTTATCATTGTGTACATTTTACTGATCTCTATTGCTCATCGTATTAATATTTTTACCCTAATCATCTGATTGCCTACCACGTATAACATACTATTTTACTATTATTTGTATTCTTCATCTACATTGCTCGGCCCTAAATGATACTATTTTGTGTTGATGTGCCGTTAAGCACCATTCTATTTTCCATGCTCATGCATGCTTAACCGAACCGAACCGAAGTGGATCAATATGTGTCTTAGTTTTAGTGCAGGTGGGCTATTAATAATTGCAACCCAATATGGAATGGATATGCCAATCGCTCATGTAGCACATTCATTGACATAAACTATGTGTATGCACAGGCGAGTTTCTAACTAATCAACCATATGTATGTTAATTGTTCGACTTGCATGTCGCGTACAGTGATACAAATTCCAAACAAATGCAATATAAGAAGTCTCTCTAGTTGCAACTACACAAACACATTATGGAATGGTACATGTTTTTCGTAAGCATGGATTCCATGGCCAGCATATTATGATTCAGAAATGTAAGTACATTTAATAATATAACAATGTTACATATTGCATGTAAACCAATATAAATTAAAAAACAATACTCTGGTCTGCTGGTCGTGGAATGCATGTTTTTGCCACATTGAAAGCTTCGCCGCTATTTGCGTGTTGTGTGTTTAGCCTCATGTATTGCGTTTCTTCTATACATAGGTTCATGTGTCTCCTTTGGGTATCTTGTTATATATTAGCCATAGCATAGCATGCACACTGATCATGAGATATGAAAACAACGAACAATTTATGAAACGGCCACAGAAATAATTTATTCACAGGGGTTGTTGGACAAACAACTATGTTGACGTATATGTTTCGATTAATGTCTCGTGACACATTCTGGTGGATGCTGACGTGTGGTAGATAGCATATATCACAATGCTTGGTTTTCCACACACAGCTTGTCATACACTTCTTTTCCGTTATTACCAATGTAGGGTGGCCTATTATATAGTCTCATTTCGGTATATTATCAATATTGTGAGTAAAAAAAGCCGTACAGAGGCTAACTTTGGACAGGCAGAAAGTAGAAGTATTATATGTTCAGCTCTAGGTTCGATGCCCCAACCAGGATGCAGCAAGTATTGACAGTGCGCATTAATATTACTAAAGCCAAAACAAAACTATTTTGATTATAATATAATATACGCCCAGTATGTGCAGCATGACAAGGGGTAAAACAATCTCCTTTTCGTTCCTTTGTTTATTTTCATACTTCCGCCGATAACATAAACATGATAAATTGTAATATTTCGTAAATGTGTAGTATTTTCTGTTAACCATGACATACTTTTTGCATATTTGCGATACATGTTTTCATTTTATAGCTGCCCCAATGCCAATAGTCAAAGTCAAATGACGTTTGCGCTAAAGCTTCTGGCAAAATTCGCGTTAATATACTATCTGTCAATCCAATTGGCGGCCGGGGTTATCCATTGATTTCAGAATATTATTTTTATATTGTTTATTTGCAAAGTACCTTGCCATAAATATACAACGCATACACGAAGTTGATGTCGACTGTATTCCTATTACGACCGCATACTAGTAACATTGGCTGAACTAGCAAGTACCGTTAAAAGACGCTGGCTGGTATACTTGTGACAGGATAATTCAAATTAGTACTTAGACTCCTTCTTCCCAACTCCGTGGGTACGAACAACTCCGTGGGTTTTTCACGCGAGTTTTGTGACGCACCTGCCTTCTGTTTCCGGTTTGCGAATGGCAATAATGGTATTATACCACAAATTTCCAATGAAAAAGCTATATTCTACTTAAAAAATATAAAATATGACAACTTTCCATTCATTACTTACCTTGTGCTTGGATATTCACTGCATAATTCTTCAATAAAGTTTTGACAGCTTTGACCCAGCGTCTATAGATATCAGGTCACGTGATATGCAATGTTAACACAGAACAGAACATGGTCTACTCCACTGTCTCCCAAGTTTGTGTCATGAAACCAGTATGACAGTTAATTTTGTATACTGTCTCCATTTCATAGGCTTATATTTCCAAATCAATTAACTAAACTACAAACAATTTTGGATGAAATGCGAAATGATGGGCCACACGTTTGACAGGGGCGAACATTTTGAGACTTTTGCCATGTGGAGTGAAGAGAGTCAGCCTAGTAGATCATTTCCCACGGAGTTGGGTTAACTTCCTGTCCCGGGCACCCGCAAGATGGCGGACGGCTAAGAGGTAAAACATGTTTATTGTTCATTTATTTGTTTTATTATGGTGTTTTCACATGTTTCAAACTAAACAAATATGTAAAGCAATCAATGTTTAAATGTAGATGAATACCCAAAAGTCCCCGGATGTTCTTTACGCCCACGGAGTTCGGCAGTAAGAGGCTAATTTAATTACTGATTATAAATATGGAGTATTAATACTATTACATAAACATGTTAAATAAATAAACGGACCATTGTGCATGCATATATAGCAGATACAGATACCAATGAAATTTATATTAAATATTCTTGTGTGGGTCGGTATCCATATAAGTACCATTAGTCTACACACATCTACATACATAGCGTACTTTTGAAAACACAACGGCTGTACACATATTTTAAATATTAAACAATACAATACGTAGGTAGCAACCAATACAAACAGTAGATGCGTCCTACAGATCAACTCGATTAACAAATGGTGTATTACAAATCTGGCATTTCCGGATAAAGTTATAATTATTGACTAATATCATATACAATTAATTGAACTACGGGCGGACAGTAATGTAATATATTTACAACTAATACTTCCGACATATATGATTAGGATATAGCAGTCTAAACAACATTTCAACGTTTACTTTCGGGCTGGAACATGATGTACGCATTGATATAGTCAGGACATATCACGTAACAGTTAATAGTCGACCCAGATATAGTGACCCAGATATAGTGAGTATGCCAATTTATGTACATATACATACTTGACAAAATGCCTGTAAAATGGCGGCGATTTTTGATTTATACAAATTATAATTATATTCCTTTAAAAAGTACATATTTTGCAATGTGTCACCTCGTATGTGTCATAAATTGTTATAATTTGCCTTCTGATATTACTGGTACAAAATAATGCAATTTCTGTTAGTAGATTAACACTGTCCGCCACCCTTTCTCATATATATTTAAACGTTAATTATCTTCTGACATATGTCCTTGCTAGCACCATTGTGTCTGATCATCTTGTGAGCCCGTGTATGTTGCTTCGTATAAAATGGCTGCCATCTTGGATTTATTGAACATGTAGATATCACAACATAGCTTGGTAAACAGATGGATGCATTATATTTATTAATTATCCGAAGTTGGTTGGCAAATTCCCTTCGTTTATGCATTTACAATACATCTAGAGAGAATTATATAAAACATATGTAATTTTCAACAATTACTGCCATTTTGTTTGTGGAACTTAACAAGTGTGCACGACTGACATGATGCTTCTAACACATGTAATGTTCATGATACATATATCTGAACGACTTCTGGCCGTATTACTTCAGTACTAGTGTTTGGTACCCACATTGATAGCACGTCTTTGTCAATTTATTTACATATGTTATGAACATCCTGTAAAATGGCGGCCATTTTGGATTTTCACAACTCTGTTCAGGCTTGTATCGATTGTTACATATTGGGTAATGTATTAGCTATTAAATAAATTAAGATGTGCCAATATTACCCTTCTAATATTGGTTCCACAATGTAATACAATGTAATATCACTGGCGGCCATCTTTATGCAACTTATTGGGTTTAAGCTTAAGCTACTACTTTGAAAAGTCTATCATGCGGAAATATATACAGTATATGCGTCTAAACACATTGGCACCAGCAATATTGGGTGCGCTCGGGTGGTACCGCCAACCCTAACGCGCACAGTGCCTACTTTACATATACATTTACATGCATTTTTATAATTATCAGGAACAAGTATTATATAAATACTGTTCGCTTTTATTTTGACAGATATGACACTCAACACCGGAAATGTGTGTGTCAGATGTCAGAAAGTTCACGCGAGATCAGGGATCCGCCATTTTTGTTGTACTACATGAATCAATTTTAAAACACATCGAAGTGTACAGGTTTAACCACACTAAATAATTAGATATTCATGCGCGGTGTAGTCAAAAGCAGTATGTTAAAAGAAAACAATCCAGATTTGATAGTCATGCCATAGAGACTATTGTCTTGTACATACCGGTCAACATCTATTTCACAGGCATTTTACTGTATCACATAAATCAGCTTTGGGATTATTTTATAAGTCGGAACATTTTTGTCATGTGAGGCGGTTACAACTCCAGCCGCTGACTTTTATTTGCGCCACCACCAGGGTGGTCACAGGAGATTGAATTTACTTTCTTAATACTTTTTTATTTGAATGTAATGGAAGATAAATCATTAAGTATTGTTTGTTAAGACTATTTACAACAAAGTTTAATAAAAACATAACAAAAATAAGAGACACACCCGCCCTATTTTCCCCCAAAATTCGGATGATATTCAATAAATGAGCTTTATATGGCCTCAAAAGCACCTTAATGGCCAATAGCTATCCTTCCACTAAACTGGTATCATATCTATGGTGACAGTTCTGTTAGCTATTGTTTAATGGGACAGTATGTTAAAACATTTATTATAATGTAAATATATAATTAAATAATTCAGAAAGTGTGCTTTATTCTTTAGTTTACATGTGTTAATTCAGTAAAATTCAGTAAAGAAACATTACAAATTAGACATTCATAATGGTAGTTTTAAATGTAGAAATAGTTGACATTCCATCTCTACGACTGCTATAATAGGTAGCTCCAAGGAGCTAACCTTGTAAAAATGATCGATTGGAATCTGGTGAATTGATACCTACTTTGACCTCTTAGCGGCGAGACCAGCGCAGGCGTACTTGATGTTATTATACGCGTACGCATCGTCCGGATTTTTAGAAGGATGTTTCTTCCAAAGGGCTATATCCCCAGCGTCGCGTAGAGCCATAATTTTGCACGCATATTCTTTTGCAGTGGCGTCAGGGCATTTCAGGTCTGCAAAAATGGAGGAAAACTATGGTGGAATAGTTATATCATCTAAGTAATTATATCAGCATTCACTGAAATACATGTAGACATGTATACTTAGCTGCACGCTTTATACATGTAGTTTATCGGTAGGAAGTTAGTAGTTAGCAGTAAGTAGTGAGCAGTCAGCACCAGTGAGCAGTAAACTAGGTCTCACTGTTGTCAGTAAGCAGCAGTTGGCAGTTATATGCGTCTCGCAATATAGTCCAGTAAATAAAAGTTTGAGTTTGGACACAATTGGAACATTTAGTTTATCAACTGTTTTTAAGTCTTTGATATTAGTTTGAGAAGTAAAAAATGTTTACCATAATCAACCTTGAGGAAATACCTGAAACTAGGTCAAATCCAAGTTGGCTGCCATTGAAATTAAGCAAAAAAAACAAACATTCATAAATTCAGAACTAATCACGAAATCAGATGCAGTAAGTGTAGAATGATATGTGGATGAATAACAACCAACCAACCAACGTTGTGTAATACTTTTTGGGCGTTCTAGGCCACTCAGAATCCAAAATGGTCGCCAAAATACATGTAAAAAAAACACACTTTTGACAATCAAAACATAATATTTTTTGTAAGGTTGACAAAAAATGCCACAAGTAGTTTCTCAATTGAATTTAGCTCAACGATGTGTTTACATTTCAGGAAAAATATGTATTCCAAAATATAAAAAGGGGAAACTCGCTAAAATAGGCGAACTACGCAGACATATGGTACATTTATTTATAAATCGATGATAAAATATATTATTCAAAATCCAAGATGTAGAAAAAAAATCATTTCAATAGTGTAGTAAGGCCAACAAAATATATTATTACACCTGTTTACAATTTCACATCAGTGATATGCATAAAAATAATAATATATATACTTATCAAAATATACCATGAAAAATCAAGATACCTCTCGACCAAGATGTCTGTCATTACAGCAAATATTACTCAAAACATGATGAACGATATCAAACGTATATATCCAATATAATTCAAAGAATGTTTAGAAATGTTCATCATGATCTATGTAAATAATAAATGCATGTTCAATGTAATGTGTTTGACATTTTTAGACTAACTAAATAATTCAAGATGGCCGCCAACATTGCAAAGAAGACCAACGTAGCCTATGTAGTATATCAAATAATTCATATAAATGTCAAAGTTTAATATGGTAGTTTAATTTGGCTATTCGGTGACCTTTGGGTATAACGTTTCTAGTTGTCACCATTGGGGAGAGTATTCCTTAACGACAACTCCGTATCCATGACTCCGTACGATGACACTAAACTGGGAGAATCGTACTGGAATTCAATCATGTGGCCAGGTGAATTGGTGGTTACTGTTGTAAGAGTGCTTTGCACTGGATCGGGACACTGCCATTCGGTACTAAACATGTTACTTATTTATTTTGTGATGGATGTGTAGTTCTCCACAATGTGCACTCCTAGTGTATTACCATTTGGTTTAACAGACATAAAACCATTCATTAAATCACTATCCATTATTTTAAATCACTCGTTTTATTAAAGTTTCGACCACATGGTCTGTATCAAAATAGTTTCATCATAAATAGTTTCTAATTACTAATATTTTGATAATGACCATGTGTTCGAACATTTAATACAAACAGTAACTATTAAGATAATATGTATTAAATGTGCTTCTCTTCGGAGGTTATTGGACATTACTAAATCACTATATTTCACGTTGTTTCACAAGCGTTTGAGCTGGGGACAGCGGGGCTGCTCCCCTCCCAAATGTTGAACGGGGCGGTGCAGAATGATTTTGCCTCTCTATGATGTGAGAACTTATTGTACACATGACTGCCAAGTACAATAAGTTATGTTTGCACAACCCCCCCCCCCCCACCCCCAATATAATGTAATAATAAGTCGGGGTTCTTTTGTTGTCAATACTGACGAAACTTGCTTTGGCCCTTTATATATGTTATTGATTTAATAATGTAAGAATACGGTTGTTTTCGGTTTCACCCACCCACCGAAGTACAGGTAATACAACTACTACGCATATGACTTTGAATAGTTAAATCATCATTGAACTTGTAATGATCCTAACTACATGTATATATATTGTCTAAAATGGTGTCTAGAATATATTATGTACCCACATGTAGTTGCGACTAGCCACAGATCTGCATCCTGCAAATCATGGCATACACATTCCACCATTTAGTCGTGATGTTGCTCCTGTAGAAACAAAATTGCTTCCCAGCTCCATACCTCTCGCGAGGGTAGCAATTTAACCCCATCTCTGTAATGTGACACATGGTTGTAAGGTTTGACCCATGCCGGGTCGCCTTGTGGCGCCATTAGATGGTCTGGGCACGGGTGCTAACCCGGAACTCTGAGAATTTTGTTAATTTAGAATAAATCCACTATACAATCGATTGCGTGATAATAAAAGTATGATTGCAGAAATACAACGTTGTTCGTCTTAGAGAGGTTCCACAGACTGTGCAATGCAGATGGTGATCACAACAACAACGTTTTATGGTATATGTTGATCTGTTTATTGTATTTATGATACAGACATGGCATTGATATGAAATTGCTTGAATGACAATTTTCCAACAGGTTTAAACTTACTACAAGATTGACAAGTCTTTTTCTACATTTTGGAGGCCATCTTGAATTTTGAATAATAACAACTTTTAAACATATATAACTAAAACATTTTTTCATTTATATTATGCATTAATATATAAATAAATGTACGATGTGTCTGCGTTATAAATTAGTTTTACCTGTCACCATAGAGATAATTTTTGTATTGCAATGGCGGCCATCTTGGATTTCACCTATTTTAGGGAGTTTCCCCAATATAAATTTTGGCACACATATTTTCCCTGAAATAAAAACACATCATTGAGCTAAATTCAGTTGAGAAACTGTTTGTGGCATTTTTTTCAATTTTAAAAAAAATATTATGTTTTGATCAATTGTCAAAAGTGTGATTTTTACATATATCTTGGCCGCCATTTTGGATGCAGGGTTGACTAGAATGCCCAAAAATAGTATTCTATGTTAATTGGATTTATGTTATTAATCGGCACATAAGTAAACACATACTGCAGCATCTGATATCGTGATTAGTTCCGAATTTATTACTTGTGTTTTGCTTCATTTCAATGGCGGGCATCTTGGATTTGACAACGTTTTACGTATTTCCTCAAGGTATATTTTGGTAAAGTAATATCAAGTGCTTGAACACAGTTGAGAAACTAAATGTTGCATTTTCTTTCAACAGCAATGGATTGTGCGGCTGTGTTTATCGGGCTAATAAGTCAACTAAGTACATGTTCGTAACCACTATAGACCGAACACCACTGTAAACTAGGTACATGTTCGTAACCACTATATACCGAACACCACTGTAAACTAGGTACATGTTCGTAACCACTATAGACCGAACACCACTGTAAACTAGGTACATGTTCGTAACCATTATAGACAGAACACCACTGTAAACTAGGTACATGTTCGTAACCATTATAGACAGAACACCAGTAGTAGTAAGGGAGTCAAAATAATAACACTTACCGTGATATCATTTATAACCCTTTATAATACCCCCACCACCCCCGAAAAATCAAAAATTGTTAACGAGGAAAACTGTCTCCCGACAGCAAATTTATGAATTTTTGGAGAAAATAATTTTGAAAAGAGGGAGTCAAAATGATACCACCTCCAACCAAAAGTTGGTGGTGGTATTGTAGTCCCAATTATATTGGTATTTGACTTTTGAAAAAAATATATTGGTGCCATAATACTCATGTTTTTTTCACGTCCAATTGAACAGATACATTTCATAGGTTATAAAATAAAATATTATTAGAGAAAATGGATAATACAATACAATTGGAATTGAAAGCTTGTAATGCCTGTGTTGAAGAAGTTTACGAAGAATACGGGGGTGTTATAGTCCTATATATAAAATTCTATAAAATGAAAACACTAGGCGATATCGAATACATGAAATATCAGCGTAATTTATTACGCTCCGATAAAAACGTTGCATTTACAATATTATACCGACAATTATGCGAACTATACAAGAGGCAAATACAAACATTAAGACGGATAATGCGTATCGGATATGAAACTAGGGTGTATTATATAAAATTGTTAAAACCCAACGATTCGTTTACGAATATACGTTTATACGATATCGCTTATAAAGATATTGAAAAATTATTATTGAACAGAACTAATTAATTTATGTTGCAATCACAACACCAAGCAGACGACAATGTTCCAATTACACGTGTTATGAAAATGCAAATTAGGTGTCCCAACTTACACGTATATTAAGTGTCCATTTTATAGAGAGATTTACACGATTACGTCTTCCGGGATGGAAAATAAACACACTGTAATATATACCACTCACACGAGGGTGTGTATTACAGCGACAACCCGCTATCGATATTCCGGAAGTATTTCTTACATTGTGATTGGTTGGCATGTTTTTTATTTTTTAATTTTACTTTTAATAACTTAGAACGTTATAACCTATATTATTAAATAAAAAACGAACTTGTTATATAAAAAACAAATAAAAAAATATAAGTAAATATTTGGCATTGCACAACACGGTTTTAGCTTAATATATGTAAAATTAACAACAATAATTTGTCTTGGGGGACGCCCCTTGATAAAAATGAGCGCTCAGTGCACCCGTGCTGACACTTCCAAGGTTGCCTAGACTTTCGATACTGGTTCCTAGATCAGCCGAGAGATGGGGGTGTGCAGTACGGGTAGCTACACCTCGCTAAGCCAAACAGAAAAATAATGAATGAATGAATGAATGAATGAATGAGAGTGGCTTAGCGGGGTGGACCCAGAAGGGTTTTGCTGGCGCGGGTTCGAGCTTCGGTGGGACCTAAAACTTTTTTTTTTTTTTTTTTTTAAATTGTTAATAATTTTCCTAAAGTTAATAAATAAATTGTTTACTGCACCAATATAATTAATTTTATAATTAATTAATTTAAAGATATCGATATTCCGGAAGTATTTCTTACATTGTGATTGGTTGGCATGTTTTTTATTTTTTAATTTTACTTTTAATAACTTAGAATGTTATAACCTATATTATTAAATAAAAAACGAACTTGTTATATAAAAAACAAATAAAAAAATATAAGTAAATATTTGGCATTGCACAACACGGTTTTAGCTTAATATATGTAAAATTAACAACAATAATTTGTCTTGGGGGACGCCCCTTGATAAAAATGAGCGCTCAGTGCACCCGTGCTGACACTTCCAAGGTTGCCTAGACTTTCGATACTGGTTCCTAGATCAGCCGAGAGATGGGGGTGTGCAGTACGGGTAGCTACACCTTGCTAAGCCAAACAGAAAAATAATGAATGAATGAATGAATGAATGAATGAATGAATGAATGAATGAATGAGAGTGGCTTAGCGGGGTGGACCCATAAGGGTTTTGCTGGCGCGGGTTCGAGCCTCGGTGGGACCTAAAACTTTTTTTTTTTTTTTTTTTAAATTGTTAATAATTTTCCTAAAATTAATTAATAAATTGTTTACTGCACCAATATAATTAATTTTATAATTAATTAATTTAAAGAAAATTATGAAATTAATTATTTAATAAAAATGTTAATTTCTTCCGACTTTATCTCCAATTTTTCCCTAAATTTATCCCAATCAGTACTCTCAATCTTGGGCATGGTGGCGCGCGCTTTGATTCTAATATCATTTTTTAATTTTTCATATCTCCCCATTTCTTCCACCACGGATTCAAACTCTAAATTTGATATTTTCTTATCGGCCAACGCTTTGGACACCATAACGTCGATGCTATTTTTCTTAGACCTAGCGAGAACGGATATTCTATCATGTTTTCTACATTTTTTCTCGAGTTTTCCACCCGATGCCCTAATTACCATACACAACAACCCAGAAACGGCCGACACCGCACATAAAATCCCCGCTACAGGAACCGTTATAATGGTGGATATAGTTGCAGCTGTCCCCGCCCCGCACAACACAGAAACACTCGCCAGAGCCGTGCTCGATGCTTCAGCCATGTTCACCGCGCGCCTATATTTTTTAGAGTTTCTTTTTCTATTTGTATATTCTCTAACTAAAATATCCTGCATAGCGACGATATTATTCAACCTAAAATCTGAACTTCTTTCGTTAATTGGATACAGTGTTGATGGAGTGGTATTGACAATTGGAAGCGGTGATTCGTTCATGATTTTCAATATATTAGTATTTACAAATTAAGTTCAATTAACAATGAGACAATAGTGGAAGAATTCTCTGGGTCAGCGACAAAGTTAATAACACTACCTTCGGAAAGTCTAATTAGATCATAACCGGCGAACGAAACCACCGACGAACTGTCTCCAGCGATTTTAGTGACTCTAATCCCCCGTTCTTCCCCATCTACTACAAGATTTATCGTGACCGCGCCCACAGGTTTACCACTAGCATTAACCGAGCAGACCGCCATTCGGAGAACTGTACCTGTAGCTGTCATGGCGTATCCCCCACATTTATTACTCGCTTTGGCACCGAACGAATATTCATAGAGCCCCTCAACCAATGGGCCCCGCTTCTCAGCCCAAACTGTTATGACACGTTTTTGCGCTTTCATTGTTTGCACCAATCCGGCAACCGCCCCGATAGAGGTATGGGCCTCAGTACGAATCTTATAAGAGGCCTCCTCAAGAGCTTTGGTCGTGGCTCTACGAACATGTTTAAGTTTATCGGAAACTTCGGTTATTTTTCCGTCTAGTTCCGTAAGTGCAGCTTCTCCGCTGAGAGAGTCCTCTAAGCGCAACGCATCATAAGCCTCCGTAATGGTCGCCTGATGGCCTTCTAGGGCTTTTTCAACACCCAACCGGGCCTCTTTTTGAAATTCAGTTATTTTTCCGTCTAATTCAGCAACCGCCGCTTCTCTGATGAGAGAGTCCTCTGAGCCAAACACCCCATAAACCTCCGTAAGGTCCGCCTGGTGGTCTTCTCGGACTTTATCAATACCCGTTCGGACCCCCTCAACCCCCAACCGGGCCTCCTTTCGAAATTCGGTTATTTTTTCGTCTAGTTCAGTAAGTGCCGCTTCTCTGTTGAGAGAGTCCTCTGAGCGCAACATCCCATAAGCCTCCTTGTGGTCTTCTAGGACCCCCTCAACCCCCGACCTGGTCTCTTTCAGAAATTCGGCTATTTTTCCGTCTAGTTCAGTAAGTGTCGCTTCTCTGCTGAGAGAGTCCTCTAAGCGCAGCACATCATAAGCCTCCGCAAGGTCCACCTGGTGGTCTTCTCGGACTCCCTCAATCCCCAACAGGGCCTCTTTTCGAAATTTAGTTATTTTTCCGTCTAGTTCAGTAAGTGCCGCTTCTCTGATGAGAGAGTCCTTTAAACGCAACGCATCATAAGTCTTCGTAAGGTCCGCCTGGTGGTCTTCTCGGACTTTATCAATATCCGACCTGGCCTCTTTTCGAAATTTGGTTATTTGTTTTCCTAGTTTGGTAAGTGTCGCTTCGCTGATGAGAGAGTCCTTTAAGCGCAACGCATCATAAGCCTCCGCAAGGTCCGCCTGGTGGTCTTCTCGGACTTTATCAACACCCGTTCGGACTCCCTCAATCCCCAACCGGGCCTCTTTTCGAAATTCGCTTATTTTTTCACCTAGTTTGTTTAGTTCCGTATGCGTTTCTTCACGACTTTGTGTATTCACAGCCAGGGCATATTCTCTAAGTTGTGATAGTAGACTCCTGTGAATATCGTCCGTGGCCGCCGATATAGTTCTATTGATCAAAGCTTTTGTTTTTTGGGTAGTTAAAAAGTCGCCCTCTGTCGGGATGAATCCCCCTTCTGTCGGTTCCAAATTCTTTGAATTTGTCACCCAATCGGAAGAACTACCTGGTCCGTATATACTCATTTCAATAATGTTGATAATATATATATATATATAAATTACGAACATGCGTTTAATTCTAAATAATTTTCTTAAAATTAATTAATTTGAAATTTCTAGGACGACCGAAATCGGGTAATCGTTCTTCAACTCTCGCCCTTTATCATCAAGAATAGAAATCTTCAACTCGTGGATGTGTCCCGATTCCAAAACTTTCATCTCGGGGTGTGGGAAGTCTAAGGTCAGGGTCTCACCAAAGAAACAGTCGCTGGCAGGCACGGTTTTCAGTAATGTGCTGGGAGTGCCGTCTACCGTGTTGTACGATGTGTTCACCCGATCCAGGTGCACTCCGAGAGTTTTCGTGACGGCGAAGTTTACTGGGGTCGTGCCGACGTGCTCGCCCGGATCAAACGCTCCGTCATCGTTGTAAGGGTATGTTATTTTAAATCCTAACAGTGAGCTCAACCCCGGTGAGATCCTTAAACGCCTCTCAAATGTCAATGTCGTGAGCCCCGTGGCTTTCGAGATTGCGAGAGTGACTACACCAGGAATATTCGCCGCGACAAAAGCTTGGAGATCTCTGAAACTCCAAAGACCCTGAGGTACTATAGCATCTGGAGTTCTACGAAATCCTAAGGTATCTGGTGCCTCTATGGGGTAGTTTCCGAAAGCCACAGGGCTTACACCCTCGACTTCTAATGTGAAAAACTCGAGCGTTTCAACGTTTTTCCACCCGACCGTGAACGTGATTGATCTAAGGCCTACCCGGCGTTGTCCGCAGCAGTTGTCTATTAATTTTTGAAGTTCACAACTCCCACTTTTTGTGAACATTAGTGATAGTAGCAAACATAATAATATCTTTCAATGGATACCAAAGCATTTAGCTTTAATTATAATGCAAAGTACGCGATCGGAGGTAAATACACGCAAAAAGACGTTGTTAACCGCCTTGTACACCCAACCGTAACGGTTAGACCGGACAGTGGCTTTGCCACCAATTTCCCTAACATCTTTGAACAATATAGGCTGCCCAAGATTACTACGATGGAGGCGGTAAACGGTGGAAAGCAACACCGATGCAGTTTTGGCAGAACCAAATAAATTTCGCTGTATGGTGCGCAACAGCCGGGTGTGGAGTTTCACACAAAGACCATCTGACATCCAAGAATGTCATACTCCGAAGTGTCTACAACTTTCACGTGTATTATACTATTAGGAGGATTCTCAAAGAACTAGGTATTTCACTACGTCAAGACGACGCCTGGGATCCCATTTCCAACGCATACGACCGTATGGCGTTTGAAAGACTGTGTAACGAATTTAACGTTTCAAAAGACGCGGACTGGAGACAGAAAGCATTTCCTATCAGCACCGGCCTCGGGGACGTTCTCATTCGGGGCCAGTCCGGGAATTGGACGCAGACTGATTTTAGACACGATCACTCCGGCGACCACATCGTCAGTCGGAACGCCGGGAATTTTGACACGCGACTATGACTTTCGGGCCGGAAGTGTCTGGAGGTCGGCACTGTGGCGTGTTTTCTTGTAAAATGTTACCTCCGAAACGGGCTCACGTCGATTACATACAGCAGGCTGCTGAGGTTCAGGACGTGTGGGGTACATTTATGTTAGATACGGGTCTAGGGTTCACGCAGGCCGGGGTTACTCGCGTCAACGACTCCATTCGCACGTACGTATGGGCCTGGGCCATCCTCGGCGCACAGAAGCAAACTCGCAGTTCTATACTGGGCACGGGAACGGCGTTTGATGCACAAAAACAATTATTGGCACTTGTAGAGGACGCTATCTCAGCTAGGGTGGACCTGGAGAAGGCGATCCAGAATTATCAAGACGTTTTGCAGAATGCCAGCACTCCAGTAGACTATGTATTTAGAATAGGTCTTTATATGGCGCCGAGCAATATGATACTACGAGACGACCCGCTTGACGGTTACAATAATCAGATCGTAATCGCCACCGACAATCAAAAAATCGGCCACAACGGTAACGTGAACACGGATATCATCAAGCTCCCACCCAAGATGCCCGGGCGCGGAGTTGTAAGTGGAACCGATTTCATAAAACCCCCAAAACACAAAATGGATACACCTCCCCCAACACAATCGGGATTGATGTTGAACCCAGTACCCTCAATTCACAAATTGGATGCACCATCGAGTTCCCCCAATCCAATCATCAACAATGTTGAAACAGGAGCGGAAACACCAATCGAGATTGGAAGCACAACACACGAGGAGGAGAAATTAGGGCTCGTCGTCGCCCTCGTGGCGATCGGACTACTCGCGCTTTGTTTTTAGGAACTCACGAGAGAGTAAAAGTAGGAGACCGGCGATTGCCACGATTAAAGCCCAAGTATCTTTAGCGAGCCATCCGGCCGTTTTTGCTAATATAGATAGCAAGTAAGAAACGATACTTCCGATCAGTCCAGGTAGTGCAGCAGCCTCCTTTTCGGCTAATTTAGCCAGGAGACTGGCGAGGGCTTTTAGTTGTTTTTTTACCCACTCCTTGGCTCCGCCGGATGGCGCGGGCGGTGGTGTGGGTGCTGGCGCGGGTGGTGGCGCCGACCACCAGTGAAAGCTAGAACTATGGTCGATATAGTCATGCCGATAGCCGCGAGGATGCTTGCTATCATGATGCCCTGTTCTCTGAACAGAGTGCGAAGACGCTCACCGAGTGTCGTCTCCTCGTGCAGGACCCTCGAGATTGTTTCGCGGATCCGACTTATTTGGGTGCGGAGAGCCTCACGGTTAGTCGATGCAGCCTGCAAGCGAGCTTCTCTTTCGTCCCGCAACGACCGCAGGCGTTCGGTGATCCGCTCGGTAGATTCTCTATCGCCACCGGCTTCCTCCAGTTTTCTTTCTTCTAGCGCGATATGTTCATCCATCGTTTCGTCGGTAGACTGTAGGGCCTCTACAGCGCGGGTCGGCATAATTTTTTTACCCTTCTTCCAATCTACGAATCCTAGTTCGCTCCTTTATTATTTCACCACCGCCCCGGTTTCCTGCAATTGTGCTCAGTGCTAGGGGTTTACCGGTCCTCGTGTTGACTAATGGGAGATTTGATGCTGCTTTTAGTCGCAACCTACCGTTCAGATCCAATTCGAACTTGGAGTAGTCGCGACCGACAGACGGGACCAGACCGATTTCTGCAAAACGGTTGTAGTAGTCGTCTACAGCTCCCTCGAGTAATTCCCGACTTTGACTAGTAGTAGCGCCACCTAATTCCCCCGATTGCGATTGGATTGGAATTGGAGGCTGTATCAAGGGTGTTTCGTCATTATCATCATCATCATCACCATCGAGGTAATCTTCTCTGCCGATTTCATACATGTCATTATCGTAATCAGCCATCTTTATAATTTTCTTAAGATTAATTATGTATTAAAGACAAAACCATACGGGTTTAATATAGTTTCACTAAATTATGTCTTCGAGTCAATACGGTCGCAAACTCAATCCATACCGCAGACTGCGTGAGCCCCTCGGGGCAAAAGGCGTGAGACAGAGTGTTGTTATTACGAACAACCCATCGACGATCGACCAGAACCAGCAGCTCTTAGTCCGCTTCCCCAACCTCGGAGCTAGCGACGTCATTGTGCCGGGGACTGTTCGCCTCGCTTTCACTATTTCGCTGACGTCGACAGACGTGGACCGAACCGTCGTTTAGAACCTGGGTCGCGCCATCGTCAAGAAGACCATGATAAAGATTTCTGGTAATGAGGTGATGTCGATCGATGACAGCGACGTCTACCATTGCTATCAGGACCTGTGGAAGACGACACAAGAGCGTGAAAACGCTGTCTATCAGGGTATTGACACCAGCAAAAATAAGAACGTAACCAAACTTAGAATCGGGGCTGGTAACAAGGCAGATAACAACGCGAGCGACAACGCGGTCGCGGGCGCTTACGGCAACTGCTTCTACATCCCGCTCGACTTTGAGTTGCTGGAGAGTCACATGCCCTACTATCAGAGTGCTTTGGCTGACCGCCTCGAATACGAACTAACGTTCAACGACTACGGCCGAGTTCTCATAGCCACCGACATGCTATCGACGTATACGATCGATAATGTTTCGCTGGAGTACGACATGGTCACGATGCCCGAACTCGCGCGATTGATCAGAACACAGTACGCCAGGCGCGTTGCCATACTTTACGACCGAGTTCTTCGCCATCGCAAGATGACGAAAGACAAAGGCGACACATTGTGGAATATTATTAATGTCAACGTACCCGCCCGCTCGATGAAAGGTATACTGATGTTGTTCGAGGATGCTCGGTTCGCGTTCGGTGCTAGAAAAACCGACAAATTCTATAACCCCAAAATCACGAAGGTAGAGATGACGATCGAGGGAGTCCCCCAATCAACTCTACAGCGCGGGTCTTCGCGCGCACCAGCAGTGGGACGAAGTAAGAAAACAGTTTGCTGCCGGCTCTAAGCGCTCTCCGGAGGTTGCAGCAGTTGCCAAAGACCTGCATATCTCGGCCGTCTCCCTCGCGGAGTTCCTGAATACCAAATACGCGTTATGGCTAGACATGCGAGCCAGCGACGATGACCAAATACACGGTAGCGGACGCCAAGTTGAGAACGCTAGCGAGGGTGTGACGATCCAGATAACCAAAGAGGCGGATGGAAATGGGCCATTGAACGTGTACTTATATATAATTACAGACGCACAACTCAACAGCGAAGATGGTCGATACGTATCAGCGATCTACTGATTTTAAGAAAATTAGCAATCAATACCAATTCACGATTGGAGATGCTCACTCTGCCATAATATGTGGGCAGACAGGATGTGGAAAAACGGTTTTCATCCTCGACTTGCTCGAGGGGTCCTACCGCGGTGCCTTTCGACACATTGTGATCCTGTGTCCCACTGTGCGACACAACGAGACTTATCAGCGGCGCCAGTGGATATGGGACGACCCTGAGATATACGTTATTGACCCCGGCGACAGACTTCACGATTGGTTGCGTGGTTTATACCAAAGATTCCAGGGTGAGCCCACCCTATACGTGATTGACGATTGCGCAGCCAAGGCGGCGATGACCAAAAAGAAGGACATGCTCTCCGAGCTCGCATTTTCTGGCCGCCATGCTAGGCAAAGCGTTTGGATATCCACTCAAAAGTACAACGCCGTCCTCAAGGATCTGCGCGAGCAAACGAAATGGGTCGCCCTCTTTCACTGCAAGGACCGAGACTCATTCGATGACTGTCTTCGAGAGAATGACATTATCCCAACGCGCGAGGAGCGCCTGGAGGTTCGACAGATGCTTTCGAAACTAAGCACGCCAATGCTTCTGCTAAAAGGACTGATCAACCAACTGCTTACGAAGTTATCAATTAATTAATTTTTACTTAACGCTCGTTAGTAAATTGCCGAGTAAATGCTGAGCAATTGCTGAACAATGCTTTGAACAATGCAATGCTTAACAAATGTTGAACAAAATGCTGAACAATGGTTAACAATGTTAATAATTTGGTGCTCCGCTGCGAGCTTTGTTGCGAGCATAATGGTGAGGCTTATAGTATCGGGTGGTGCACTTGGCAATATGTTAAAGTGATGAGACTTGTTAGAATAGTTAAATTAAATTAATTTTAAGAACATTAGCAATAATGAACTGCGACGAACTTCTCGATCAGCTAATGGAAGAAACCTCAACTCCGACTGCCAACATCCTGAAAGATAATGAAACATTAACTCCGACAGAGCAATCGGGATCAACTCCAACTCCAACGGCGGTTGGTATTGGGTTGAGTGCAACGACTCAGAATGAATATGAAAATGCGGCGCGACGAGAGCGGCTAGCTGCGCTGGTTGCTGGGGGACAATCGGAGCATTATCTCGGTAGGCGTCTCTCAGTTTTTCAGGTGGATAAGATGTCAGATGCGGAGATCGATAAAATGTATGCGCGATACAAATCTAGGTTAGGTGCGGAGATGACAAAAACTCTTGGATCGGCGGCTATTCATTTGTACGCAACCGCCGTTAGTATACTTCTCCCTATACCAAACACCGCGGGATTGATTGACGATCTAGAGACTGACCCTTTTATAGGTCACACTCTTAGAACAGCCTGCTGCTCAATTTATCACAAGTTTGGAATGTACTTAGCTCCGCTGACAACCGCGTTGACCACGGGTAAACACTGTCAATTTGGACATATATGCCCACGAACTATAAGCCCTAATATTAATATCATAAATGATGACACAAGACACACCTGAGAGAGTGACGGAACAGCAATACCCGATCCAATCGCAATTGGAGTTGGACCCGATTGCAGCACTTCCAACTCCGATTGATCCTCCAACCCAATCGCGATTGGAGTTGGGGGTTGCACGACATAAAAACCCAAAAAGGCAGGCAGCTGGGAGGGCGGCGGCTGCTACCCGAAAAGTTAAACAAGATAAAATACTCGCCGAGCTTCGAGAGGCTAAACAGTCGTTGCAATCGGGGACGGAGACAGCAAAACATCTGAAGACAGCTACAACAACACCCCCAACTCCAATCGCGATTGGATTGGAAGCACACTCAACGCCCAATGGAGGTTGGACGAATCCGATTGAACCCCAATTCACGAATTGGAGTTGGGTTGTTGGTGGTGGTCTGGCAGTTGTTGGTGCCCTATGTGTGTGGAAATACCCCCTATTACACCAATTCTTATCGAGAAAACAACCCCCATCAATTCATCCAAAAACAGTTACGAAACACCAATCGTGATTGGATGCGCCCCATTTAAACATTGATCGCTATCCCTTTTATATGCAATAATTATAATTATCAACAATGGCTGAACAAGATGGTAAGATGATAGTGAATGCGCTTTATCACGCCGTGGTGATATCGGGTTTCAGTATCGGGTATGCTCGACTATCAAAGATGGCCCTAGGAGGGTCCGCTCCCAAATTGGACTTTACTGTGAGAGACGTAGGGCTCGCGACCTTAGATGTAGCGGCCGCAGTTTTGGACCTGAGATTATCTAATTAAAGCTGGAATTCTACCGTTAATATATCGGGAAATAAATGGCTTCAATCGCAGTAATAGTAGGTGGTGCGCTTGTAAACGCATTGGCGTTCAGCGGTAGCAACTTTATATTCTCGAAAATGAGAAGCTCGAACGTGGATGAGGAGCGCAAGCGTCACGATTTAGCTGTAGAACAACTCAATAGCGCAAAGGAAGCATGGTCGAAAAAACAAACCGCCCATCTGGACTGGGTCAACGAAGAGCTTCGCCGCGAAAATCACGCCGCACAAACTTTTCAGAACGTTGAAGAAGCCAACCGCGAGTACACGCTGGCATATCCACAGAAAAAGCTCGCGCCGCTGGATCGCGAGCCCCAACTTTCAGATTTCTATGTACCGTCAGAGCCCCAAAAAGGCCGCGAGATCGCGTTGATCGTCGTGGGAATGGGTGTGGTGGGTATCGTCACCTACTATATCCAATCGAGATTTTAAATTAATTAATAATTTTTACAAATTAATAATTATTTTAAATAAATTTTTTTATAAATATATATATATATATAGAACGATGTCAGTTGACGAACATTATTTTGCTATGATTGATGTAGGCTACACTGTCCTTAAACACCGTACAGCTGGTGCAAAGGGTATGATTCGTCTGGCCCGAGATTCTCTCGAGACGTGGCGGGAGGACGAAAAAGCGGTCACACTTTTCGCAAAGCGGATGTTAGATTCCTCCCAATCGAGATTGGATGCATTATATTTTCTCAAGTTCCTTCAGAACTTAACCTCCAATCGTGAGTGTACTTTCAACAAAGGTTTATTATTAACGACGCAGTTACCGGACGGTCTGGCTAGGGCATGTTGGAGATTGTCCGATATATTAGAATACTTCGTATACGATGAACACGCGCAAACTTGATACCGAACTATCTGTTCGCCTAACGCGCAAGCTGGCGAACACGTACTACAGCCCCCGCGGCTACTGGAAGGGACTCTCGGCCATCAAGAACCTCGCGGCGGCGACCAAGGTTTCTGAAAACGCTGTCAAGGAATGGCTCGACGTGCCGGTGCCGAACCAAGTTCTCCAAGCGGATCTCCTGTTTCTCCCTCACGATCGCGTCGGTCGCAAGACGTACAAGTACGCACTGACAATCGTTGACGTAGCGAGTCGTTATAAGGGGGCTGAGCCGTTGGCCACTAAAGAGTCTAAGGAGGTGGCCGAGGCTCTTTCCCGAATATATAAAAGGAGTCCTCTCAAATGGCCGAATCTTCTCCAGGTCTATCCCGGCCGAGAGTTCATGGGCGCGGTCTCCCATCTATTGTCTAAGCACGACGTTTCTGTCAGACGCGGCCGCGTCAACATCCACCGGGACCAGGGGATCGTGGAGCGCTTCAATCGAACCCTGGCTGAGAGACTGTTCGGACACCAATACGCCAAAGAACGTGTAGACCCTCATTCGCGATCGACTGAGTGGGTGGCCAAACTGCCCGCCGTGGTCTCCGCACTGAACGGAGAGGTGACCAGATTGATAGGTAAGAAGACTGTAGATGCTATCAAGTTTAAAAGGGTGACGAGCAAGCCCTCTGCCGTCTCGCGCGGGCGACCCGTTGGTTTAGAGCAGCAACGGCTTCCATCGGATATTGACGTCCGGTACCTCTATCAACCGGGACAGCTCGAAGGTGGCAGCCGCCGCGCGACTGATCCCGTGTGGTCTCTCAATGTATATCATCTAGATCGATCTATTACCAAACCTGATGAGCGCGTGCTCTACTATTTGGATGATGGGCCATCTCGAGGGTTTGTTCGCGAAGAACTTCTTATGGTACCTTCTGACACCCAGCTACCCCCGGATCGTCAGAGTCTTTAGATTGCTAATTTTCTTAATTTTTTTAAAATTATTAATTAAATAAATCATTAGAGAGGTTCTGTATGTATTCCGTCTGGTAACACGCGTCTTTTATCGTAGTATGCCGAGAGTCCTAATTTTTGTTGACAGTACGTTTTCATAACGCCGTCTTTCATTTTAAATCCTCTATTTTGTGCTACATCTATAATGTGTTTTCCATCTTCTGTAGTTTCACTTAGTACTCGTTTATATCTATCCCAATTTAAATTGTTAGTTCTCTTGGACATTCCAGAGTTTTTATTAATTAATTCTTTAGAATTATCAAAATTAGTGGAATTAATTTTTTCTACAAAATAACACTTACTAGATAACGCTATCGCCCTATCTCCGCTAAATTCCATTTTGAAAAGTCCGGGCTCTCTTTCGCTCCATTTATCCCAGGCCAACCATTTCTTTTTTTCTTTTTCAAACCCGTCTAGTAAGTTAGGTCTAATCAATTCCTCTATCGTTTTTCCACTAACTCCTATATACATACTATCTGTATCCATCTGTATTAATTCAAAGTCTTCTCTTTTTACGTATTTGTCTAGAAATTAGTAGTAAAATTCCAACATTCTCAATTTAGCTAGTTGATAAACCGCTATTCCACAATGGAATGGTCTCTTTACCGCACACCTGGGTTTTCTTGAAGATATTTCGTACGCAAATCCTATCTCTTCCAAATCGTCAAAGAATGCAAATCTTAATGCTTTGTCAACACAGGTTTTGTTTTGTGTATATGTCGTATTTAAATGTCTCTCCGTTGCCTCTATCATTTTTCCACAACACGAGTTTCCTAATATTTTCATTATGTCGGCTACTGGTTTCTTATTTGGTTCTACATCACCTGTTCGTCTTGCGGCTGTAACTTCTTTTGCGAACCATTCGAATGGTTTTCCGCAAATATAATCTATAACACGATGAACAGCAGTTATTTCTAGGCCGTGTTTTAAATACCATTTCAACAGTGGCGCGTACAGCAATACTTTAGTGGCGGTCATAGATCCCATCAATTTTTTTCCATCTCCTCTTGTTCGGCCTGTATCTTTTAAATATTTTAACATGTGTGTGGGAACTTCATCAACCTCTACTTCTCTGTTTATAAATATTGGGGACATTTCAGAAAACTTATCTTTTAAGTTGTGTGGAACTTCTATATCCACCTCCGCAAACCCAAACCAGTCTCCAGATAAAACTCTTTTACAAAACTTTTTAATAATTTTAGGGTTATATGGGGTATCTATATGGTGTATAGTTTCTCTCCCATACGGCATCTCTTTATTTAACGTAGATAAATATAACGCGTTTGCATCGTACCCCAAAACAGCCTTGCAAGGTTTGGAACCCACTCTAATATTTGAAACACCAGCTTCTGCATATCGTGTAAATACTATTGATGGACCGCCAACTAGAGCGTCCTTCATCATTTCGTATGTTTCTTCTTTTGGTGCATATAGAGCATCCTCCGGTATAATTGTCTTCGAAGATTTTTGTTCTTTAATGGTTCCTCTCAATAAATATTGTATAGCTACTCCAGGTAGTGTTACCGCATCTTTGAAAATATCCACACCTCTGTGTTTATAAAATTCACACATTTTTTCCACCGCTTCTAGGAACGGTGCTACATCTAAATCGTTATATATTTCAACCAATCTCTGAAAGTTTTCATATTATTTTCTTCGAAAATTCTACGACATTTACTTAATTCTGTTTCATCTATTAACATTTTCCCAGATAGTTTGAGATACCAATTCTCTATATCCGGTAGTCCTGGGTAATCCAGTTTGTCTGGAGAATCGAACCACTCATAAGGAAAGAAAGATTTCTGTCCTTTGCATTCGTAGGCTTTTATCCAACTATCGTAACTTACACCAGGTCCTAGATAAAGTATTACATCAAGAAATCTAAACTCTGGAGTAAATAGAAATATTGTTGCGTTTGCACGTTTTCCGACCATTACTTAATTTGTTGTTGATGCCAGTTCGCCTACTAGGTATTTCTTTATTAAGTTTATATCGTACTTACTGCTGTTAAAACCTATAACCGGTACTTGCTCTATCCACTGTTCGATCTTGGCGATTTGGTTTTTACGTAAATGTTCTGTATTAAACCCATATCTTGACCACACTTCTTCTCTTATAGCTTTTCCCCTGACTTTCAAATCTTCTACGATTTTTCTATAAGTTTTGCGGGATCTTTATCACAAATATGAGTTACTGTTCTTGAGAAATTATCTCCTATACTAACGCTTACCGGAACGTGCTCGGCTTCGTACTCTAGATTATTACCGAGAGTTTCAAATTCTGGGTTGAGATATGCCTCAAAATCGTATACTATCTGATATGGATAAAGAGTAGTGTCGCAACCGATCTTTATGTCTTTACCCGTTCTTTGAAATTCGCATTCCCACATAACTACTAGGTTGAATTCTTTGCTTCTTCTAATAAATGTATCTCTTCTCATAGTGGATGCGCGTTCTTCTTTTCTATGTTTTGCATGAATCTCACACCCGTGCCAGTAACAGCCGTGATATTGATATACGGTATTGGTTTCCGTACAGTATCCATCTACTGGAGCTCCTAAAACCCATCTTTCACCCCCGTGTCCACACTGTTCGTGGTGAATGTGAATTCCCTCTCGTTTTTCCACAGAGTACATCCAATCGATCGCCCCATAACTGTTAGAACCTTTTGGGTAGAACGCTTTCTCGAACGACGAACGCGGGCGCTCTAAATAATTACCATCACATATTACTTTTGTCTCACCTTTCATACATGTTGGTCCGTGTCTCTTCATGTTACTCGCTTTCGTGAATTTCTGCTTGCAATTATCGCAGGCGTAAATTTTAGATAGGTTTTTAAGGTTTTTTTATCAGAAATGCGTGATTATTAAACAGTCCTATTGTCATTTGGTTTATTACCTATTGCCTTATAGTGTGCTGGTACCTTTTTCAACCACCATACGTTACATTCGGTGGGTTGATATACTTCTATACCGATTTTAAAAAACTATTCAACCTTTTTCAGATCTGAAAAAGGAATTGGTGAAACCACATTACTACCAAAATATTGCTTACTAAGTTCTTTCGCCTTTTCTGTACATCTGTCGGGTCTTTTATCTGTCATATGCATAGCTAGACACCTGAACAGACAAAGGTCGTCATTATACTTATCTAAAGAATACTTAACTTTTTTATTCTTCAACCATTCTGGAAGTTCTCCTCCTGCTGCTTCTTTGGATTGTAGTCCCAAATCTATTCCCCTACTACCCTGTATTAGCTTTACGAAAACCTCTACGCATCTTACAAACTTCCACTTTGTATTTGGTCTGTCTATTTTATCGGACATTATTCGTGTTTGCTCCTTATCTGACAGCCATTTTTTAACGGTTTTCATTGATGATAGTGGTTCGCTACCGAGATTTTTGTGCATTATTATAGTTACAGGTTTTCCATTTTTAGTTTCCTCCATATGTTCTAGCTTGTAAGAATATGAATATCTCAAATAAAAATTGGTTGTTATATAAGGAGCGAGTTTATTGGACATGCGTTCAGACCCGTTAATGCCAATGTTTTTACGAAAGGATAATGTAACTACCCGTCTTCCATTTTCTACCTTTTCCAATGTTTCATCGTGAGCCCCCAATATTTCTTCACCTTTTTCCACTATCGCGCGAACTATAGATTTTTCCTTATTATTTGGTATTTGGTCACCTGTGCGTCTAATTTGAGACAAATTATTGGTGCTAGAAGGTTTTATTACACTAGCCCTTAACTCCGCAATACTTTCTTTTTTAATTCTGTTACCAACTTCCTCCGCTTTGGATATATCATTAAATGCCCCTCTTTTATAGGCGCGGGTAAACCGCTTCATAAACACCTTATTCTTTGTGGCGTTTATCAGCTTTGTCAACCCCCTAACTCTCAACCGTTTACTATAAGTAATCCCTAGAGATTCGGCTTCTCTTCTCAAACTTTCTATTTCTGCTCTAGTTTCTGGCGTTATCATATTTTCTGTATATACTTTTGTATATATACTTTTGTATAAGCTATACAATTTATCTGTTCAATTGGACGTGAAAAATTTACATCATGTTTTTTTCACGTCCAATTGAACAGATAAATTTCATAGGTTATATACATATATAATGGAGTGTGTGACTTGTTGTAAGACGTTTGCGTGTAAAGACTATCTACGAAGGCATCTAGCGAGACGTAGAAAGTTTCTTGTGTCCCCCCACAATTTCAATGCCCCAGATGCCCTTGTAAATTCGTTAGTGCCCAAACTCTTTGTAGACATAAGCAACTACGCTGTCAGGTGGCTAAAGGTGAACGTGGTAGACTAGAGCTGGTAGAATTAGTTGCTGATCTGCGAAATAAATTAGCTATATCGGAGGAGAAAAATGGGGTGTTGGAATATAAACTATTATACTTGCATTAATGATTTCGACTTTTTTCAAAAGTCAATTACCTATATAATTGGGACTACAATACCACCACCAACTTTTGGTTAGAGGTGGTATCATTTTGACTCCCTCTTTTCAAAATTATTTTCTCCAAAAATTCATAAATTTGCTGTAGGGAGACAATTTTCCTCGTTAACCAATTTTTGATTTTTCGGGGGTGGTGGGGGTATTATAGAGGGTTATAAATGATATCACGGTAAGTGGTATCATTTTGACTCCCTTACTACTACTACACCACTGTAAACTAGGTACATGTTCGTAACCACTCTAGACCGAACACCACTGTAAACTAGGTACATGTTCGTAACCACTATAGACCGAACACCACTGTAAACTATGTACATGTTCGTAACCAGACAGAACACCACTGTAGACTAGGTACATGTTCGTAACCACTCTAGACCGGACACCACTGTAAACTAGGTACATGTACGTAACCACTCTACACTTGACACCACTGTAAACAAGGTTCATGTTCGTAACCACTCTACACTTGACACCACTGTAAACTAGGTACATGTTCGTAACCACACTAGACCGAGCACAACTGTAAACTAGGTACATGTACGTAACCACTCTACACTTGACACCACTGTAAACTAGGTTCATGTTCGAAAACACTCTAGACCGAGCACAACTGTAAACTAGGTACATGTTCGTAACCACTCTAGACCGGACACCACTGTAAACTAGGTTAATGTACGTAACCACTCTACACTTGACACCACTGTAAACTAGGTTCATGTTCGAAACCACTCTAGACCGAGCACAACTGTAAACTAGGTACATGTTCGTAACCACTCTAGACCGGACACCACTGTAAACTAGGTACATGTACGTAACCACTCTACACTTGACACCACTGTAAACTAGGTTCATGTTCGTAACCACTCTACACTTGACACCACTGTAAACTAGGTTCATGTTCGAAACCACTCTAGACCGAGCACAACTGTAAACTAGGTACATGTTCGTAACCACTCTAGACCGGACACCACTGTAAACTAGGTACATGTTCGTAACCACTCTAGACAGAGCAAAACTGTAAACTAGGTACATGTTCGTAACCACTCTAGACCGGACACCACTGTAAACTAGGTACATGTACGTAACCACTCTACACTTGACACCACTGTAAACTAGGTTCATGTTCGTAACCACTCTACACTTGACACCACTGTAAACTAGGTTCATGTTCGAAACCACTCTAGACCGAGCACAACTGTAAACTAGGTACATGTTCGTAACCACTCTAGACCGGACACCACTGTAAACTAGGTACATGTACGTAACCACTCTACACTTGACACCACTGTAAACTAGGTTCATGTTCGTAACCACTCTACACTTGACACCACTGTAAACTAGGTACATGTACGTAACCACTCTACACTTGACACCACTGTAAACTAGGTTCATGTTCGTAACCACTCTACACTTGACACCACTGTAAACTAGGTACATGTACGTAACCACTCTACACTTGACACCACTGTAAACTAGGTACATGTGCGTAACATCTTTAGACTGGACACCATTGTAAACTAGGTATATGTGCGTAACATCTCTAGACAGGACACCACTGTTAACTAGGTATATGTGCGTAACATCTCTAGACCGGACACCACTGTAAACAAGGTATATGTGCGTAACATCTCTAGACCGGACACCACTGTAGACTACATTTAGGTATATGTGCGTAACATCTCGGGAGCGGACATCACTGTAAACTAGGTATATGTGCGTAACATCTCTAGACCGGACACCACTGTATACTACATTTAGGTATATGTGCGTAACATCTCGGGAGCGGACATCACTGTAAATTAGGTATATGTGCGTAGCATCTCTACACCGGACATCACTGTAAACTAGGTATATGTGCGTAACATCTATAGACCGAACACCACTATAAACTAGGTATATTTGCGTAACATCTCTAGCCCGGACACCACTGTAAACTAGGTATATGTGCGTAACATCTCTAGACCGGACACCACTGCATACTAGGAATATGTGCGTAACATCTCTAGAGCGGACAGCACTGTAAACTAGGTATATGTGTGTAACATCTCTAGAGCGGACAGCACTGTAAACTAGGTATATGTGTGTAACATCTCTTGACCGGACACCATTGTAAACTAGGTATATGTGCGTAACATCGCTAGACCGAGACCACTGTAAACTAGGTATATGTGCGTAACATCTCTAGAGCGGACAGCACTGTAAACTAGGTATATGTGTGTAACATCTCTTGACCGGACACCACTGTAAACTAGGTATATGTGCGTAACATCGCTAGACCGAGACCACTGTAAACTAGGTATATGTGCGTAACATCTCTTGACCGGACACCACTATAAACTAGGTACATGTGCGTAACATCTCTGTACCTGACACCACCGTAATCTAGGTATATATCCGTAACATCTCTAGACCGAACATCACTGTAAACTAGGTATATGTGAGTAACATCTCTAGACTGGACACCACTGTGAACTAGGTATATGTGCGTAACATCTCTGGAGCGGACACCACTGTAGACTAGGTATATGTGCGTAACATCTCTAGACCGGACACCACTGTAGACTAGGTATATGCGTGTAACATCTCTAGAGCGGACACCACTGTAAACTAGTTATATGTGCGTAACATCTCTAAACCGACACCACTGTAAACTAGGTATATGTGCGTAACATCTCTTGACCGGACACCACTGTAAACTAGGTATATGTGCGTAACATCTCTAGACCGACACCACTGCAAAGTAGGTATATGTGCGTACCATCTCCTGACCGGACACTACTGTAAACTAGGTATATGTGCGTAACATCTCTAGACCGGACACCACCGTAAACTAGGTATATGTCCGAAACATCTCTAGCACGGACACCACTGTAAGCTAGGTATATGTGCGTAACATCTCTAGACCGGACACCACTGTAGTCTAGGTATATGTTCGTAACATCTCGGGAGCGGACATCACTGTAAACTACGTACATGTGCGTAACATCCCTTGACCGGACACCACTGTACACTAGGTATATGTGCGTGGACATCTCTAAAACCTTGACCAACCAATCCGTACACCACCCCGTAAATAGGTATAAGTGCGTGACATTCTCTAAGACCGGGACCCACCAAACTATATGAACGTAACATCTCTAAAAGACCGACACAAACCGTAAAACTAGGTAATATGTGCGTAACATCTCTAGGACCGGAAAAACACCAACCGTAAAATAGGTATATGTGCGTAAGATCTCTAGACCGAAAACCACTGTAAACTAGATATATGTGCGTAACATATCTAGACCGAACACCAATGTAAACTAGGTATATGTGCGTAACATCTCTAGACCGACACCACCGTAAGCTAGGTATATGTGCGTAACATCTCTTGACCGGACACCACCGTAAACTAGGTATATGTGCGCAACATCTCTAGACCTGAAACCACTGTAAACTAGGTATATGTGCGTAACATCTCTAGACCGACACCACTGTAAACTATGTATATGTGCGTAACATCTCCAGACCGAACACTACTGTAAACTAGGTATATGTGCGTAACATCTCTTGACCGACGCCACCGTAAACTAGGTATATGTGCGTAACATCTCTAGACAGACACCACTGTAAACTAGGTGTATGTGCGTAACATCTCTTGACCGACACCACTGTAAACTGGTATATGTGCGTAACATCTCTAGACCTGATACCGCTGTAAACTAGGTATATGTGCGTAACATCTCTAGACCGACACTTCTGTAAACTAGGTATATGTGCGTAACATCTCTAGAACGAACACCACTGTAAACTAGGTATATGTGCGTAACATCTCTAGACCGAACACCACTGTAAACTAGATATATGTGCGTAACATCTCTAGACCGAACACCAATGTAAACTAGGTATACATGTATGTGCGTAACATCTCTAGACCGACACCACCGTAAGCTAGGTATATGTGCGTAACATCTCTTGACCGGACACCACTGTGAACTAGGTATATGTGCGTAACATCTCTAGACCTGAAACCACTGTAAACTAGGTATATGTGCGTAACATCTCTAGACCGGACACCACTGTAAACTAGGTATATGTGCGCAACATCTCTAGACCTGAAACCACTGTAAACTAGGTATATGTGCGTAACATCTCTAGACCGACACCACTGTAAACTATGTATATGTGCGTAACATCTCTAGACCGAACACTACTGTAAACTAGGTATATGTGCGTAACATCTCTAGACCGACGCCACCGTAAACTAGGTATATGTGCGTAACATCTCTAGACCGGACACCACTGTAAACTAGGTATATGTGTGTAACATCTCTAGACAGACACCACTGTAAAATAGGTATATGTGCGTAACATCTCTAGATCGACACCACCGGAAACTAGGTATATGTGCGTAACACCTGTAGACCGGACACCACTGTAAACTAGGTATATATGTGTGTGTAGCATCTATAGAGCCGACACCGCTGTAAACTAGGTATATGTGCGTAACATCTCTAGACCGACACCACTGTAAACTGGTATATGTGCGTAACATCTCTAGACCTGACACCGCTGTAAACTAGGTATATGTGCGTAACATCTGTAGACCGACACTGCTGTAAACTAGGTATATGTGCGTAACATCTCTAGACCGAACACCACTGTAAACTAGATATATGTGCGTAAAATCTCTAGACCGACACCACTGTAAACTAGGTATATGTGCGTAACATCTCCAGACCGGACACCACTGTAAACTAGGTATATGTGCGTAACATCTCTAGATCGGACACCACTGTACACTAGGAATATGTGCGTAACATCTCCAGACCTGACACTACTGTAAACTAGGTATATGTGCGTAACATCTCCAGACCTGACACTACTGTAAACTAGATATATGTGCGTAACATCTCCAGACCTGACACCACTGTAAACTAGGTATATGTGCGTAACATCTCTAGACCGGACACCACTGTACACTAGGAATATGTGCGTAACATCTCCAGACCTGACACCGCTGTAAACTAGGTATATGTGCGTACATGTAACATCTCTTGACCGACACCACTGTAAACTAGGTATGTATGTGCTTAACATCTCTAGACCGGACACCACTGTAAACTAGATATATGTGCGTAACATCTCTAGACCGGACACCACTGTAAACTAGGTATATGTGCGTAACATCTCTAGACCGGACACCTCTGTAAACTAGATATATGTGCGTAACATCTCTAGACCGGACACCACTGTAAACTAGGTATATGTGCGTAACATCTCTAGACCGGACACCACTGTATATGTGCGTCCTTTAAGACAAGTGTTTTCAGAAAGTCACATGTGTTTACACGATTTAGAAATATATAACAACAGTGATAAAACAAGTAAAACAAATTAGGTGTGCGCATCCAGGTACACTGCATTTACACAGTGGTGACATTTTCCCGAAATATCGTGGATATAGGCTGGTACAGGGAGTGCAGTATTACGTATTTGTATTGCAGTAGGTAGGCTTCATAAAAAGCATTTGTGCAGGGGGTACCCATGTTTGGTCTGGGGTGGTGATGAGGGTCTTATTTGCTTCATTGGGGTTACCTGACGAAATATGGGTTAATTATGCTCACCTACTAATAATGTTCATATTCAGTCTAAATTCCCTGAACAAGGCAGTTCTTAGCCGAGATAATCACGGCTAAATTGATGGTTTTCACTATTTCCTCTGTCTTCTATGTTCTGTATCCGCATAGCGGAGACCCAGCCAAATTTGGTCACAATAACAGTCCATTTTGTCCCTGAGTTTTGCGAATAATACGGGAATAAAATCATAATCAATGTCGGCATATTTGCATGTGTATTATTGGTTTATGAAGTTGTTGATCTATTAATTTAGTAAGCGGGACTACTAATCCATCAATGTTGCTGAGCGATTTTACACATTTTGACCATGTTCTGAATAACTTTTTACCAAATTATCGAAATGGGATAAAATTGTGACGTAGTATACCGTTGATCAGCTGATTTATTCCAAAATCAACATAATTTATTCTAACTTCAGCTGGGCAAAACATTACGTGAATTGTGCATTAGCCGGTGCGCAGAATTAGCCGAAATGACATTTTTATATGCAGATCAGAATGTAAGTTTTCATTGGTTTGATACATGTACATATACATATATTGCGATGACGTCAGTATAGCTATCAAGCAATTGAAAGCTGGTCGGTGTGGTGGACCAGACATGTTACTGAATGAATTATTTATACATGGGCACCAGTCGTTGTTACCAATACTTACACAATTGTTTGATAACACGTTTAATATACGATATTATCCCGATACATGGTCGGAAGGTTATATTATACCACTATATAAAAAGGGGAATGAATATAAACGAGGTGGATAATTACAGAGGTATTAGCCTATTGAGCACACTTGGGAAATTATTCTCACGCGTTTTAAATAATAGACTATCTAGCTGGGCTGAAAAATATCATGTGTATGTGGAAGCACAAGCAGGGTTCAGGAAGGGAATGGGTACACGGGATAACATATTTATTTTGTATGACCTCATTACACATATGTTAAATAATGGTAAGAAATTGTATTGTGCTTTTGAGGATTTTTCAAAGGCTTTTGATTATGTGGTGCGTGATAATCTATGGTTAAAATTAATAAAACTGGGAGTGCGAGGGAAAATGTTAAATATAATTAAATCCATGTATACTAATGTGACATCGCGCGTAAAGCATAACACCATGCTAACGGTGAATTTTCTTGCATATTAGGCGTACGTCAGGGTGATTTCCTATCTCCATTCCTGTTTAGCATGTTTGTAAATGACCTCGAGGCTGAATTCAAAACTAAGGATATTGAAGGAATTGATATCGGATTGATAAAATTATTTATTTTACTATATGCTGATGACATTGTTATTTTCTCAGAATCGGAACACGGGATGCAAACAGGACTTAATCTACTTTCAGAATAGTGTTAGAAATGGAAATTAACTGTCAATACGGGAAAAACAAAAATACTTGTATTTCCAAAAGGAGGTAGATTGCCAAGAAACATAGAATTATATTATGGCAATTCTATTATCGAAATAGTAAGTAAATTCACGTATCTATGCATAGTCTTTACAACGGGTGGTTCTTTCATGGAATCACAATTTTTATTATCGGGTCAAACACAAAAAGCTATTTTCAAGCTTAACAAATACGTGTATAAATAACACCCACACATAGATTACAATTATTTGATAAATTAATACAACCGATTCTTAACTACGGTGCTGAAATATGGGGATTTGTGCAGGGAAATCAAAAAGAAAAAGTTCACTTGCAGTTTTGCAAAAGTTTACTAGGTGTTAAGAGAAATACGCAAAATGATTTTATCTATGGAAAACTTGGTCGTACCCCACTTGTTCATCGACGCTATCTAAATATAATTAAATTCACAAATACATGAAACATATATACAACATGATGTTAGAAGACTTGCAAAGCACACCAAGTAAAACAAACTGGGCGTCACTAGTCAAAAAAGTGTTATCGAACCACAGATTTCTTGATGTTTGGTTGAATCAAGGGGTCGGAAATATAGAAGAGTTTCTGGTAGTTTTCAAACAAAGATTGACCGATAATTTTATGCAGGAATGGCAAGCCAGAATTAACGGATCTAGCAGAGCATTATTTTATAGAAATGTATGCGACTTCAAAATACAATATTACTTAAAGGACATCACACTCACGAAATTTAGGTACGCATTTGCTAGACTAAAAGTTTCGTCCCATCGCCTAGAAGTACAATCAGGCAGATGGGACAGAACTCCAATTGTAAACCGGAAATGTACATTGTGTGGACATTTGGAAGACGAATACCATTTTATTTTAGAATTCACAATGTATATGGATCTCAGGAAAACATATATAAACCGTTATTATTGGAACAGGCCAAGTATGGTTAAAGTCATAGAGCTGATTAAATCGGAACATTCACAAACTGTAAGAAAGTTAGGCCAATACATATACCAAGCATTTCAAATCAGAAATGAACATTTATATATACATCACTGAGGTCACCTTCTCCCAATACATACATAAAGAAATACAAATACAGCATGGATATATATTTGCAAATATTAACTTGATAGTATTGCATGATATATTACGTGTTCAGTTTTGTAGTACATGTGTAATGCACTACTCTATAGACTAATGCTGCCACGCCATAACTTAATGTTTTCATAGATTAACCAAAACATTCTGTATGTGCTTATTGGGCATGCTATTCCACCGCAGGATATTCCCCATGTGCTATGGTCAATGGTCGACGGTGGCATAGCTGCATCAAATACAATACATAGTAGCTGCATTCTTAAAGTTACGGTTTATGCACCGGCTATTGTCTTTGTCATCCATAATTGTATGTTGTTACATGTGTATTGCTTCAGGGGTCATATGGCTTAAAGCGTTAATCTTTATCTGAATAAACATATATCATGTATATCATGTATGTATGTCTCATTATTATTGAACCATGTTATTGTAGTTGAGAACAATAACACTTGCAATCTAGGTATTTACCGTCTGTAGCAGAGTTACGATTCCATTCAAACATATAGGCTTCCTCTACATAATAACTAATCAGATCTGATTTACACTTTAGTTGTTAATTGTGACATAATTTGTATATTTTCCATCTGAAAAAAACTATTAGTATTATAAAAGTAATACAAAACTTTACATGTTCAATTTGGCTGCCGTTGACTGGGTCACTTGTTGATTTTAGCTTAAATTTACTACATACGGGCATCTACATATCTGCATATGTAAGTTTATGTCATATTTACTGGAATATATTGTTTTTATAATGTTAACAACCATCTTAGTAAAAAATAATTAAAATCTTTCACAATTAAACATAGAGTCTCACATGTCAGGTGATAATATTGGGAGACATATTTGTTTTTTTCCATTCTTTAGATATAGTGTGGGATGTTAGGGCATTACATGGGAGGTTTGGTTCACATTCTCCCAAAAGCACCAATTTTGGCACAGTCGTCGATTTTGATGGGCGCCAATACGGGCGCCACTTGGGGCCGCCATATTTGCGAAATCCAATATGGCCGCCACTCGGATTAGAAATCAATCGTAGGTAAAAATCAAAGGGGCTAGAACCATGAGTAATATCACTAAATATGGGTATTGGGGGTCGTAGATTCTGATTCTGGTCTTATTTCGACGATTTGTGGTCAAATTCGCCACTCAAGGTCATCTTCAAGGTCAAATTCTGCTCGAAGTTTGAGTTTTAGGGGTTTCACATAACAAATTCCCAAACATTTAAATGCCCATTTCCAATTATTAATATTAGCTTTATTTCGCATTGGTTTGAGATGTTATTCACATATACATCGTTTGTTAAACAGACGAAAACCACATTTCAATCAATCAATAATCACATGATTCCCTAACATCCCAAATAAAATCGCGCGTAATTCTGAGAGGCCGAAAATGCGTGAACTACGCTACAGTTGTACCGTTTTTATTCAGATACAGAGAAGTGCAGTTAGTTAATCAATATTAGCAACAGCATAAAATTCGCTTGCAACTTGATGTATGCATATCGCGAATCGAGAAAATTATGGATTGGGGTCTTTGTTGTCTTTGTTAATCGGACAAAACTCAAGAAGCCAAGGAGGAGGGACTTGTATCACTTGAGACATTAGCGTCAGCATTAGTCTGTTGAATGATGGTCTCGGTATTGCAGCAACACTTAAATCACACAATGCGCAGTATCACAAAACTTGCAGGAGGTATTTTAGTATGATGGTGGGTCTATAGGGGCCTAGTCTGTTTCACGTTAAAACCTGCCCAACTTTTACACCTATTTAAACACCCTAAAACACTCTTTTTTTTTGCATAAAATAATTTTTCAGCAAAATTTAGCGATGAGCCATCTTTTTTATTTTTTTGAAATTCGGTCCTATAATGAAGTAATAGCTCTAAATCAAGAATTGAATGCAGGATTGTATGGGGTGTCGTTTTGGACTTTAATAGCACTTCGCGATATAATCACTTCAAATACATGATATCACCTATTCGAATGGGTGATATCACCTATTCGACACTGAAATGGTGATATCATGCATTCGAACTGTTGATATCATCACTTCAAATGGATGATATCACCTATTAGAATGGATGATATCATATATTTGAATGGGTGATATCACCTATTTGATTTGAAGTGATGATATCATCCGTTCGAATAGGTGATATCCTCACTTAAAATACATGATATCACCTATTCGAATAGATGATATCACCTATTCGAATGGATGATATCACCTATTTGATTTAAAGTGATGATATCAATTCGAATGCATGATATCATCACTTCAAATACATGTTATCACCTATTCGAATGGATGATATCACATATTCCAATGGATGATATCACCTATTTGATTTGAAGGGATGATATCATGCATTTGAAGTGATGATATCACCCATTCGAATACACGATATCATCCATTCAGCACAAACTGGTGATATCACCAATTCGAATGCGTGATATCATGTATTCAGGACGAATAGGTGATATCATCCTTTCGAATAGATGATATCACCCATTCGTTTAAATGATAAAAGAGAAAATGATTACTCCCTGTTTACAGTAGTCTCGCAGGAACAGGACTTCCAGTCAATGACAAGGGTCCAAGGAGCTTATGGGATTTGTGACCAGTGTATCTCCAGATCAAATGGCACACTTCCATAGCCTGATAACGATCTATGTTGCTTGTTAGAAGTGTGATGAGTGTTTCATGGATAGAACAGTGTAGATCCTGATCAGCCTCTGCGGAAAGATGAATTACCACGTCCACCCCCGTCTCTGAAGTGATGGCTGCTAACGCAGCTGTCACCATTCCTGTTAAGGTCGCCATTTGTCGTTCACACTTAAATCTCCCGCGCGAGAAACAAAAATTTAAGCACGCGACTAGCTTTACTGCGGGATTATTATTGTTTTGTTCATAATTTAATATCTTATTGTAGAATAATTTCACAATAGAATTATAATATTAACACGTTTGCATGCTTACTATTTTTGTTAGCATATTTAGCAAGTGTTTTTAACATTAAGATTATTTTCTTTTTTTTTCGCAGGGAGAAATCCTTCATTTTGAAACATAATGTTTCTTCCGAAAGGATGATATCACCTATTCGAAAGGATGATATCACCTATTCGTTCTGAATACATGATATCACGCATTCGAATTGGTGATATCACCAGTTTGTGCTGAATGGATGATATCATGTATTCGAATGGGTGATATCACCTATTCAAATGCATGATATCATCACTTCAAATCAAATAGGTGATATCATCCTTTCGAATAGGTGATATCATCCATTCGAATGGATGATATCATGTTTTTGAAGTAATGATATCACCTATTCGAATTGATATCATCACTTCAAACCAAATAGGTCATATAACCCATTCACACAGGTAATATCATCTATTCGAAAAGGTGATATCATGTATTTGAAGTGATGATATCATCAATTCGAATGCACTTCAAATCAAATAGGTGATATCATCCATTCGAATAGGTGATATCATCCATTTGAATAGGTCATATCATCCATTTGAAGTGATGATATCACCAAGTGCTATTAAAGTCCAAAACGGCGCCCCATAGGATTGTAATGTTAAAATGTCACGTGCGATCAGATTTTCAACATTTTTCTAGCATCGAACTGCTTGCTGGATTTCATCATAAACAAGAGGGCCATGATGGCCCTAATTCGCTCACCTGACTCCATGAACACCAGAGGAGAATGTGACATTGAGTTCATGTATTTTTAGATGGCGGTCATCTTGGATTAAGCGATGACTCTCATTTTACCAAATCTGAAAATGCTTCACCCAAGGATCTTAACTTCCAATGAAGTTTGGCCAGAATCGGCCATGTGATTCCTGAGAAAAAGACGTTAAAAATCTTGAATAAATGGACCTTTTGGTGGCCATCATGGATGACATAATCATCCGATTTCGACAAATATTGCACCAGAGCAATCGCCTCATCGATACCTTCAATTTGATATATGGCATGAGCATATTCGGTCAAAATAAAATTTGACCCCAATTTGACCCCACGGGCCATGCCCATTTTTGACCCCGGGTCACCATTTTCACAACTTTGAAAGAGCATTGTAAATCGATCATTCCTTCTAAGTTTAGTCGAAATCCGGCCAGCGGTTCATGAGAAGAAGATTTTTTAAGAATTTATGCTATTTTTAGACGGCGGCCATCTTGGATTAGCGATGACCTCCATTTTAACAAATCTGAAAAATATTCACCCATGGACCATAACTTTTAAGTTTGGCTACCATGGGCCAAGCGGTTCATGTGAAGAATAATTTTGAAATCTCTAATAAAAGAACGACCTTTTGACATTTCGGCGGCCATCTTGGATGGCATAACAATCCGATTTCGACAAAAAAATGTACCAGAGTGATCGCCTCATTGATACCTTCGATTTGATATATAACATGACCATATTCGGTCATAAATAAAATTTGATCCCAATTTGACCCCACGGGCCACGCCCATTTTTGACCCCGGGGTCAACATTTTAACAAATTTGAAAGAGCATTGTACATCGATCATTCCTACCAAGTTTCGTCGAAATCCGGCTAGCGGTTCATGAGAAGATTTTTTAAGAATTTATGCTATTTTTAGACGGAGGCCATCTTGGATTAGCGATGACCTCCATTTTAACAAATCTGAAAAGGCTTCACCCATGGACCATAACTTTTAAGTTTGGCTACCATGGGCCAAGCGGTTCATGTGAAGAAGAATTTTGAAATCACTAATAAAAGAACAACCTTTTGACATTTCGGCGGCCATCTTGGATGACATAACAATCCGATTTTGACAAAAAATGTATCAGAGTGATCGCCTCATTGATACTTTCGATTTGATATATAACATGACCATATTCGGTCAAAAATAAAATTTGACCCCACGGGCCACGCCCATTTTTGACCTTGGGGTTACCATTTTAACACATTCGAAAGCGCATTGTAAATCGATCATTCATACCAAGTTTCGTCGAAATCCGGCAAGCGGTTCATGAGAAGAAGATTTTTTAAGAATTTATGCTATTTTTACACGGCGGCCATCTTTGATTAGCGATGACCTCCATTTTAACAAATCTGAAAAGGCTTCACCCATGGACCATAACTTTGGCTACCATGGGCCAAGCGGTTCATGTGAAGAAGAATTTTGAAATCTGTAATAAAAGAACAATGTTTTTACATTTCGGCGGCCATCTTGGATGACATAACAATCCGATTTCGACAAAACATCTACCAGAGTGATCGCCTCATTGATATCTTCGATTTGATATATACCATGACCATATTCGGTCAAAAATAAAATTTGACCCCAATTTGACCACACGGGTCCCGCCCATTTTTGACCCCGGGGTCACCATTTTAACAACTTTGAAAGAGCAATGTATATCGATCATTCCTACCAAGTTTTGTCAAAATCCAGTTGGCGGTTCTTGAGAAGAAATTTTTTAAGAATTTGTGCTATTTTTAGACGGCGGCCATTTTGGATTACGTAATGACGTCATTTTAACAATTTTGTAATCCCCCTACGTAAGGACCATGACCATGAAGTTTGGTGACTATAGACCCAATGGTTACCGAGGAGAAGACGTTTGAAAATGTACACGGACGACGGACGACGGACGACGACGGACGACGACGGACGACGGACACATTGCGGTAAAAAAAAAAGACACTAACTTTGTCTTTATGAGAGCAAGCGGACACCTTGGTTTACTAAGCGCTGATTGGTTGGTGAAGGTCACCAGGTTAATCAAATCAAGTTCGTTAGCATTCACAATTTACAATACATTAGGACGTATTACAGTGCAGTCTCCGTTTTTGTTCCACCGTAGACAACACTTGCAAACTCAACGCGAACGCAACGCGAAAGCAACGGTTTGCTGTAGCGTTGTATACGTTGTTTGAACGTATAATACGGTTCGTACACGTGTAATACACATTGTCAAACCGTTTAGTTTAAAAGCGTTGTATACGTTGTTTAAACGTATAATACGGTTCGTACACGTGTAATACACATTGTCAAACCGTTTAGTTTAAAAGCGTTGTATACGTTGTTTAAACGCATAATACGGTTCGTACACGTGTAATACACATTGTCAAACCGTTTAGTTTTACAGCGTGTAATACGTTTAGCTTCAAGGCGTATAACACGCTTTGGCGTATACATATGTAGCGAGGTGAAATAGTTGAAACGTGTACAACGCTTTACCTGGAAGCGTGTAGCTATATGAAAGCGTTGAAACGTGTACAACGGTTACACGTTTTAACGCGAATACCTGTTCGGCCCCGATCGCTTCGAGGCGTCCTTGTTTCGTCCCTTTTAAAATATCGCGAATACATACCTTCAGATCGAGTTCAAAGTACATCGGCGGTGTGATTTAGCACTTCAATTGATCCCTAATCCCTGATGCCTAATGAGTCACGCTTTTAACACGACAGATGTACATTGTCGTTTATCAAAATGTTTGAGAATTGTAGATCACGTGAGCCGGCTCATCAGGATCTGCGGCATTCCTATGTACATTTTATATACACAAAAATGACCCCTAATACAGCGTAATGTAACAGTTCCTAACTTAATATGGAATAGCCCGGGTCGATAGTCCGTGTCAGTTACTTGGGGTTAAATATTACGAACACAGATAAACACAGTGCATGGTTTCTTTATTTTATTTTAACATCATCAGAAATGGCGAGTCTAGGAACTCTCGTATCTTTACGCTGAAGCCAGTCTATTTCAGTCACTAATCCGCTATACACCTGTCCCACGCGTGTGTTAAGATTAATCGATATTTGGAGAAATTGAATACACAGCGAGCTGCACACTGGTTTAACACGGATATGGCCCGCGGATATGTGTCATAAATCACTTGGTGGTCAAAACCGGCAAATTTACAAGGTTTATAGCGAAATAGCAGCCGACTGGCAATTTTTCTCGGACCGATTTTTAAGACTAGTTTTCAAATCTCAATCGGTCTGAGAGTTCAAAAATCGGTCCAGAACCGGAAAACTGAAAATTTTAGAAGCCCTGCAGTGAGTCTAGAGGTATATATACACACACGAAGAACGATTGGAGCATGCGCATTCTACGCGATACACAGTTGGCATACCAAAACGTGTAATGCGTTAAAACCCGTGGAAACGTGTTATACGTATAACACGGTTTCATCTGTACGGTGCTGTGTACATGTAGAAGCGTGTAACCGTTCGTCAAAGAAAGCGTTAAATCGTTTAAACGGTTTACCTTAGCGTTGTATACGTTTACAACCGTTGTATACGTTTACAACCGTTGTACACGGATTACACGCTTTTGAAACTCGATGCGTTGTTTACAACCGTTGTATACGTTTACAACCGTTGTACATGGATTACACGCTTTTGAAACTCAATGCGTTGAACACGGTTTGTTCGACTTTCGCGCATGCGCAAGAGTGGGGAAACGCGACGCATGGCCGAAAATGTATTACACGTAGACGACACACGGTTTGAAACACAACAAACGGAAACTCCACGGATACGCAACGCACAACACTTTGTACACGTATAAACCCGGAACATTTTGACAGAAAGAACTGTAGCAGTAGTATCAGATCGACTTGGAACCTTATGGATGAATGATATTCGCTAAATATATGAAGATTAAATGATTAAATGATTAATTGATATAGTTTAATGCAAATTGTTTAAGTTATATGCAAGAAAATGATGTTAATAAACAAATGTATTAAGAATTTGTGTTCAGTTCGCAATAATAGTTGTTGTTGTTGTTTACCGGAAGTGATTATTGCAATAGCAGTTTCTTGTTTCAACAACTAAAATTCTGTGAAATTAATTTATAAGGCAAATGCCCATCCATGACTGTTTATTCTAAATAACTTTGTTATTAGACGGATTTTCTTGAAATAAAAAGTAGGCTCATTTCTAAAAAATAGTTTTATATAAAAAGATAAGCTGCTTGGAGTGTTTTTACGGCAATAAATCTTGGGCAGCATTTCGTGGAACAGAAAGTAGTTTTCGGGGTATTAACATGTTTATGAACTAACGGTTTTTATAAAACATAACAGAAGAGCTATTTTGTCAGTTCAATCCAATGGTAAACATTTCTTTCAATGTATCTTGCCTTCAAAATAAGATTGATGTTAGATTAAAATACGCGTTAGCGCGTTTAGCAACACAGGAGTCAGCCATCTTGAATCTTGACTTATGGTTGGTGTTTTCGGGGTATGTTCCAAAAGTGTCAATAAATCTGCTAACTCGCCCCGAGTTTTCATTGGCTGTTGATCATCTCGAAGATGAATGAGGCACAGTGAAGGAACGAAAACTTGAAACTGTTTTGTTGTTTATGATTTTAACAATATTAACAATGATTAAAGAGCGGATTAATGGCGGACGCAGCAAATCACGGTAGGTTTGTGAACAAAATGACATAAATGGCAAAAATTACCAGTATTTAGTCCAAACACTGGATTTGGTGGCATTTTTAAAGGACTTAATGTACGTCAAGTCATGTTTATTTGAATCACCTGACGTAAATCACATCGATGCTGCACACATGTCTATAAATTACAAAATATGTGAATACCCCGAAAACTGGCGTCTCGACCATAGTTCTCGTGTTAAACGGGCGAGGGAGGTTATTGACAAAGATACCGGCCCGCACAATAGATCTAGTCCCAAAAAACTCGGATCATCTGGAGAATTTCACCCTCCGGCCAATAGCAAGTATTATGTAATTTGTGAGGGTGAGGACCAGATCAACCTTCACAAAGTATTAACCGATGCCGTAGATGCCAACTTGAAGAGTTGGTCGAAGACCACGAACAACTTTCATTTACTTGGCTGATGTATGTTACCACCATCAGTGTTATATACGTTTGCGTGACTTCATTCGCGCTGTCGAGCGGCGGGACTCGGCTGGACCCTCACCTTCGCCCTTTGACCGCTCAAATTATTGCTCTAATCGAACATTCGGACACCACTATATTTAAGATTTCAGAGCTTCGCAAGATGTATCAAAAGCTTATGAGTGATCAAGGTCGCCCATGCAGAGATAAAAAAGAGCCACATTCATCTCGATTTAAAGACCATCTGCTCGATGCCCTGCCGGAATGGGTAGTTTTCCAATGACAATGAAGGCAGGAAGGATATTAACATATCTCGCACATTGAAGGTGGCCGATGAGCTGACAAAGACATATGTGCCTTACTGACCCAGTCAACAAGGAGATGCGCAGTTTCTTTAACGTAGTGCTCCGGGGCCCACCAGCCCTCCTAAAAGGAGCTGTTCTCATTCATCAGCACTCATATCTCCAAGACTGAGATGGGCGGAAAGCTGCTCCTAAGTACTCACTTCGAGACCATGGACGCCAACAGACCTGTTGACCTTGCATCACTTCAGCCGTGCAACCATTCCGAGGCGGATACTAGGATCCTACTGCATTTCGCAGATGCCGCAGAGCAGGGCCATACAACAGCATAATTATGTTCGTATACATTGTACAGTGATGTCGTGGTTTTGACAGTCAGATTTTTCGAGACACTTTGCCGGTCAGAGCTCTGGGTGGGTTTCGGTAGCGGAAGAAATTACCGTGACATTCCAGTCCAGTTCATATGCTCCAATCTCGGTCCGTCAAGGTCCTTGGCACTGCCCCTCTTCCACAGTCTAACCGGATGCGACACTCCGTCACAGTTTCTTGGATGTGGCAAGAAGACCGTTTGGACAGCCTGATCAAGCATACATGAACTGACTGACACATTAGTGGCTCTAACGCACGACCCTAATATGCACAGTAGATCACTGGAAAATATTCCGCCTATCTAAGCCGCACTGTTCCAGCATGTGAAACGAGCACTTCTGCAAGCGAGTTTCTACTGGAGTCACGCCATTTCGGTCCAACAGGAAATCCCTGACTTCACTGAGTGGGGTTGGCACAAAGATGGCACCAGTACATGGCAGCCCCTATGGACTACTCTCAGCGAAGCTTCAGTAGCATGTGGCATTCTCTTACACTGCGGCTGCGTCAAGTCGTGCACAGGAAGTGCAACCGCGCCGGTGTCTGATGCACGGTCCTCTGCAAATGCGAAGAGAATAACGAGAATGTTGATGAGGTGATGCAGTAGTAAGGACGCCAGAACGTATAGGTAGTGAATTAGGAATTATTGGTAACCATGACCTCAAATAGTCAAATGTAAATCAGAATATGATTACATGTATCCGAAAACCCATAAAAAGCGATATTACTTGTGATCCCAGCTCTTTTTACATTTTTCATACAATTGACCTCTGGCCGAACTCAGGTTCTGGCGACCTCTGCCGTGAACCTGGTATGTCATATTGCATCAAATCGTTACATTAGGTCAGAGTCGTGTTGCTCAACCCCGGAAACTGATACAATGATATACTGTTCGTACATATTGATTAACACTTACTAAATATGACGAATTGGACTCACAATGACCTCTATCGTGACCTTAAGATATGACAATGACCTCAAATCCTCTAAATAACATTATAATCGGATTCCCCGAACCCCAAAACCCATAAAAAGTGGTATGATTTATGACTATAGCCATTTTTGTTGTTAAACTAACACTGATTTCTTACCCGACTGGCGGCCATATTGGATCTCGCCAAAATGGCGGCCCCGGGGGTTGTTCGTCTTGCCGCCCGTCGGAAATCGAAATAGTATGGTATGGACGACATCTTGGCTAAAGTTTGTGTTTTTTGAAGAATCTGAACCAAATATCCCTAACAGCCCCAACTAATATAACATTTTTCGGGCAAAATAAACATTCATTCACCAATACCCGACATATTAATTGCCATCATTTTTCTTTTTATATGAAACGTGAATTTCGTCACTGATATCAGGGGCGATAACCGTGTTTCCATAAAAGGTTAATGGAAACTATTTGCTCTCTACTTAGTTATTTATATGTGCAATGATCGTACATGTACATGTGTATAATGTGTCGATAAAAATATTTGTTCATGTGACACATATAATTGGTATAAATAATTGAAAAATGTCCTGCCTCATTTGCATATCAAAATAGCCTGATACCACCGCGAGTCACTATCAGTAAAACGAAGATTACAAATGATTATATCTGTATAGTGGGCACTCGTAATCTTTAAAACTGGCGGAATACATGTATCGTAGTTACACGATTATACACTTATTTAATTTTTATAGACAAAATGTTATGCCTACTAGATGGGACCCCAACTTTAACTGTTACATGTACAATTAATTTGAGAATCAGATCTTATTCGCTATTCTGCAGAGGAAGCCTATGAATGGAAATGTAACTCTGCTACGGACAGTACGGTAGTAGATTTCAAGAGTTACTGTTCACAACTATGAACAATGTGGCTTACTCGCTTACTACATTTATCCAAGTGTTGTGAGTTTGATGCACGGGTGGGATGAAGATCTCTGAGCACTGGTTCAAGTTGGAAAGTTGCGGAGTCACTTGCTGAGAAATGGTTAATACTGGTAATAAATTCAATACAAGGCTAACCATTTAAATAATAGTGTTTTATTGTTTGTATTCAGGAAAGTCGTCTACAGATATTAGCCATCTGTAGTATTGAGGTATCATATGAGCGGTCCCAGAAGAAGCAGATAGGGCGGAAATTGGCTCTCATTCCGCTGTTTAAGGACAAAGGCCACCAGAAGAATCGCTGCCCGAAGACACTATTCCACCTGGGCAACAACTTGCCAAACATTCGCGAAATGGGAACTGATCCAGTTCCTGACCTACAGCAAACACAGTATAGTGTCGCATGAAAATATGACCATCAAGGAACAGCTTGAGAAAGACAAGTTCAGTTGCAAAACATGAACCATTTAACCGGAGTACCGTCCATGCCAGCGGCAGTGTTTGTGTGGTTCTTAACTCTGATTTCTCCTCTAATCAACATGTTGAACGGATGTGTCGAGAATACATGTTACTCCTTGTGTTGATGAAATTGAGAATGAATCTTATTCACACAAATCTGACCCATGCAGTTTAAGATTTGTCAATTTTTTTTTCAATCGGTGACTCTTTCTTGTGGTGGACATAATTACATCTGTACATTTCTGATTATGTGACACTCGAAGGACTAGATATTGAAATGGTCAGAAATATGTTTACTATGCTTTACAAATATGTGACTGTGACCACAGGTTGAAGTTACGGACCATGGCCATTAAACACATTAAATATACCTAAAAGCATCAATAAGTGAGAGAAAACAATTAGCTAAACAAACTTTATTTACTCCATGTGTGATATAAGGGAGTAAATATTTGTTTAGCCTATTTTCTTTCACTTATAATGCTTTTATGTATATTTAATGTATGTATAGGTCTTGGTCCGTTACTTTAACCGGTGGTTGTGACTGGAGTAAAATCCTTTATTACGAAGATAACCGAAACCATATGAAACCAACCAAATAGACTTGATAGACTGTGGACGTTAGACGGAAATTTATGAATCAAAGATTGAAAGCAATACCTTAAATGCTAATCACTCTAGGTTTCTATGTTGGCGGTAGGATTTTTAAATTTGCTCAAATATGTGTCTGTGACTGGAAAAATTGGTTTATGGTATTTGTGACCAGTGTAGCTCCTGATCAAATAGTACATTCCTGTAGCCTGATAATGATGTTGCTTGTTAGAAGCATGATGGATGTGTTCCATTGATGCAATGGTGAACAGTGCAGATCCTGTGCGGATACATAGGCAGATTTGTACCTACACTGGTCGCAAAACCCATAAGCACATTTCTCCAGTCACAGACACATATTTGAGCACATTTAAAAATCCTACCGCCAACCTAGAGTGATTAGCGTTTAAGGTATTGCATTCAATCTTTGATTCCGTTTAACGTCCACAGTCTATACAGTCTGTATTTGGTTGGTTTCATATGATTTCAGTTATCTTCGTAATAAAGGATTTTACTAGAAACATCCAGAATAGACCGAATACAGACTTTGTAGGCTTTCGAAGTTAAACGTAAATTTACGAATTAATGATGTATATTTGTGATATTATCATGATTATAATTGAAATCCATGCCCAATGGTCAATCTTGTAACAAATTACATGTTTACAATAAAGTTTTACTTCGAATGAAATGGTGCAATGGGTTGATATTGGTCATTTTCAGTGCATGATGTGAGAAACAACATACATGTATTGAGGCATCATCTGTAACACATCATCTGTAACAATCATGATTCATACCCAGGCATACAAAGTATGTCTATGGGTATATTTTTTTGTATTTTCGTCCATCCGTAAGATTTGCGTTACAAATTTTGGGTACCCATTATCTATGCAACTGTAAGTCGCATTGAGTTGAATCTTCATATACTTCTTTATCGTCATCCATATTTTTATCCTGTAGCCCGCCGATGTGGCTTTCCTGCACAAGGTCAAGGTCAAATTACTTAAAGTTTTGAAATATTTGCATCAACATGTCTCTGCAACCGCAGTCGGGTTGACTTGAAATTTCATATAGAAGTCAGATCAATATTTTATTTCTATAGCCCTGGTGGGTGCATGTAATGGGTAATTTAACGATCACGGTTCATCCTTATCGGAATTCCGACTGGAGACCATTTTTGGCCCTCACATACGTCTTTGGCATTTTGTTTGTTACAGTTGAATCTGGTTATATCCCTTTTGTGAGTATTACTATTATTAGTAATCCTATTTTAGGGAAGGGGCCAAGTGACTTTGGTGTGGTATGCACCTGGCACCAGGTTAGATTATTCTAATTTCAGGGCTGAATATATTTTTTCTCTATATAAATACCCCCCCGGCATTACATGATAGGCCGTTAAACACCAATAAACAAATATTCTATAGCCCACACATGCGGCTGTCGTGCACACGGTGAATGTGAAATTACTTTGAAACTTGCGTTAAATCAACAGCCAAATATTCATTATATATCTCACCTATGCGGCTTTAATGCCAAAGGTCAAGGCCAAATGACTTGTCGGCGGCCGAGGGTATGGGTGAGACCCTTATCACCTTCTCTTCGGTGAATGTGAAATTACTTTGAAACTTGTGTTAAATGTTTTGAAATATATGCGTTAAAGATTTAAGTACACAATTGCTCAGCAACCGTAAGTCGGTTGACTTGAAACGTCACATACTTCTTTATCAACAGCCATATTTTCACTCTATATCTCACCTAGCGGCTTTCATGCCAAAGGTCAAGGCCAAATGACTTGGCGGCGGCCGAGTGTATGGGTGAGACCCTTATCACCTTCTCTTCGGTGAATGTGAAATTACTTTGAAACTTGTGTTAAATGTTTTGAAATATATGCGTTAAAGATTTAAGTACGCAATTGCTCTGCAACCGTAAGCCGGTTGACTTGAAACGTCACATACTTCTTTATCAACAGCCATATTTTCACTCTATATCTCACCTATGCGGCTTTCATGCCAAATGACTTGGCGGCGGCCGAGGGTATGGGTGAGACCCTTCTCACTTGCTCTAGTCCTTAAAAGCAAGAATAACATCTCTTACCATACATATTCCTTTTTTTTTTTTTCGCATATTGATTTTGTGTCCAGAGCATAACTTGAATTCTTTTTTTGTATAATCCAAGATGGCCGTCGTAGAAATTGGGTAAAATTCTTAAAAAATCATATCAACCATGTTAATTTACATTATCATTCTTTTTATATCAAGCTTTAATTGTCACTTTGATATCAAGGGCGATAACCCTGACAGCTTAAAATGTTAACGGAAACAACTATTTATTCTCTATTTATCTTTTCATGTGCAATGATCATATTTTGTAACAAGTCAATAAACATATTTATTCAGGTTACACATTTAGTTGATATAAATAATTGAAAAATGACCTGCCTCATTTGCATATCAAAATAGCACGATGATGCAACCGCGCGTCTCTATCAGTAAACTTAAGATTACTAAGTGAATATGTCTGTGTCGTAATTTTTAAAACTGTTGGAATAGTTACACAATTATACTTATTTAATATTTAATTCCTACAAAGAACCCTTTGTGCCAAACAGATGGGACCCCAACTTTAAATTATGATTTGCAACTTACGCTGAAGGATGTCTAGCACACAGTCATTAAGTGCAAAGGCACGACACTTGTCTTATCAGCTCATTCACAAACATCATACAAAACACTTGTCACATGGATTCCCCAGTGGGTGTACAGTACAAAGTGAAGAAGTGTTTTTGACATACAGCCGTTTGAATGTGTACTTGTGTGTAATATTTCTCAGACTTTTTTCAAGCCAATGGTTTCTTTTTTTATGTAATGTATGACCTATCGTGAATTTCACTCACAAGTTCATCTTCGTGCTTGTAGGAGTATTTGATTTCCAGTATACCTTTTCCATGGCTTTCACATTCTGTAAAACCGTTTGGAGTTTCGACAATGAAATGGAGAAATGCCAAACATTTTCACGTGTCTGAATGTGGATTATTTTTGGCACTCATATCGTTGGCTTATAACGTCGTTCAAATTGTGCTGTGTCAATATATTATCTAATTTAAGATTGAATATTTCATGACTTTATTCAAAACGCCAGTTTTAGAAGTTTATGGTTTTAGAATTTTGATATCATGCACTGCAGTGCCGGTGATAAGTCGCTAGCGGTGGCGTTGCCAAGTCGGACTGTTGTACTGTGCGGACTCACCGAAACAAACCGCCAGTGGACGGGTTACATTGTATTTGCAATGTAATTTCCCTGGGTAAGTGTATAGAACGCGGCTCAGTCAGCGTGCGTGTTAGGGTAATGTACTGTCATGCCTTTGTACTTAATGACTGTGTGCCAGACATCCTTCAGCGTAAGTTGCAAATTATGATTTAAAAGTGCTCCGGGCCCGCGCAATATTTAAAATTGCGTCATTTCAATTAAAAGGGGTGCAGGGTTTCGAATGTAATATCTTTATAATTGAAATACATAGCTTAATGAAACATAACGCAGTCAATGCTTAACAGGTTACCAATTAGGATCCCCTCGCCGATAGGCAAGATGGGGTATAGCGTTCGTCCTTATACGCTAGTAACACCATCATTTTTCAATAACTCGTGAACCGTTTCACCGATTTTTATAATATTTGGCCTCAATGTGTGTCTAGGCATGGTGCTTTGTTTTGCACACGACCCACGTCCGAACGCCCAATGCCAAGTTCAGTGATACTTATGTTTTTGTTTCAATAAATCATCAACTCTTCACACCGATTTTGATATAATTTGACCATACTGTGTGTCTAGGGATCGAGCATTGTTTAGCATACGACCCACGTCCGACCGTCCAAGGTCAAAGGTTATTTTCTTGTTTATTATCAAGGCTGCCAGTGATGGGATTAGCTTTGTTTAATTATGCCAGTTCTTGTATTATTGTATAGTTTGCTTTAATACTTTTCTGGTTTTGACGAAGAATCGGTTACCATGGGTGTGAATAAAAATCTAAAGAACGTGAACGTAAGAAATAAACGGTACTCGATTCTTCATGACAGTTATATATTATTGTAAAGAACATTTAGAGCAACCATAAAACACATATGTCACTTCTATGGTGTGCTACATATTATCGAAATCCGTCCGTTTGCTTTGTAAAGTTTCAAGAAAATCTACTGTAAACATGACGTCACAGAATACTTCATATCGGAAAATCCGGTTCGGAAACCACGTGATCCCATACCCTGATATCTATAACTTTACATGCTACTTGTAAACATGTAGTTCGCCTTAATAATAATAACATACGCTCAAAGGCGTTCTTTTATAACATAGTTATTCATGTTATAATTGTTCTTCTTATCATTGTATACATGTTTCTCATTTCTATAGTTTTATCATTGTATACATGTTACTCATCTCTACTGCTCATCATATGTTTATTGTTAACCTAATCATCTGATTGCCTACCACATCTGACATACTATTTTACTATTATTTGTATTCTTCATCTACATTGCTGGGCCCTAAATGATACTCTTTTGTGTTGATGGGCAGTTAAGCACCATTCCATTCCCTTGAGACAATCCATGAGATTGTGTACCTATAAAGATGTGCGATTTGTTGTATTTGCGGTATATGATGTCGAAAGTTGACGAAATTTCCTTCTCTTATCACACATCTTCTAAGGTACTAAATCAAATTTCTTCATTCATGCCATATTACATTATGCCATTAGATGTTCATGCTTAAGCAACCACAGAAGAAAAGAGAGATAACTCGTGTGCCTTGTTCTACTCCAAAGAGCCACCTCCCCTTGGTCCACACCAAATGGCTCCATCGGTCCTCTGTCAGGCATACGCCGACGACCGAACCGCCATATTGATTTTCTGCGCAGCCAAGCTCGGACGTGTCGCCCGTCGTGATAGCGGAAAATGCGTGTTACTATATTCATAGATCTATTATAGGATCTTTATACGACTCTCAGAGTATTGAAAATTGGTTCTGCAGTAATTGAAAGCCCTCTCCCGGGACAGCTCAATAAGGGGCAAGGACGGAAGCCGATATCGGGGGCCCCTTCCGGGGACCACGTATGCATCCCTCCTCTGCCGCCAGCGCCCGTGGAGGGGTCAGGGTCAGCCATTTTTCCTTGCTGTTCCCGCTCCGCGGACTTACTCTACACACAGTGTAGCTAGTAAGTCAACGGCGCTGTCTGCTTCAAAAGGCATGTGGGACGACAAGAGCGATCTGACTGCCCCTGAGCCTGCCCCTAACCTCTGTCTCAGGAAGATTCGGCGCTTCCCGTTAGCAATTGTGCGCGGGACCTACCACCCAACAATAGGGTGGAGGTCTCGTCTCGGGCGGGCGAGGGGGCAGAAGGGTCGGTAGAGCACCTTACGGGTGTACAAGGATATACCCATGTGACCCGTTCCCGCGTTGACCGGGAGGGCCACTATCAGTGTACCACCCACGCCCATTTTTTTCGTGGGTGCGGACGCCAACGGAAATACGGGCTACGTCATGGCGGAGTCGCATCCGTATCCAGGGTCTTCTGTCAGTTACATGACACCGGGGCTTGAGATAAACAGGGACCATGACCAGAGGGCCCGTTTTCTCAAGACACCACTCACAGGACTGGACATTGGTCGCCATAATGACGTTACGGACCGAATAACTTCGGTACCGGACACTGTGATACCCCAGAAATCGGGGAATTATGAGCACCGGACCGGAAAACTGGCTGTGCCAGACGTCAGACAACGATCTGTCTATGGACCGGACACCGGATACATCCAGGCACCGGAAACTGGTCCCTACAAAACGGGACAAGTGTCTACCGACAATCGACTGGTTACCGGACAGTATCAGATAACGGACATAACCGGACATCTGAGTCTAACCCTCACGTCACCGGACACTTGTCTATACTTGACAATGGGCATCATGTACCGGGCCCTGTCTAAGAGAGGGACCGGAAATCTTATATGGAAGATTTACACCCGTATGGCCAAGTTTCCCATTCGGTCCAGGCCACTAGGCTTACACTGGAGAGGCCTTACCAAGGGGAACGTACTTCTACTTCCCGTAAATGGAAACATACCATGGTCTCCTTTGATCAAACCTTACCAGCCCCACTTGAATTGCGATCCCATGATACCAAGAGGGCTAAGAGGCCAAAAGGGGATAAATACCCATATGAGTTTCATGCCTATCCGTTAGGCTACACAACCGGCTCTAAGGGAAACAGTACTATACTGGATCCCTCGGGTTATTTCCGACACATAGGTCCTCCTGTTTCTCAAAAGCGCACAGCTCCCTGTGGAGCGCACCTTTTTAGTCAGCGTTGCACGATACAGTGCAACAATGAACAGGAACGAGTACAGAGAGAACAGTGGAACATCAGAGTCATATTCTGTTTCGGAGTCGACTGGAAACTTGATAGATCGCTCTATTACGGGAGAGGCTGCATCTAGTAATCCATTTAACAGAGCGGACTTAGAGGATGCGGATCTTCAAAAGCAGTATGATTCCCTGTGCCTCAAGCAGGCTATCCACCGGGTCCTCCCGAATGACCTGTGCCCAGAGGGTAACCTGGAATGCATGGAAGAATCCATGGAATCTCTGAACGATTTCCAGGTTTTTTCCTCATTCCATTTGTGTCAACCAGGCCTTTGAATTGTTGCAGTCTCAGAATGTTAAAGGTACATGCCCACACAGTAGGCACAAAATGTTCTTTATATCAGAGACATCATCTGAGATATATCTGACGTAAATTCCCACACTGATATCTGGGGCGATAATCGTGTTTCATTAAAATACTAACGGACATTACTATTTAGTTTCTGTATTTGTAGTTTGATGTGCAATGATTATACTTTTTAGGTGACGCATTTAATTAGTATAAATAATTAAAAAATATCATGCCTCATTTGCGTATGAAAATAGCCTGATACCACTATCATTAAAATAAATATTACTAAATGACGACACCTGTCAAGCGGGCACTCGTAATTTTTAGAATTGGTCGAATAGTGACACAACTATACACTTATTTAATTCCCATTAAGAACATTTTGTGCCTACTGAGTGAGCATATACCTTTAATAATCGAGGCCAGCCAGACTACCAAACGTATGCCTTGACATCCAAGCTTTTTCGAGCGGACTCACTGAGAGCTCCACTTCTAAGATCAAAGTGTGGGAAACAAGACTGAGAAAATTGACAAACATATGCTCGCATATGGAATTGTTCTCGGCAGCCCAGTTTAAGCTAGGTTCTGCAGTGACACCGGACGCCGATATCCCTGGCCTTCAAGTGGCTCCGGCGCAGGCGACAGCTAACCGCCATGCCGCGGCAGGGTGTGTTGTCTTTATTGCTGACCTTTTACAGGCCCGTAGAGACGCAGCTCTTTCTACCTCGAAATAGTTATTGACGTCAAGCAGGGAGACTACCATCTTCGGATTATCGATCCAATACATCAGCAAGGCTTAATACAATGTCTAGGAGCATTCCGCACATCTAACGCACATAGTGTATATGTCGAGGCAAATGAGCCTTCTCTCCACGACAGACGCACCAAATTATCTTTGCAATACGCCACTAAACTATATTCCAATCAGTCTAATTCAGCTTATGACACTGTCTTTCATCGAACTACATATGCTGTATTCGATAAGGAACCAAGCTTCAAGCCACAATTCGGCAAGAGCATGGATCCTGTAATACATTATGCTGACTTAGAGCTGGATCACATTGCCAAATACGCTGTCCCACATACTCCACCGTGGCAGATGGAGTAGCCAAGGTGATCTGCGATCTTAGACAGCACACGAAAGCACCAATTGATCCATCCATTTTTAATTAACTTTTTCTTGAAGTTAAATACACATAGAATACATACACTCCACTTTTTACTGATGGCTCAAAGGACGGGGACCTTGTAGCAGCTGTTGACGCTGTCCCCGAGGGAGATCTTCATTGCGCATTGGACATACACGACATACGCATCCGTATATGCTCAAAGGTGAGCCGCGTCTATAGTGTATTCCCCGTCTATAGTGTATTCGGGGAATTGCCATCGCAATTCCCAGGGTTTGCGGTTGAAATTCTCAGAGAACTAACAAGCGGTGGGTTTGCTGATGAATAACTGGTTTATGTGCATGCACTAGCTATTGGTGCATGCACATATTACATAAATATGAATATAACGGCCTACTGATATGCAACGCCAAAAAATACAAAAAGCAAAAACCACTTCACAAGTATCGATAAAGCCAATCGATTGGAAGGCTTCGGACAAAGTCGGCCAGCCAACCCTGTTCAGCTGGACCATCCAAGAAACGGAGATGACCTGCAGAATTCAATTTTCTACCCGACAACGAACCTGCTTTTCCAACACGATCAACCCAACACCAGTCAGAACAAGAGCATGTAGCCACATGGCCTCGATTCCTTGTGGTCCATGCAACAGATTCAAACAAACCCCTCAGCACATTGTCCGTCTTTGTTTTGTCAAAGATTCTGAATAGTGTGACAGGAGAGCCAAAGAATTTGAAGCATTTGCGCTCCGGTGATTTTCTCATCGAAGTTGAGAGGAAGAGCCATGCAGATAATTTACTGCTCTGCAACAAATTCTTGGACAGTCATGTCGACATTCAGCTACATAAATAACTGAACAGTTGCAAGGGGGTTGTCCGATCACCGGTGTTTGCTCATGTAAGTGAGCAAGAAGTGATTAGTAGAAAAGTGAACGGACAACTAGTCACTACTAATACCTTCGTTCTAGTTTCAACCTGACTGAACTATCAAAACAACTGAAACTTACCAGATGGTTACTCGTCACAGTAGACCCATACATACCAAACCCGTTCCGTTGCGCTGTTACAACTGCCAACTGTACGGCTACCACAAAGACAGATGTAAGAGAGATATTGCATATGCACGCTGTGACATTGACAAGCACACCAATGCCAACTGTGTGGAAGCCGAACATTGTGTCAACTGTGGCGTTAACCATTCGGCATATTCGAAAGACTGCCCGAAGTGGAAGATCGAGAAGGAGATAGTTCGAGTGAAACATACACGCAACATATTTCCCTGATGCCAGGAAGATTGTTGAAATGCCAACAACTCATAGCCTTTGCTTCTCTTACGCTTCGGCTGCAGTCTCTCGCAATACCAGCAGAACAATTTCAACCCAAACGAACGTTTCTTGGAAACCAACTGAACAACAAACAATAACGTGACAATATAATCCGCCACACTACAAGCCTTCCAACACATCTAACTCATCGTCTTCACAGACACAATCTCCCCGAGGCCGGTGCCCAAAGGCCTCAACCATGAAACCTACTTCGGAAGGCAAGACCTCAAAGGCCAAGCCTTCATTAAGCCATAAAGGTTGGGCTAAACAAAACACCTTGACGAAGATGATGGCCGTGTCTCCTGTGCGATCACGGCAAGGGCAGGATGACAGATCGGCCTCTCCACTACCACTCAGGGATAGGCCCACTGCCATGGAGATGATACATGTCAAGTCGCACAGGAAAGGGTCTGATGACCCTGGATCGCAGAAGGTGCAGACGGTCCCATCTCAGTAAAAAACAGGTTTGAGTCGTTGGACTCGATGGAGTCCGAAGAGTCTTCTGACACTCCACGGTTGCACCACGTAAACCCATACGTCCACCTACATACACATGGATATTATTATACAATGGAACTGTCGAGTAATTAAAGCAAATCGTGATGAATTAACGATTTTATTAACTCAACACAACACCATTTCTGTTTGTCTTCAGGAAACATTCCTGAAAGTTGATAATACAATTTATTTTAAATCGCATGCATTATACAGTAAGTGTTCAGATAACGCTGAACGCGCATCTGGTGGCGTCTCCATCCTCGTTAATCTGAGCAACCCACATAGACTTGTGAATCTTAACACTAATCTTCAGACTGTGGCCGTTAGTGTTACGATGCACAATACTATCACATTATGTTCTATATACATTCCACAATCTGTAGTTCTGTTAAAATCTGAACTAGATGATCTTTTATCTCAGCTCCCTTCGCCTTTCATTCTCCGTGGGGATTTTAACGGACAATATGATTTGGGGTTGTAAAGACACAAACAAAAGGGGGGAACTTATTGAAAATGTTCTTTCCGATCACAATCTCAGCATTTTTAATGATAAATCGAGCACATATTTACATCCCGAAACTGGCTCATGTTCCTCTCTGGATTTAACTCTCTGTAATCCTTCTCTGTATTTAGACCTTACGTGGACAGTTGGGGAAGACCTATGTGGGAGTTACGACTTTCCTGTCTTCTTACAGAGTAATGGACCACCGTCGACTGATAGTCCAGAGGTGGAAATTACATAAAGCCGATTGTGACACATTTCGTGATATGTGCATGATTGAACTAGATTTTGACCGCTTTCGAGATGAGGAAGATCCACTTGAACATTATATCTCCCTTTTACATGATATTGCAGAACAAACAATACCAAAAACCTCGGCAAAGCCCAAACGTGTCAATAAACCATGGTTTGACGAAGAATGCAAAGAGGCAATGACTGCTCGTAAGCAGTCTATTCGTCAAATCAATACTCAAGTAACACCAGAAACTTACATGCTCATATAATTTTTAGAGCTAAAGCTCGACGCACTATCAAAGCTAGCAAGAGAATCGTCTCAACAAAGCAGGACACCAAGTTTCTTCCAAAGCAGATATTGCAAACACTTCAATACATTCTCCAAGAACTCCTCATCTCGTAACTTTTCTGAGGAATTCTTGAAGGTGACATCTGAGCAAGAGAAAACCAGACTAAATTTCAATTCAGACAATTCAGAATACTACAACGTTCCTTTCTCTATCAGGGAATTAAAAGCTGCCAAACAAGAAAGCTCATGGTACACCAGCAGACCCTGATAATATCCACTACCAACTGCTAAAGCATTTACCTAAACACTCTTTAGATAACCTCCTTGAAATATTTAATACCATTTGGGAACAAGGCGTCTTTCCGCCTACATGGCGGGAAGCTACAAATATACCCGGATCACACCGACCCATCAAGTTACCGTCCCATCGCACTTACTAGCTGCTTCTGTAAAACCATGGAATGAACGACAGGCTTGTCTGGTTTCTGGAATCCAATGGACTGATATCTGAGTATCTGTCTAGATTTCGTCGCCAGAAAAGCACTGCCGATAATCTGGTTAGACTCGAAGCATTCACTCGAGACGGCTTTGTTAACAATGCGCATATAGTTGTATATTGTTTGTTACTGTTTTTAACATTAAACTCACTAACATTGTAAAATGCCTGCAACCAGGCAAGGCTAGGATGTCCGAGACTCGCCGAGGAATTCCTACCCTTTCCGATAAACTTGATGTGAACATACACTATGGTGGTATTCTATTTATCAGGTAAAGTTTTATTTTAGCCGATGGTCAAATGTAAAACAGATTTCATTGAAAGGAATGCGGACTTGTTTACGTTGCGTCATTACACTGATGTCATTCGGCTACGTACGACAAATGAACCGTCACTTTCCATATCGGTGTAACACGGATATTTGTATCAGGTCACTGCCTGATATGATATTGTGTTATTAGTCAGTACGTATATGGCCTATACAAAGTTCGTTACCTGATAAAAAATAACTATAATTGTGTCCATAGGACACGGAAGTCCCCCTTGTATTTTAAATCATGGGCCATAACTCCGTCCTTACTATAGGACCAGGCACAGAGAAACGACGTGTGCACATTAATAACATTGCTATAAAGCTTTAACACTCTTGGTCAACTACTTTTGGAGATTGCGCGAGACTAAATTATATCTTCCTAATTGCCAAAGTGAACAAGTCAAGGGACATAGCTCAGCCTTCACAACTACACATAAAAATTAACATTTCTGTAAAGCTCAAGTATCTTGGTCAAACACTTTTGGAGATATGTGCGACGGATGCACGGACGAACGGATGGACAAGGGCAAATAGATATGCACCCACCCCCGCCCCCAATGTGGGGGCATAAACACGTTTATCTGATGGAATAAGCAAGTACATGCAATTACTGAAAATAAAATATTTCACTTTTATTGGATGAACGTACCTGTGGATGCCACAGACTCAGTATATATGTTTAGTACACATACATATAGGCGGTATCATATATTTCACATGCATTGATTAACGTCATGGTATACCTGGTTTTGTACAACATCGTACTTCTTCGTCAACCCCGCTACACACGTCGAAGCTACGTCCAGTGCAAGTCGTCTTGCGCTCGTCCTGACACGTTCCACTCAGTAAGGTACACTTGTAGTCAGCATCTGGAACAACGGACTGGCTAGTTACAATGATAAGTATAGTGTGACCATAATTCGGTCTCTGCTTGAAAATGGTAGTAATTGTAGATCGTAATAAAAATCATGAAAAAGGTCAAGGTCATGTTAATGGCGGGATGAGTTTGTTCGCAATGCTTACATTTATAAAAGAAATTAAATGTTTCCACAAATATGCAAAGGAAAATATGATAAGGTCATGGTAATGGGGACATGAGTGTGTGTCAAATGCTCACATGTATCAAGTGTACAAATATTGAAGCAATCCGTCACGTAATATTAAAGTTATACCATCATGAAGAAGCATGTACAAACATTTTGACATTTGTTGACGCGGCCGACGACGACGCGGCCGACGACGACGACAACGACGGAAAAAGCGGCGACAGTAGTCGTGCCTTCTGCTAAAGTAGGTGTGACAAAAATCGATCGACCACTGATGCTCATTCAGATTTGTTAAAATCGTGACACGTGGTTCATGTAAACGTCATTAGTTTATTACCCACTTCAAATTGTATTGGTTGGGAGCAATGTGTCGGATCACGTTATGTCCGTTATTAGATATGGGCTACGTGATCTTGTGTGCTTTAGGGCGACCCATATCAGCTCAATATTGTTATCAAGGCAGCCAATTGGGGCATTATCGGTATGGGGCAGGCACACTTTCCTACTTTTTGTTTCTGGCTATACAGTTTCAGTTCATTCAGTACTTTGCTTTATTAAAGAACGTCATTGTATATCTGGCGAGGTGTTACACAGATACTCAATGTTTAGCATACATGTACAGTATTTTACTTGTAATATATTTCACTTTTATTGGATGAACGTACCTATGGATTTCAGACACAGTATATGTTTAGTATACACAAATATAGGCGGTATAATATATTTGACTTGTATTTATGAACGTCATGGTATACCTGGCGATGTACCACATTGTCTTGAGTCTTAGTTATTGCTATACTACATTTGTACATGTTTAGACATTGTGTAATTCCATTTTTAGCGCGCCTTCCGAAGGAAGAAGTGCTTATGGCATACCCTCGGCGTCGTAGGCGTCGTAGGCGTAGTAGGCGTAGTAGGCGTCCGTCCGTCCGTCCGTCCGTCCGTCCGTCGTCCGTCCGTCCGTCCGTCCGTGCCAGTATTTGGGAGTTGTGAGTTAATATAGTTGTCCGTCAAGAATTAAGAGCTCAAATTGAATTATGTGTTTAACTCCTAATTCTGACTGGCCGATTGGTCCAGATGGTTCTGAAGAGCTATGTTTTGCAATGCCAAACTTAACTCTTAAGGACATGGACAAGCCATTTGTCCATGTTGTTGGACAGTTTATAATAAGTTATCTCCCCTGCATTGAGGCGCGTTGCTTTCCATATTTGCATTTGGAATACCTTTGGATTGATGGTGATACACAGCGTTATCCTGACAACAACAACAACAACAACCACATGCAGTTGGAAGCACATGTCTGGTAAGTTATTTTTGAAAATTGTTATTCTTACCACTTATTTCCAAAAATCACTTGAAGAAGAAAAAAGGCCCAATGAAATTTAGTTTCTAGTTAGTGTTAGTCCATATCTATAAATGATTTTCTGCTGTGATTAGTAGTTCTATGTGATAGAACAGCGGCAAATCTATTTTTGCAATTTGTTATTCTCTGTATTGGGCTATTCCAGTTTATATAAGTACCCCCTATGGAAGAGAAAAAAATATGAGGGGGGGGGGGGGGGAGGGAAGTATGAGGGGGGGGGGGGGGGGTAGGGGATTTGAGTGGGGGATGGGGAGGGGTATCGAGAAGTAAAAAATTGAGGGGGGGGGTGTAATCAATCAGATATATGGGGGGGGGGGGGCGGGGATATGGAAGAGAAAACAATGAGTGTGGGGGGAGGGTATCCGGGAAGAAAAAATTGAGGGTGTGGGGGTATGGAAGAGGGAAAAAAAATTGAGAGGGGAAAAATTCAGGGTGGGGGGTATCAACTCATTAGAATATTGAGGGAGGGGGGGGGGGGGTATGGAAGAGAAAAAAATTGAGGTGGGGGAGAGGGTATCCGGGAAGAATAAATTGAGGTGGGGGGTGTATGGAAGAGGGACAAAAATTGAAGGGATGGGGGGGGTATTCGGAGAAAAAAAAATTGAGGGGGGGGGGTATCAATCATAAAGATAATATTGAGGGGGGGCGGGGGTATGGAAGAGGGAAACAAATTGAGGGGGAGGGGGGGTATCGGAGAATAAAAAATTGATGGGGGGGGTATCAATCATAAAGATAATATTGAATTGGGGGGGGTATGGCAGAGAAAAAATTTGAGGGGGGTATCCGGAGAAGAAACAATTGAGGGGGGGTGTATCCAGGAAGACAAAAATTGAGGGGGGGGGGTATCCAGATAAAAAAATTGAGGGGGTGGGGGGGTCATTTCCGTAGGTAAAAAAGTCTCTTCCATAGGGGGTACTAATATAAACTGGAATGGCCCATTTGCACTCCAGCACAACAAAAACAAAGTTGCTGAGATTTTGTCACACAAAACTACTGTGAGTAGCAAACAGAAATAGATCGAACTAGCAGGGTAACCTAATTTCAACATTCATAATTCCGACACTCGGTAGTTGTCTCACCCACGATAGTGGAAAGTGAGACTAAGAGTGTCCATAATATGCACTGATGCGGGACAAAGATATTCTACCGGACTGTCAGAATGTGTTGTCCGAAACGAGGCCTTGCCGAGTTTCTGACGACATATTCTGATCATGAGGGTGGAATATCCTTGTCAACTTATCCACAGCTTCATCACATTGTCCAGCTATCCATCCAGTGTCATTTGTGTGACCTTTACCTTCACCTTGGTGACCTTAACCTTTGTAGACGTAAATTTTGGACATATTCCAAATTGTGCATATCTCTTTATCCGTTAGTCGGATCATTACCAAACTGCATCAATAGCTTCCTCATATTGGTAGCTGTCGATCCAGTGTCATTCGGGTGACATTGGCCTTCACCTTGGTGACCTTAAAGGTACATGTCCCGGGTCTCCAGATAAGCTGCGTATTTGCTTAAATACCCAATTAAAATTGCCAAAAACCCAATTGAAATCAGAAGTAGCGAGCATTAAAAAGCAATAAGAAATTTGTAGTACCTTTATCATGCTGCAGAAAACAATAAACAGACTACAAATATAGCATATTTTTTCTTATTCTCCATGAAACACATCTTGGTATTTAAGAAATGCCAAGACCTGTTTTCATTTCAAAGCAAACTATTAAATAAGTGCGGCCAGTTGATGTGGTGTAAACAGTAGTGTGCTTTTATTTTACCCAATTAAAATTTTGAAATACCCAATTGCTTCAGAAATGATGGAGTGACAATACTCAATTACTAATTCCTTATCTGGAGCCCTGATGTCCACTCAGTAGGCACAACATGTTCTCTATAGGAATTAGATAAGTGTATACTTGTGTCACTATTCCACCAGTTATAAAAAATACAAGTGCCCGCTATACAGATATAATCATTTAGTAATATTTATTTTACTGATAGTGACTCGCAGTGGTATCTGGTTATTTTCATATGCAAATGTTTCTGCAAATTTACACTAATAATGTGTCACCTGAAAAAGTAATATTTTCAACAGATTATAAAGTATGATCATTGCACATCAAAAAATGAATGAATGTTTACTTTGCCAGAAAATGTCTCGGATGATGTCTCTAATATAAAGAACAGTTTGTGCCTACTGAGTGGGCATGTACCTTTAACCTTTCTGTCAATAATTTTGCACATACGTAAAAATATTGAATACCTCGTGATCCGTTAGTCGGATCCCAAACTTCATTGATACCTTCATCACATTGATGGCTATCCACCCAGTGACATTCGGGTGATCATGCCCATGGTGACCTTAACGTTTGTGTCAACAATATTAGATGTATGTCCAAATGTTGAATATCTCCTGATCCATTAGTCGGATCTTTACAAACCTTCATAAATAGCTTTGTCACATTGATGACTATCCAACGAGTGTCATTTGGGTGACCATGACCTTGGTGACCTTGACCTTGGTGTCAAGAAGTTTGGACATGCGTCCAAATCTTGACCATCTCCATAGTTGGATCATGACCAAACTTCATAAATAGTTTCCTCACATTCATAGCTATCCATCTAGTGTCATTCGGATGACATTGATCTTCACATTGGTGACCTTGATGTCAATAATTTTGGACGTACATCCAAATGTTGAATATCTCTTGATCCGTTAGTTAGATCAAACTTGATCAATAGCTTCTTTACATTGATGGATACCTATCAGTTTAATTTGGCTGACCTTCACCTTGGTGACCTTTACCTTGGTGTAAAAGATTTTGGACAATCGTCCAAATGTTGAATATCTACTGATCTGTTAGTGATATCATTCCAAACAATCAGAAATAGCTTCTATCCATCCAGTGTCATTCCAGCCAGCTTGGTGACCTTGACTTTTGTGTCAATAATTTTGGATGTACGTCCAAATGTTGAATATCTCCTGATCCGGTAGTCAAGCTTCACCAATAGCTTCCTCACTTGGATGGCTATTCACACAGTGTCATTTGTGATACCTTGACTTTGGTGACCGAGACCTTTGGATCGATAATTTTTGACTTCCTGATATTGTAACCTTGACATTCGTGGCGATTGCCTTGTTTAGTGGGTGAGACACATCCACGGGCGTTGCCTTGTTATGTATACTGGTTTATCACATTTTTAACTATAGGAAAATTCTATAATAATTAATTATTCTTATATTACAACCACCCAGTTTTAGAACCAACTTTTTAAAGTACTTGTACTTGTGCTTGCAACATTTTTCTTTTTCTTCCAGAAAATGCCAAGAAAAAGAAAAAGTACATTGAGTGGCTCGAAAGGTAAACACAACTCATAATTTATCATTAGTAGGGCCCTCAGTATGTGGACCATTTGTTACCTCCTTAATCTTGGACACCATTAGCTCCTTAGTGTGTGGACCATTTGTCACCTCCTTAATATTGGACAGCATTGTCTCCTCAGTGTATGGACCACTTGTTACCTCATTAATCTTGGACACCATTGTCTTCTCAGTGTGTGAACCGTTTGTTACCTCCTTAATCGTAGACGCCATTGTCACCTCAGTGATACGGTCCATCAACAGCTAAGGTCATTTAAGGCCGGGTCAATGTGTATCGTATTAAATCTCATATATTACATGTACATGTACATGTTCAAGTTCAAGTACATGTACAAATAGGAGGAAAATCACAAAAGACCATTTGTTACCTTCATAATCTGGAACACCATTAGCTCCTTAGTGTGTGGACCATTTATAGCCTCCTTAATCTTGGACACTATTGTCTCCTCGGTGTGTGTACCATTTATTACCTACTTAATCTTAGACGCCATTAGCTCCTTAGTGTGTGGACCATTTGTTACCTCCTTAATCTTGGACACATCATCTCCTTAGTGTGTGCACCATTTGTTACCTCCTTAATCTTGGACACCTTTGTCTCCTCATTGTGTGCACCATTTGTTACCTCCTTAATCTTGGACACCATTAGCTCCTTAGTGTGTGGACCATTTGTTACCTCCTTAATCTTGGACACATTATCTCCTTAGTGTGTGGACCATTTGTTACCTCCTTAATCTTGGACACGATTTGCTCCTCAGTGCGTTGACCATTTGTTCCCACCTTAATCTTGAACACCATTTTCTCCTCAGTGTATGGACCACTTGTTACCTCGTTAATCTTGGACACCATTGTCTCCTTATTGTGTGGACCATTTGTTACCTCTTTAATCTTGAACACCATTGTCTCCTCAGTGTATGGACCACTTGTTACCTCGTTAATCTTGGACACCATTAGCTCTTTATTGTGTGGACCATTTGTTACATTTATTTTTTTAGCCAGAAATCGGTACTTACATCATGCTCCCTCGATTCAAAATTCACGTACAAAAAGGTGTCATCTTTGCAAGAAAATTATTCATTTGTTACCATGTGTTACCTTCTTAATCTTGGACAACATTAGCTTCTCAGTGTATTGATCATTTGTTACCTCCTTAATCTTGGATACCATTAGCTCCTTAGTGTGTGGACCATTTGTTACCTCCTTAATCTTGGACACATTATCTCCTTAGTGTGTGCACCATTTGTTACCTCCTTAATCTTGGACACGATTTGCTCCTCAGTGTGTGAACCATTTGTTACCTCCTTAACCGTAGACGCCATTGTCACCTCAGTGATACGGTCCATCAACAGCTAAGGTCATTTAAGGCCGGGTCAATGGGTTTCGTATTAAATCTCATATATTACATGTACATGTACATGTACATGTACATGTACATGTTCAAGTACATGTACAAATAGGAGGAAAATCACAAAAGACCATTTGTTACCTTCATAATCTTAGACGCCATTAGCTCCTTAGTGTGTGGACCATTTGTTACCTCCTTAATCTTGGACACATCATCTCCTTAGTGTGTGCACCATTTGTTACCTCCTTAATCTTGGACACCTTTGTCTCCTCATTGTGTGCACCATTTGTTACCTCCTTAATCTTGGACACGATTTGCTCCTCAGTGTGTTGACCATTTGTTCCCACCTTAATCTTGAACACCATTTTCTCCTCAGTGTCTGGACCACTTGTTACCTCCTTAATCTTGAACACCATTGTCTCCTCTGTATGGACCACTTGTTACCTCGTTAATCTTGGACACCATTAGCTCCTTAGTGTGTGGACCATTTGTTACCTCAATATCACATGTTTTTTAGCCAGAAATCGGCACTTTCATCACATTCCCTCGATTCAAAATTCACGTACAAAAATGTGTCCCCTTTGCAAAAAAATTATTCATTTGTTACCATGTGTTACCGTCTTAATCTTGGACAACATTAGCTCCTCAGTGTATTGATCATTTGTTGCCTCCTTAATCTTGGACACCATTAGCTCCTTAGTGTGTGGACCATTTGTTACCTCCTTAATCTTGGACACATTATCTCCTTAGTGTGTGCACCATTTGTTACCTCCTTAATCTTGGACACGATTTGCCGACAGAAAAAGTGCATAGTTTGTGTACACAACTCCTCCGAAACCGTTCAGTCGATCGTTCTCAAACTATACACACGTCTTCTACACATATTGAAGATCTGCACCTTGGTCTTTTTATGCCGAAAAAATATTTTTTAACAAAAATATCACCTTTTTAACTTAGCCATTTTTTCTACAGTTTTGTATACAATTCTATATAGGGTACAGAGTTTTTGTACACAACTCCTCTGAAACCGTTCAGTCGATCGATCTGAAATTATACACATGTCTTCTACACATATTGAAAATATGCATCTTGGTGTTTTTATGCCGAAAAGTTTAAAAAAAATCACCTTTTTAACTTAGCCATTTTTTGTACATTTTTTCTATACAATTCTATATAGGGTACACAACTCCTCTGAAACCGTTCAGTCGATCGATCTGCAACTATATACACAGGGTTCCCACTTGTCCTTAAATTCATGGAAAGTCATGGAATTTGGAAAAAATGGATTCCAGGCCTGGAAAGTCATGGAATTTGCCTCTTTTTCTGAAAAGGTCATTGAAAGTCATGGAATTTGGATTCCAGTCCAATTATTGGTGTTGTTGAGCAAAGTTCAGTGCAATTTCGTGATTTAGAGTCAAACGATTTGATGTGGTAAGGGCACCTGACACCAAATTGGGATTTTGTACATTCAGAACTGAAGTACTACATGAAACGGTGTCGTGCATGGAATACACTTGTGTTGGGGAGAGAAGTAACCATGGTGTTTTTTTGCCGAAAATATATTTTTTAACAAAAATATGACCTTTTTAACTTAGCCATTTTTTTTAAATTTTTGTATGCAATTCTATATCATTTCTACTTTGCACATCTCTGCCTAAATTAGTATACATGTTTAGCACCACGAGATGAAGAAATAATGCTATAGTCTCAAATTCTCATTACCGTAATGTTTCTTGCCTTGGTGACAGCTTCACATTTCTGCATCTTCGCTGTCTGGCCCATTTTCGATGGGCGTATTTTGTGACTTACGGCATTCTTCTTGTAAATAGTTTAATTTCAAATACTGACTTCAATTTGCAAATAAATATTATAATCAAGTAAAACATGGATACACTCTATTGGGCTACGTCATTCCGAAATCCGACGGGTACAGTAGTTGACAAATATACAAAACACGTGAGAGCCATTGCGATTAGACTGTATATCATCTTAAATGAGAAGTGACACAGGTTCCATAAACAAACAGATAAGTTATGTGTTTACCGACGCTCAATATGGTCCATTCAACTAATTTATTTTGAAACCACAGACAATGTTAGCAAGGCCCAGTGTGCCTCAAACACCCAATTCACAGATAACTTTCATAGTCATACCTTAGTCATCATTATGTTCATCTGGCATGTGGCCCTGTGATATTTCTCTGTTTGCTCTTGTTTGTACTTATATAATATGAGTGGACACCATTGAAAGGTCTAAATGGATAAATAAATAAATAAACGAACCTTTATTATAATTAGAATGATTTTTTTTTCAGGAGCAGCCAAGTGCAGGAAATTATTCCAAGAAGGTATTGTATTACATTAATTCTGTCTCAATTCGTAATCTGTTCATTTTGGAGGTCGATACTCGAGCCTCATTCCCCATTTACCCCTTTCACCCCTAAGTAACTGGAAAAGATTTTGATATGTTAATCATGCAATCAATCCAATTGTCACAAAATGATTTTCAGACTAGTCCATTTATGAAAATGTTTTTGTTCTCAAAAATATGAAAATTACTTGCAAAAAATGCAGATCCTGATAAGACGGCTCGTTACGAACCGGCTAATCTGGATCTACACTGTTTGCCAGTAATACTATTCGCTTGAGAGAAGTGTTTTTCATGATATTAACTACCTTTTCACAGACTGAATTACAAACTTCAATCATGAGCTTATATATTTTAATTAATCACCACAACCGTGTACTTCGTGCATGGCCATGGTCAAAATACATAGAATATCTCTGGTAATGCTTTTGAAAAAAAAATATAAGTATTATACAATAGACGACACTTTCACAGATTAACATTTGAAAGCTCGTGAGAATTGAGCATCCTTCATATAATTTGTATGCTGTATCAACAACCCATACATTGTTTCATAGCTGTAAACATTTTGTATTGATGTGCTATGTATTTCTACTATTTTGTTATTGAATGGTTATATTTATCTTTTAAAAGTCCTGACATTTACATTACAACAAGTGGGGTGGTTGGTCGGGCGAATGCAATGGCATAAATTAACAGTAGTGTTTCCTCCTTACAGGAATCACGATTTGCCCGGTTTGGCTCTCAGGTACGTTTTTATCTTTGGCTCTTTTGTTACCTGGGAGTTGAATTGGGTTATTGCCCATTATAAAAGTAGTAAGATTATTACTGATCCTACAGCTTTTGGGAGGGGGCCAAGTGATTCTGGTGTAGCGACGACCTGGCATCAGATTAGGATTATTCTAATTTCAGGGCACCATTTGTTACCTCCTTCATCTTAAACACCATTGTCTCCTCAGTATATGGACCATTTGTTACCTCCTTAATCTTGGACGCCATAGTCTCCTCAGTCTGTGTATCATTTGTTACCTCCTTACTCTTGGACACCATTGTCACCTCGGTATGTGGACCATTTGTTACCTCCTTAATATTGTACACCATTGTCTCCTCAGTCTGTGGATCACTTGTTACCTCCTTAATCTTGGACACCATTGTCTCCTCAGTCTGTGTATCATTTGTTACCTCCTTAATCTTGGACACCATTGTCTCCTCAGTCTGTGGATCACTTGTTACCTCCTTAATCTTGGACGCCATTAGCTCCTTGTGTGCACCATTTGTTACCTCCTTCATCTTGAATGCCATTGTCTCCTCAGTCTGTGGATCATGTGTTACCTCCTTAATCTTGGATGGCATTAACTCCTTGGTGTGTGGACCATTTGTTACCTCCTTAATCTTGAACACTGTTCGCTCCTTAGTGTGTGGACCATTTGCTACCTCCTTAATCTTGTACACCATTGTCTCCTCAGTCTGTGGATCACTTGTTACCTCCTTAATCTTGGACACCATTGTCTCCTCAGTCTGAGTATCATTTGTTACCTCCTTAATCTTGGACACCATTGTCTCCTCAGTCTGTGGATCACTTGTTACCTCCTTAATCTTGGACGCCACTAGCTCCTTGTGTGTGCACCATTTGTTACCTCCTTCATCTTGAATGCCATTGTCTCCTCAGTCTGTTGATCATTTGTTACCTCCTTAATCTTGGATGCCATTAACTCCTTGGTGTGTGGACCATTTGTTACCTCCTTAATCTTGAACACTGCTCGCTCTTTAGTGTGTGGACCATTTGCTACCTCCTTAATTTTGGACAACATTAACTCCTTAGTGTGTGGACTATTTGTTACCTCCTTAATCTAGGACACCATTAACTCCTTAGTGTGTGGACCATTTGTTACCTCCTTAATATTGGACACCATTAGCTCCTTAGTATTGACTTCAATCTTGGACGCCATTAGCTCCTTAGTGTGTGGACCATGTGTTAGCTGCTTAGTTTTTTAACCATTTGGTACCTTCCTAATCTTGGACACCATTAGCTCTTTCTATGGAAATATTATTTCATTTTCACGGATAACTTAAATTTTAACATTTCACGTTTGCACATCGAGCAAGTCCTTTGCTTCTTTGTAATTTATTGAATGTTCATGTCTTTCGTATCTTTCTGATTTCACTGATGATAATTATTCTCTCTTCAGTACTTAACCTAATATAATTGTGTCATTTCTTTAATGTTTTTCATAAATGTTCCGCTTGCACACCCAGGCAAGTGACCTTGACAATTCATTTGACTGGCATCTGTTATCACATGTCTTGACATTGGATTTTTCAGGAGATTATGTACTATGTGCAATGGAGATGGGGATTTGGTGGCCAGGATTCATCAAAAAGACCATTGGTGGCCGTATCATTGTTGGTTTTTGGAATGAAACTACCATGTGAGTAATTATGAAACCATTTCCAATTATTTTTTGGTGGTAACTGTCCTGTATTGCAATTTGTGTCCATTTTGCATTATTTTTATGTATCACAAAACTTATTGCGGGTGCATATAGTCGGAATCCTATCTGTTTGTCTGGCCATCTGTCTGCCCGAGCGTTTTTAGATAAGTAGTGCTGCTTCTTTTATCTCATTTGCTTGATACTTCACTGTCTTACACATGCCATATCAACATGGACATAGGCATATTTATCATTACTGTTTCAAGGTCCAATGCAATTTACAGGGATTGTGGACCTTACATTGTATTCATGGTCCAACCATCAGTTTTTGTCACCCCGCTTGCAAGAAGCACTATTTATCTTGTAATTACAGCGGCTACTAGATCTGAAACATGGTATACATAATGTCACAGGGTTTGAAAAAATGTACTGCCATATCGGGGGTCAAACCTTAGACCTTAGGTTTACAGCTCTGCTGCTCTACCTATTGAGATATCAGGCCGCCACTTTCACATTTTCCCTGCTTAATTAGATCTCTAGCCGAATGTGCTCAAAACCATGCTGGATACACAAAACATACACATTTTGATGTCACAGTGTAGGAAAAATGGATAGCCATACCTGGGATCGAACCCTGGATTACCGTTGCAATGCTCTACCGACGAGCTATCCGGCCGCCACTGTCACATCCACATATGAATACATTATACTGTCTGTGTTTAGCAATACTTTATAGCGATGCACATTTTGACATCGACAAACACCAATCCTTGCTGTTGTGACTTGTCTGCAGTTTCCTTCTTCGTTTTGTTCAATTCACGGTACAAATACAGTTAAGTAACTGATAAAACTAGCGCCTACCTCGGCCATTGCAAATTGGTAAAAACGTTGAAAAACAGATGTGTCACTTACCATAGGTTTTCCCAGCTCACTATTGTATGACTAGCAGAATGAACCAAAAGGTTGTCCAGTCCATATTTTGGGGAATTAAACAGAATATCAATAACTATTGTGTTCATCACTAGACCTACTAATCCCTTGGAGTTGTTCAAGCTGATAGTTGATTTTTTCTTTGATGAAAACTATTGGGGTCATTGATTGTATAACATGTTGTGTTTAAGAATTACACAAATGGGTAATGTTGTTACTTTTGACTTGACAACATTTTCACAACAAATTAATCTTGTAATTGTCTCGCCCACGATAGTGGAAAGTGAGACGTACATGTAGCAGTCAAAATTCTGGCGGCAGCGTCGTCAACAATTTGGGAAGTAAATTTTGGACGTAACCACATTTCCCATATCTCTTGATCTGTTAGATCATTACCAAATTTCATCAATAGCTTCGATCCTCACATTGATAGCAGTCCATCCAGTGTCATTCGGGCGACCTTGACCTTCACCTTGGTGACCTTAACTTTTGTGTGACATAAATTTTGGACATAGTCCAAATTTCGCATATCTCTTGATCCGTTAGTCGGGTCCTTACAAAACTTAAAAAATTGCTTTGTCACATTGATGGCTCTCCAACCAGTGTCATTTGGGTGACCATGGTGACCTTGACCGGTGTCAACAATTGTTGACGTATGTCAAAATATCGCATATCACCTGATACATTAGTCGGATGTTCGACAAACTCCATCGGTAGCTTCCTTACATTGATACCTAACCACCCCATTTGACTGTCAGATCATGAAATTTTGATAAACTTTGTCGGTGAAAGTATGTACCAGTCTTCAATTGAATAAGTTAATTTTTTCTTCAAATCTTTTGTTTTCAGAGTGACAAGATCTATTCACAGAGTTACTGAATTTGATAAAAGTTCAGCCTTAATATCAACAAGCTTAAGTAATACATTATTGTTAATCCTCACTACGCTGTAGACGGAAATTGTCGTCTGCTGTTTTTAATTTTTGCCTTAATTGTTAACAAAAGAAAAAGGTTTCGATAGCACAAGAGTCGTCTTCACATGCGCTGTCAAAACAGGTTTATGTCCAGAAATATTTAAAATAAAACATTTCCAGCAGACAACAAAATTTTACTCAGCGTAGTAAGGGTTAAAGCATGGTTTATGACACCAGAACATCGACAGGTTTCCAAACTGCCTTTCAGGGGTTTCAATAAAAGTTAATACTTGCTACTTTCATTTGCCCAATGAAAGTATATAAACATCAGCATCATCTTAATTGGGTCATTTTATAAGTAGACTGAATAGCTGTTGCGAATTTTCGACCACTGCAGTTTCATTACTTAACAAGACCAATCCTTTGTTAGTACTTTAGAAACCTCTTGTTTATTGGTTTTGCCTGTTATCGTTATTGTTATGAAACAGCAGCATCTTTATATGCATTACACACAGGGATCATTTTGTCTGTCAGCGGCGGCATTGTCATCCTAACTTTTAGCAGCAAGGGGGGTAATTTCATAGTCAGGCAGCGGGCGGGGGGTGGTGGGTGGGTTCTAATATATGGGATTTAGTACTAAACCCATTGACCCAGCCTTAAATGACCTTAGCTTAGCTGATAGGCCATTAAACCCCAAGAAACAAACACAACCTCTCGTTATTATTTGAAAAATTAAAATTAATTTTATATAAATGCTATTGAATTCTATGCTCACAGGGACTTAATTGCTATCTCCGCATTAGTTTGTATGTAAAAGCCATCGAACAGTTTACCCACTTCGAACGTTTGACACATACAGCAAATAATACGACAGTAAAAGTAATAAAATGTGGTGCAATACATAATACATATTATTTGTGGTATGTGTCAAACGCAACAAGAGGTAAAACTGACTGATGGCTTGTACACACTAAGATTGCCGACATAGCAACTATAGTTGTATAGTTTACAGTAGCAAGCTAATGTTCACATATGTGTTATACATATATCCCATCACATTTAACATGTTTAAGGAAGCAATTATCAAATGAAGATCAAGTATAGAACGGGTCCTTAATTTAGAATTTTGTTATCTACAATTAACAGACTCCAAATGAATTTAAGCGGAATGTGTGGCTACTTCCGGCACTCTCCTGGATAAGAGTGAATTAACCAAGTGTTGTTTTGTTTATTTATATGTTTTAACGTCTTTGTCACTTTACATGGTTTATCTACCAGGTGGTGTATTGTGGCTGTTCTATTCATTCTATTTGTTTAATTGTTCTGTTATATAGTTTGAGGAGGGGGGCTGTTTTTGTCGTGCGCGACAATAGTCGCCGCATTTCCTGTCGTCGTCGTCCAAAATGTCAAAAAGTTTGTATAGGCTTCGTCATTATGGTATAACTTTAATATTACTTAACGGATTACTTCAATATTTGGACACTTGATACACTCCCTCCTGCGATTCTCTTACCAAGAATTGCAATCCCGTCCCGTTTTTGCAGTCATTCTTTCGCGATACCGTTTGTGCGGTCATTCTTTCCTGATACCGTTTGTGAGGTCATTCTTTCGCTATTTGCGGTAAAAACTTAGCGTTACGCGTACCAAACGCGGTCTCTGCTGCGGTCTAGCGGTCAATATATACACCTAATTCTACTATTTATGTACATTTTATTGGATTTTTCGAACACTTTCATGCCGCCTTTAACATGACCCTGCCCATTTTACCTTCACATGTTTGCGGAAACACTCAGCATTTTCTTTGCGTCAAAAAGTTTGTACAAGCTTCTTCATCATCGTATAACATTAATATTACTTGATGGATTGCTTCAATATTTGTACGCTTGATACATGTAAGCATTTGGAACACACTCATGTTGCCAATAACATGACTTTTACCTTTTTGACCTTCATATGGTTGTGAAAACACTTGGCCATTTTTGTTGCACCTGGTTTAGCAGAAGGCGCAACTATAGTTGCCTCTTTTTCCATTGTCGTCCGTGTCATCCCCCCAAAAATTTGTACAAGCTACGTCATAATGGTATAACTGTAATACTACTTGACGGATTGCTTCAATATGTGGACACTTGATACATATGCATTTGGAACACACTCCTGTTAACATTACCTTGACCTGATTTACCTTCACATTTTTGCGGCATCACAAAGTTTGTACATGTTTCTTCATCATGATATAACATTAATATTACTTGATGGATTACTTCAGTATTTAGACACTTGATATATGTGAGCTTTTGGAACACACTCATTCGCTTATTAATATGACCGTGGCCTTTTTGACCTTCACATGGTTGTGGAAACACTTGGCCTTCTTTTTTTTATGTCCAATGGTTTGTACGAATTTCTTCATCATGATATATTTTTAATACTACTTACAGATTTCTTCAATATTTGGACACTTGTGAGCATATGGAACACATTCATACTGCCATTAAAATAACTTTGACCTTTTTCGTTTTAGCATGCACTTCTCTGATAGTTTTTATACGGCCGTTTTTAAAAAACGGTACATATTATGTTTTACCGCGGGGCGGGCGGGCGAGCGGGCGGCGACAGAAAAAGTGCATAGTTTGTGTACACAACTCCTCCGTAACCGTTCAGTCGATCGATCTGAAACTATCTATACACACGTCTTCTACACATATTGAAGATGTGCACCTTGGTGTTTTTATGCCGAAAAAATATTTTTTAACAAAAATATCACCTTCTTAACTTAGCCATTTTTTTATCCCGCCTGCTTTAGCAGAAGCGGGACATAGGCATAGCTTTTCCGTCGGCGTCGTCGGCGTCGTCGGTGTCGTCGGTGTCGTCGGTGGCGTCGTCGTCGTCGTCGGCGGCGTCAACATTTCACGTTAAGTTTTTGCGTTTAGCTCAGTTTCCAGAAAACTATAACTCCTACGACCTCCATACTTGGTATACATCAATACTGGTGTAACCATCTCACACAGAGGGAGCCCATGTGACCTTTACCTACTTTTCATGGTTCATTGACCTACTTTTCACATGCATTCAACGTTAAGTTTTTGCTTTTAGCTCTGTTTCTAAAACTTAACGCTCATTGTAACTTCTGTTTCCCTCAATGGAATGCTTTAATATTCCATACATGCATTTGTAACATCATCTCGCATCATTCTACAGAAATCCCATGGTGCCCGCTAACCCCAAAGGTCAAGGTCGCTGACTTAGAAATTTCCGTGTTTGGAAAAGTTAATGCTCAGTTTATGCTTTAATATGCCATACATGCATTTGTAACTTGTAACAACATCCCGCATTATTCTACAGAAAGCCCATGGTGCCCGCTAACCCCAAAGGTCAAGGTAACTGACTTAGAAATTTCCATGTTTGGAAAAATTAGCGCTCAATTTATGCTTTAATATTCCATACATGCATTTGTAACAACATCCCGCATCATTCGACAGAAAGCCCATGGTGCCCGCTAACCCCAAAGGTCAAAGTCACTGACTTAGAAATTTACGTGTTTGGAAAAGTTAACGCTCAGTTTATGGTTTAATATTCCATACATGCATTTGTAACAACATCCCGCATCATTCTACAGAAGTTTGTGACTTACGGCACTCTTGTTGTGATGCTTATTTTAGCTTTAGCACATGCTCATGGTCAAATGCCTCAGCAGACACAACACAGCTTCCATTGTGGAATTCTTGGCTGCCAATGCTGTGGATTAGCCTTGTAATAACGATGGCCTTGTCCTTCTAACATAGACTACTTTAAATGCACTTAAATTTATAATTTAATTCTTCATATGTTTTTTTGCCGGATTTAATGTCTCTTTTTTTCCAGATAAACTAACCAAAAAGAAGAGGGATGACCTGATAGAAAAGTACAATAATGATATTCATCTCTGTGATCAACACAACATAGATGATCAACAAGAAATTGATGAAGGGGTCACTCTGAAGATACAGTATGACGATATCAATGAACAAAACGTGGGAGATATTAACCAACATGATCTAGATGTAGGACAACAAAACATAGGAGAACATGACCAACTTGAACTAGATGAAGATGACCAACATGATATGAGAGAAGAGGACCAACATTATATTCAAAACATAGGAGGCGATGACCAAGTGGTTATAGATGAAGGGGGTCAACAGAACCATGATGACCATGATATAGATGAAGAGGACATGGAGGAAATTTACAATTCTGATAATGATCCAGAGTATATTCCAAACAGTGAAGATGAAAGATCAGATGTAATAGATGTAATTGATGTGATTGATTGTAGTATGATATTTGAAAAAAAGGACCAACATGAAATCGATGAAGGGAGTGACCAGAAGGTGGGAGATGATGAAGGGGTCACACTGGACATGAGTAAATTTGAATTGGAGGAATTTGACACGAGTGACAAACATGAAAATGAAATTGTAAAAGAAATTGACGATGATGGGTGTGAACAGTTCGAGTTGGTGGAAATTCAACTGAAACCAGGAGAATGTGTCTTTGATGAGAAAACACCATCCATATTCATAAGAAAGAGTAAAAATAATACAAACTCAAAACATGGACGGTCTTATGACAGATATCATGCATGTTATTATTGCAAACTATTGAAGACTAATATACAAACACATATGGAACATAAACATAGAACGGAAAACAATGTCAAAGAGATTCTAGATTTAAGAAGAGAAATTGACAAGTGTGAAGATGCAAGCTGTACAAAAACCTTGAAGTCTGAACTACACAGTAAACAAGCTTTACTTAGAAATAAAGGAAACAACTTGCACAATAATAAAGTTTTGACTGCTAAATCTGGAGAGATTATCATATCCAGAAGAAGGGACAATTCCAAATTTGATGTGAATGACTATGGGCCATGCCCCGAGTGTGAAGAATGGGTTATCCTGGAAAATATGACAAAACATTTCAAATCATGTTCTTCTCAAAACAATACTTGTGACTACACCAAAGGATCAGCAATATTGCAGTCCAAAATCCTGAAAGGTGAAATTGAAATGAAAGCATCCAAACAATTGAAAAATGAGGTCTTTCCTTCCATGAATAGAGACAACATAACCAAAATCGCACAGAGTGACAAGCTAATAGTTGCATTGGGTGACATCTGGTTTATGAAAAACATTGGGAATAAGCTTAGGCGAAAGAATTATACAAGCTTTAGAATGAGACTATCTGCTAGGCTACTATGTTTGCTCCAGAAATGTACAGGGAAGGAAGTATCACTGTGTGAATTTTTATGTCCTGTTCACTTTGATGATGTTGTAATGTCTTCACTAGAAGCATGTTACGAAGACGAGCATGAGAATCTAAAAAACCCGAGCACGGCCATTAAATTGGGATATGATGTATCACGTCTGACGTCAGTAAAACTTGGATTTGCCATCAAAGAAAATGATGAAAAAAATAAACATGAAGCCACGGATTTTCTCCAATTGATGAGGATGGAATGGGGTGTAAAGGTGGCAAAGCTTGCTCATGTTACACTGAATGAGAGACGCTTCAACAAACGAAAACATCTACCACATCCTCAAGACATACAGAAACTATCAACATATCTTGTCAAGCAGCTCCAGAATCTGGTCCTTACAGAATGTGATGAGGCACTATTTAGAGAAGCTGTCATACTGACTGAAACTAGACTTATGCTCTACAACAGAAGGCGTCCAGGGGAATTGGAGAGTATAAGGTATTCATATTTGCTCAATATTGGTCAGTTGCATTGACAGGGCTGGAAAATTTGCACTTGTCTGCTCCCCATGGCGAGTAAAACCAATTTGTGAATTTTCCAGCCCTGATTGAATAAAAGCTACACATGCACACTATAATATATCTTATAAATTTATTATTTGTATAGACATTTAAATATTTATGGAAAGCTTATAATATTAGACAAATTTACATGTTGATTATAAATATTTAATTTATTGGCTCACCCACCATAGTGGTAAGTGAGATGTAGCGTTCACAATTGTGGCATTGTCGTAGGACGTAGACAAACTTCCCACATCTCTCGATCCGTTAGTCAGACCACTACCAAACTTCATCAATAGCTTCCTCACATTGATAGCCATCCACCCACTGTCATTCGCGTGACCTTGACCTTCACCTTGGTGACCTTAAGCTTTGTCTCAAATTTTTTTCCCGTGTTGATACATGTATGCTGATAAATATACAAATTGTGTATAATTTTTGCAAAATACAGGCACGGAAGCTCACAATATTTTGCAATTTAGTTAAATTTGTATTTGAATCAATAATCGTCCAGCTATGTCATTTATTTGTATAATTTCTCAACGTTATCTGCGGCTGTAGTTCCCATATTTCGTAGCCTCCCATCAATTTTCTGTCTGACTGGTAAAGTAGCACCGGTTTCATATAAATGCGCTGCCACATATGGTGCATTTCTGCGGTTGTTTTCCCTCGATCCCTTCTATTTGTTTCTTGTTAGTGATTCTCACCGCTGTGCCAGATTATAACGTCATATACTGTATCGACGACATGAACGACATGAATTAATGCGAATAACGTTAATGAAAGCAAGTGCCAAATTATATTTGAGTTGTTTGAAAGATAATGGTCAAGTGACACTACATATTGACCCACCCTCGTATTACACCAAGTTTAATGGGGAATGATTGCTTTTTGTCGCGCCTGCTTTACCAGAAGGCGTGACCATAGTCGCCGTTTAGTCGCCGCTTTTTCTGTCGTCGTCGTCGTCCGAAATGTCAAAAAGTTTGTACAACCTTTGTCATCATGGTATAATTTTATTTTAATATTACTTGACACTTGATACACATGAGCATTTGGAACACACTCATGTGTCAAAAGGTTTGTGCTAGTTTGTGGAAACACATAGCCATTTTTTTATGTCCAAAAGTTTCTTCAACCTTGACCTGAGAATATCTTTTGAAGAAAATCTGTGTTTTCAGTGTTGATGTCTACAAGGAACGTTCATCGTCTATAGACGAAGCCGACATGGCATTGAGAGAGAATCTTACTGAATTTGAAAAGACGTTGTTGAGAAGCCAGGATCTTGTCGAGATACGTGGAAAGGTAAGGGTATGAAAAATTACAAATGAAGTATACAATGAAATTAGATAAAAGGAAAATTTGAACCGAATGTGTATGTAAAGCAATGTATCCACATATCCCTAAAACATAGAAAAGGCAGTAATCACATTTTTGTTGGGCCTGCTTTAGCAGAAGGCGCGACTATAGTCATCACTTTTTCCATCATTGTCATCATCATCCAAAATGTACAAGCCTCGTCATCATGGTATAACTTTAATAATACTTCAATATTTGGACACTTGATACATGTGAGCATTTGAAACACACTCATGCCGCCATCAACATGATGTTGACCTTTTTTACCCTCACATTTTTGCAGAAACACATAGCCAATTGTTTTGCATCAAAAACTTTGTACAAGTTTCTTCATCATGATATAGTGGAACCCTTCTAAACCGAACACCCTGGGGACAGACTGAACCATTCGGTTTAGAGGGGTTTTCAGTTCAGTGGGGTTTTCTAATTTCAGTTTATTTTTTTTTCATCATCAACTCTGTCCATGTATGTTGTGTACCATATAACCATATAACATGTATGTTGTATACCATATAACCATTGCAAGCATATGTACCACCATTGTTTTCAATAATTATGTACAGTTTCTTGAAAATAGTCAAACAAATCCCCTAATTGATGTGTATAATTTTAGTGTAAATACCTTTGTAAATACGAGTTTAACAGCCAATTTAGGTCGCGTGTATTGAAATAACTTTACTAGTGACCTGCATATGAGAAACTGGCCATATAAAATCCCTCCCAGCCAAATATTGACACAGTGGACACACGTATGCAACGGTAGTGAGCATTCAATGTTCATTAGGTTTAAAAATAGATCGGTCGCTGCTATTATGCGGTATTACCTTACTACACATTCTATAGTCGTAAACCATAGAATCCCGATTTGACTGCATATCTGCCAGGCGAATCCGGGGCTACACTGGTCGCACTTGTCATAAGGTTTCATGCATGAATACTAAGTCTTGTCAATACTGAACAACAATTGCAGCAAGAGAACGACTGTTATCGAGTGTGATCTGAATATGTGCGACGCTTGATTTAGCATCTAAAGTCTTACATTAAGCGCTTTCGGGACTGAGATCATCAGACCTCATTAATTATTCACAAAATGGCTCATGTGCGACGTCAATTTGAAGATTTAACACCAAACATTTGCGCATATCTGCGCAGGCGAATCCGGCGCTACACTGGTCGCACTTGTCATAAGGTTTCATGCATGAATACTAAGGCCAAACATTTGACCGATATGAGATGGCGATTTTGACACACATTTGACATTGACAGCACCATATTTCTTTAATAGAGAGAAACAGACAGGTAACAGAGTTGTTCAGTTTTCAGGTGTTTTTTTTATTGCTGAAATAACATTTTTGGACTTGAAATGATGTTCGGATTACGGAATAGAGGGGTTCCGGATTAGAGGGGTAGAAAACAATGTGTTTATATAGTGGAGAATTCGGGACTTGATCGTCTGTTTGGTTTAGCGAGAATTCAGGTTTAGAGGGGGTTCGGTTTGGAGAGGTTCTACTGTATAACATTAATATTACTTGACAGATTGCTTCAATATGTGCACACTTGATACATGTGAGCATTTGATACAGTCATGCCGACATTAACATGACATTGACCTTCACATAGTTGTGGAATTCTTGTTTTTGTGTTGTTTTTTTATTATTATCAATGCTGCCAGCGAGGGGATTGGCTTAGTGATAACGATGCCCTTGTTTATATTAATAGCACATATTTATTTCCATGACTTCGTCCAACAGTGCATATATTGCTTTAAGAACTAAAGTGAGTACATGTACATTCAGAGCCAACAAAACTTGAAAACCATCTATGCCTCGACGGGCGTATTTCGTGACTGGCAGAACTCTTGTTGTTTTTCAAATTTTCAATTAATTGTTCTAGAGCCTGAGCCATAAAATTTTCATTTTTGTGTCACCGAGTCAAACGTCTGTTTATGGTAACCTGTAGAAGAAAAGCATATGATCAGCGGATTGGTGGTTCTTCGTTTTCATAATCTGAATTGTTCTTTAATCAATTGCATTCACATTTAACATGTTCTTGCTACTTTTTCATTTGTAGACTGGCAGAGGTGTGCCTCTTCTAATTCCGGCAGACGTAAAAAGAACAATGAAGTTTCTGTCAAACATTACAATCCGCAAACAAGGAGGCATCCAGACAGAGAACACATTCTTGTTTGCCAACACAGGTAAATTAAAAAAGTTGCTATATTTTCTTCTCACACAGCAAATTGCAAGAGCAAATTAAAATATGTTTCTGTAAAAAGCTGGTTATGGCTATTCCAGGAAGAATTACCCCCGCACCCACAAAATTTAATTATGTCCCATCCCCACTACCAACAGAACTGAATTTATGTAAAAAAACCCTACCACCAGTACTGAATTATTTACCATGTCGTTATGCGCCGGCGCATCCAGAAATGCGCGGTTTACAGACAACACAATCATCATGGGCGGATTCAGGAGGGAAGGGGGGAACCAGCGCGTTACAAGGCATGTTTCTACGTTCGCGTTGTGAATTTATTGTTTATTGGGGGTGCAGCCAAACAATTTAAACGTTTTCGATCAAAAATCATGTCTGAACATAGCGTGGTCTCGACAGCTCCAAACGAAAACGCGACATAGTGTTAACAAAACATGTTTTTACTGCACTGTGCATATGAGAATCGTCTCCTAAGATGATTCTCCAGTTTTGTCAAAACATGTTCTTGTAGGAAATTTAAAGATAGTTTTTTCATATTTTTAATTTCTTAATAAAAATATATTGGCAGCACACTAGAATCGTCTATTAAGACTAAATATTGATGCTTTTATATTCGTTTTATTCCTTAATAAAATAGGTTTGGTAGCAGATGAGAATCCTCTCAATTTCAGTGAAATATGTGTTGGTGTGTTTTAAGTATTAGTTGGAATGGATGTGATTCAACAAATCGGTGTCACGGTTTCAAAAATGAAATTCGAAACACGAATATTTGTGTTGTTGGTATCGGGTTCCACATGGTGGATGGGAAATGTGATCGATTACAGCATGAAAATCTTGGAAGAAAATATCAATTGTCATGTAGGCCGTTTAGCTTTTCCCGCCGTTATGTCAGCTGTTATTTTAAATATGTATGGTCACTTGATTTCCGTCGTTTCTACACCGAGTAGAAATGAGTATTTAAATTATGTTTCCTCGTGGTGAAGTAACGTACATTATTCCTCAAAATATTCGGGTGGGGTGCTCTCCTCGCTGCCAGTATTACCTGTTTACTGGCACGGTGATGCGCCATGGGTTAACATGGGGGAACGCGGTGTGCGGCAGATTCGGCCTTAGAAATGTTCCCACGGTGGAGATTTTGCCTCTCCACCGGGACGAGTGGGATTTTCACCCGACACGGTGGGAGGAATATTTACGTCCACTCTCCATGGCCCCGTGCAGGCACCGGGGCGGGATCAACTGATCCGGAGAATAGTGCTGCAGTAGCCATTGCTTGTCGTAAAAGGCGACTAAACTGGCTTAACGATTGGGTTCATACTTTCCGGAACCCACTATACCGGATTTGGCCCCCATGTACATTTTTGGCTTTCTTGTATGTGAGAGTTGAGTCAGGCTATGCCCCATATATAAAAGTAAGATTAGCGCTAATCCTATTACTTTTAGGGGATGGGATAAATGATGCTGGTGTGGCGAGGGCCTGGCACCAGATCAGGTTGTTCTAATTTCAGGACTGAATATATATTTTGATTGTAAATATTGAGTTCTGAAGTTGGGATTTACCCCCCTCGGACAGGTGGATACGGGACACGACCCCGTTGACCCGTCTGCGTGTAGACTCCCTGAGGCTTGTACCTCTATGTCAGAAAAGCGGACGTTAAACCCTATTCACTCACTCACTCACTCCACTCTCCATCTGATCACGGGGTCGGGTAGACGAAGGCAAAAACCTGTATTTCTTGACCAATTGTCTGATGTATCTTGACTGGCTTCCTGCCTATCACCTATAACCTCCTTTTGAACACAGGCGATCAGCATGTTGATAGGATGGTGTATAGTACTTTTTTAGACATGTCGAAAATAAAATAAATTGTAGTCCTTCTATAATCAAAGTTTTGTTCATACATGTCGAAAAAAGTAATATACACTATCCTATCAACATGCCGATCGCCTTTCCTTTTGAAGGGCAGAGGTTGTCTTACTTTTGCACTTGTCTGCCTGTCAATCAGTAAACGATCAGTTGTGTTTTGTTGGGAGCATGCAATGGATAATTCTAATGCACCAAATACAGAAAGCATGCATCTGATTGGTCAATTATAATTACAGCCTATAAAACAGGGCTGTACAAATCGGCACGCCCGACGCCCGGGACAAGTCGGTTTTGGTCTCAGGCAAGTGGCTCTATGCTGAAAGTTAGTCCCGGGCAAGTCACTATTTTCCGTTGAAACGTCCCGCCACAAGCCTGTTTTCTTCACTAGACTAATCCTAAATTGTAACATTTCATCGATCAATAACGCCTAGGGCGTGTGTCGGCTTCCCTGTGGCGATACACACTTACACAGAAGCTGCTATACTGTGTATATAGCAAGAAAAGTGATATACTTTAGATTTATAATTAGATTAATTTATTCGAATTTGAAAGCATAATCCCACCGACAATTCCGCATGAACTCTGAATTTTGTGTCAACTTTACGGAAAATATTTTGGAAATCAATATCGGCGAAATATGGCGACAGATCTGCGTATAATCCAGAGTTTTTTTTAATCCATTCCTTTCGGAATACACATTTACGGGTATGAAATTATTAAAAAGAATATTTTTATTTTTGTTATTTCTCAATGAAAGTATACGATGTGACCACTCATTTGAACCGTCTCGACGAGACGGATTAAATGGTGGTCGCGGCATATACTTCTGAGTGCATAGAAGGAAAATATTTGTCCGCGTAAGCGTATCCTCGGCATGTAATGGGTTACTGCATGATTGCCCCGTGATGCGATGATGAAAGTCGCACGTTCGCCACGTCTGTGGCACATCAAAAGGCGTGTTGACCAATCAGTAACATTTCAAAACATAGCCTAAAGGTCACACAGTTTAAAGCCTCGTGCTGAATGAGGTCATACAATAAACACCTGTACACACAGCTGGGTGTATTGATTTTTTGCACAAAGCATCACACACATCTCGTCTGTGTAATATGTGTCGGGTGTAATCGCTTCTGGATTTGGAATTCACATATCCCTGGCACGGATATTGCACGGTTCGGATAAGCAACACGGAAGGTCGTATGTCGCCGGACTTCCGTGCAATAGGGGGGTCGCACTGTATGCATATTAACATGATTACCTGATTAAAGGTATTACATTTGCTAACATACTAATAATAATTCTTTCATGTACTTTGAATGTCGTTGTTTGAATAAACTTACAGAAATCACGAATCAACTAATTACACAATAACTACAACGTCCGACGATTTTTTTTGATTTTTTTTCTTTGTTTTCCTTTTTATTCTCTATTTTTTTTAATATTTGTTTGGGATCCACGAGAGACCCGCATTATAATGGAGATCGCGCTATACGCGATCGCGTTTTAATGGAGCTGCAGTGTAATTAGCGAATTAACAGCTGTTGCCAACAAAAAAAACCTGAAATTTCAAAAAGTTTATTATTTACCGTTCGGCAAATATACTGATAGACATTAAATATTGTAAATATAGACGTGATTTGATTTTCGAGACGGTCAAATGAGTGGACTCCCCGGAATATGTATACGTAAATTATAATTTCCAGAACAAGTCAGGGCAAGTCACTTTTGTCAAGTCACTTGTCCGGGACAAGTGGCTAAAAAATCAATTTGTACAGCCCTGTTAAAATATGAAAAATCACAGTATATCAAATCTCCGTTTTACCAGTATGCGTTTTACAACTCGACAGATTTATGTAACCCTACGCGCTTTTGTAAACAATGGCTAGCGGCGGGGAATCCAAATATTTCCCAAATCATTTTCGGTACACGTTCGCTTAATCATTCTGCCATATTGACCTGTACACCCCAAAGCGGAAAATAAAATCGACCAATGACTGACAAACATGACTTCAGGGGGTATCTGGTCAATTTGTAACCTTACCGGTTCGTAACCGGACAATCTTGGTCGATTTGTATCCATTTCAATTGCTTAATTCGTAACCATGCCAAAAAACATTGGTCAATTCATAACCTAGACAAAGAAGTAATAAGAAAGAACTTAAAATCATGTGATGAAAAAATGAAACCAAAAAAAGACCCTGATCAGACTGTGCGGATCCAATTTATATAATGGTAGATAGATTAAAAGCAACTACGGTATGAGACATATATTTTATCTATTAATTAAAATACTTCATTGCAATAATTGCCAATTTGCCTCATTAATGGCAATATGCAGCGTGGAATGTGATTAGCGCTCAAACTTATTGGCTTATTGGAGCCGAAACGATGTGCAAAAGTCCCATTAGCACCTCGTTTCATTAGCTTTAATCGTCTATCGACAGACGGTTACGAATTGACGAATGGTTTTGAACGGTTACGAATCGACCAACTGAATAGTTACGAATTGACCAAGATTGTCCAGTTACGAAACAGTAAGGTTACGAAACATCCATAATTCCTTCAGGGTGGCACTTCAACAAATTCTCAAAATGATTAACCCACCGCCGAAAAGGTCTACAGTACTGATGCACATTTATTTATTATCATGTGGAATTTCTGTAAACAGGAGAATCTGTTGTCAGAGCGGGCGACGCATTGAATGAAGTGAAATCAAGAAGCGAGGTGAACTTGGCCTACCCTGACCGCATTCTAGCGACAAATCTACGAAAGCATACAGCCACCATTGTTCAGGTAATAATCTTATTATCTGCCTAATTATCCCCTCGCCGATAGTCGACAGGGGATATAGCATTAGTCCATGTACGCACATATGTACGTACGTACATGCGTACATTAGTAACGTCTTTCATTTTTCAATAACTTCACCAATTTTGATAATATTCGGCCATAATGTGTGTCTCGGGATGGTGCTTTGTTTTGCATACGAGCCATGTCTGACCGTCCAATGTGACGGTCACTGAGGACTTGCGTTCACCTTGTTTGTGAAGCAAAAAATGTATTTTTATTTCTTTTATTTTCTTTTATTATCAAGTCTGCCAGTGAGGTGATTAGCTTAATTTGTGGGAAGTAATTTTGAATATCTCTTGATCCGTTAGTCGGAGCATTACCAAACTTGATCAATAGCTTCCTCACATTGATTGCTATCCATCCAGTCTCATTTGGGTGACTTTAACCTTTGAGTCAATAATTGTGTACGTACGTCCAAATGTTGAATACCTCCTGATATGTTAGTTGCATCACTACCAAACTTCATTAATAGCTTCCTCACATTGTTGGCTATGCACCCAGTGTCATTTGGATGACCTTGACATTCACCTTGGTGACTTCAGCCTTTGTGTCAATAATGTTGGACGTACGTCCAAATGATGAATACCTCCTGATCCGTTTGTCGGAACCTTGCCAAGCGTCATACATATCTTTGTCACATTAATAGCTATCCACCCAGTGTCATTCTCTTGATTCCATTGATGACCTTGACCTTAGTATCAACAATTTCAAAGGTTGAATATCTCCTGATCCATTAGTTGGGATCATTACAAAACTTAATAGTTAGCTTTGTCACATTGATGGATATCCAACCAGTGTCATTGGTGTGACCTTGACCTCGCTGACTGACCTTCGTATCAATAATATTGGACTTACTGGCATTGTGACCTTGACCTTGGTGACCTTGACCTTCGTGGCGATCACCTTGTTTAGTGGGTGAGACACTCCCCGGTGATCACCTTGTTGTAAAGTACTACTATCCAGCCCTCGGTGGGCGTGAAATTCGGTCCGCAGCCATCTTGTTTATATATGCTGTTCCATTATTTATTGCAGGCATTGAATCTAAATGACCAAGAAATGAAATGGGTCTGCAACCATTTAGGCCACACCATGAAGGTTCATGATCAGTTCTACAGACAAACATCTGGTCTAATAGAACGAATAGAAATTGCAAAGCTGATGCTTCTTCAGGAGCACAATCTTGTTGGAAAATACAGCAACAAGAAATTATCTGAAATACAATTTGATGGTAAGTTTTAGTTCCCACTAGGGTATTTGGATGAGAGGTGGCGGTTGTTACTGTATTATGTTGCGGCTTACCCATATCCTTATGTCATCCCAGATTACATGTTTTTAAGCTTGGTACAGAGGTTCAATACTAATTTTTTTTTAACAAACTTCTTGGTCAAATGTCGACTCAACATCGAGTTAGCTATACAGAAAAAACACTTCGTCTATGTTTTATCACCATTATTACAACTATTTGTTATAAAACCTTTTATATATATATATCGAAGTTGACCTGACTGAGCAAAAATTTAGTGACCATTCTAGAAAAAATCCAAACAGAATCGCTTCAAAAATACTTAACTTTAATTCCAGGAATTCTTAAATTGCGCACTTTCTTTTAACGAAACGCGCATGTGTTGTTACTAAATATATCGCATATGCATGACACAATTTCCGGTACGCAACAAATTGTTTTGAAAATCATACCCAATACACATCAATGAATAAGCATTACATCTAAATGTCAATGCGCGCTGTCTTTTCTGACGATGTTATTATTCAATCACAAAATACAAGACCCGCATTTCGTCCCCAAATCACGTAGGACTTGGACTCGTTTGCCACTGGCGCAAACAACTTCTGCCCAAATCGAATCAAATCGGCGTTAAGAAATGCCAAGTTCAATTGTCTTGATTGCCACACTGTTTATTTTATCTTCATGTTAAAGTGATCCGATGTGTTTGGAAAAGCTCAGTTTATGCTTTAATATGCCATACATGCATTTGTAACGACATCCCGCATCATTCTACAGAAAGCCCATGGTGCCCGCTAACCCCAAAGGTCAAGGTCACTGAATTAGAAATTTCCCTGTTTGGAAAAGTTAACGCTCAGTTTATGCTTTAATATTCCATATATGCATTTGTAACAACATCCCGCATCATTCTACAGAAAGCCCATGGTGCCCACTAACCCCAAAGGTCAAGGTCACTGACTTAGAAATTTCCGTGTTTTGAAAAATTAACGCTCAGTTTATGCTTTAATATTCCATACATGCATTTGTAACAACATCCCGCATCATTTTACAGAAATCCCATGGTGCCCGCTAACCCCAAAGGTCAAGGTCACTGACTTAGAAATTTACGTGTTTGGAAAAGTTATCGCTCAGTTTATGCTTTAATATTCCATACATGCATTTGTAACGACATCCCGCATCATTCTACAGAAAGTCCATGGTGCCCGCTAACCCCAAAGGTCAAGGTCACTGAATTAGAAATTTCCCTGTTTGGAAAAGTTAACGCTCAGTTTATGCTTTAATATTCCATATATGCATTTGTAACAACATCCCGCATCATTCTACAGAAAGCCCATGGTGCCCACTAACCCCAAAGGTCAAGGTCAAGGTCACTGACTTAGAAATTTACGTGTTTGGAAAAGTTATCGCTCAGTTTATGCTTTAATATTCCATACATGCATTTGTAACAACATCCCGCATCATTCTACAGAAAGCCCATGGTGCCCGCTAACCCCAAAGGTCAAAGTCACTGACTTAGAAATTTACGTGTTAGAAAAAGTTAACGCTCAGTTTATGCTTTAATATTCCATACATGCATTTGTAACAACATCCCGCATCATTCTACAGAAGTTTGTGACTTACGGCACTCTTGTTGTGATGCTTATTTTAGCTTTCCCGCATCATTCTACAGAAAGCCCATGGTGCTCACTAACCCCAAGGTTATTACAAGCTCCTTATGTACTATCAAACTGCGCCAGGCGGGACATCTTGCTCCGCGGAGCTCTTGTTTTTTTATAAATGCTATATTAAAGTACATATAATATATACATTTTCCAATCATATGTCTATCATTTGAGCAATCTCATCTTGATCTGCAATATATTAGATAGATATTTAGAAATGTAAATAAATTAATTTCAGTCCTTACCCATAGTATTTTTCTACTTATGATTCAGAAATAATTGACGACATTGAAGGTGACACGAATGAAGATGGGCATGTTCCTGTGAATGGTAAGCAATTTTGCAAAAAGCATAATATAGTTAGCTGTTTCGTGTGAGTGTGTGCATCCATTGTCTGTTTTTTTTATTTGTCTTATATTTAAGGGTGGGAATTGGCTCGAACACCTTCCATACCCGGAATAGTGTCTATATTAATTTTTGTTAAATACTTTTCAGCGCTCAGCCGTAACGACATGAGGGCCAAGTTTTTTTGCAAGAAAGAATTATAGTTATTGGATCGGATGGTGGTAGAAACAATATTTAGGACTTTTATTTGTCAATAATAAGAAAATTTAAAGGGACATCTCTATTTCTATCTCATTCCCATGAGATAGGATCTTGTTACCACAAGTTAGCTATCTCGTTCTCTCCTATGTCGTCCTTTGTGACTTTCAGTCGTACGACATAATCAGCCAATAGAATAGCAGATATTACTCCACCATCTTGAATTACAATAAAGTTACCTTTTGATTGGCTGACTATGTCGTGGAAACGAAATAGAAAAAAAATAAATGCGGATGTCTCTTTTGAGCTGCCGCACAGTCATTTACGAAATCTGGCGGATGCAACTTTGTTATGGTTCAGGGTTTTTCAAAATCCAAAATGGCGACCAAATTTAGCATTGTTTTATTATTGTCGGAAAATGATGATTCATGCGATGGGTAATTTAACGATCAGGGTTCATCCTTACTGGAATTCTGACTTGGTTTGGCCCTCACATACGTCTTTGGCATTACGTCTCTGGCATTTTGTATGTGACAGTTGAATCTGGTTATACCCCTTATGTGAGTATTGCGATTATTCGTAATCCTATTCTAGGGGAAGGGACCAAATGACTTGGTGTGGTATGGACCTGGCACCAGGTGAGGTTATTCTAATTTCAGGGCTGAATATATGTTTTCTCGATGTAAATATTCCGTTTTGATTTTGGGATTTTGCAGCAGGTTAAAACGGGATTGAACCCGTTTGCCCGGGCGTTACATGACCTTAGCTGTTGATAGGTCGTTAAGCACCAATAAACAAAACAAACAAACTTAGTTGGAAATTTTTACAATATTAATATTATTCTAAGAAAGATGCTGACTGAACAGCTTCATCAAAAAGTAATTGAGTTTCTCATATGAATTCAAGATGGAGTCTAAACTGACGGTAAAATTTGGGAAATTGATTATTATATTATTATATACGCACTATTTTCCAGTTTGTAAATTGTAAAAAAATGTTAATCCATTTCAGGAGAGCCTGTACTGGATATTGAAGATCAATTGGATCCATTGAATGAGGAGGTGCACGCAAGGAAACGAGGTAGGAGAAATGGGAACTTTGGACTTCAATTTTGGAGGTTGTGAGTTCAGTCCTCACCCTTGGCGTGAAAACAACTTACATAGTATTTCCATCCCACTGGTCTGTCGAATGATACTTTAAAGGTATATGCCTACTCGGTAGGCACAAAATGTTCTTTAAAGGAATTAAATAAGTGAATAATTGTGTCACTATTCCACCAGTTCTAAATATTGCGAGTGCCCGCTATACAGATATAATCATTTAGTATTATTTATTTTACTGATAGTGACGCGCGGTGGTATCAGGCTATTTTCATATGCAAATGAGGCATGATCATTTTTAATTATTTATTCTATAAATTGAATGCATCACTTAAAAAAAATATTTTATGACAGATTATAAAGTATGATCATTGCACATCAAAAAGTAAATACAGAGAATAAATTGTAATGTCCGTTAACATTTTAAGGAAACACGATTATCGCCCCTGATAGCAGTTTGGAAATTTATGTGTCTGATATAAAATGTATAATAATGCCAATCAATACGTGTGGTAATGCTGAATGAATGTTTATTTTGCCAGAAAATGCCTCGGATGATGTCTCTGATATAAAGAACATTTTGTGCCTACTGAGTGGGCATGTACCTTTAAACTGTGATCCCGTCTCTATATGATGTCCTGAGCTGTTAACCCATTCACTTTCAAATAACCATGGTAACCACTCATAGGTAATGGGTGAGACACTCCCTGGCGATCGCCTTGTGTAACAATTATATTTCATGCAATTATCACTCAGTACAGTATTCACATTTTGTATACAATTCATACTCGCTCATGACTGGAAAAGTTTAAAATAGTATTTTTCTCCGACTGGGTGTGGGGATTGAAACCATGACCTCGGTCAGCACATACCGGTAGCTCAGTAAAATTACACAATGATTCTGCAAATGCTGGAATGCATTAAAGTTGAAGAATATGGGTATATTATTGCTAACAATTAATGTGTTACAAATAAATGTATTTGAAAGGAGATACAAACTTATTAATTATTTGTACTTTTTATGCCCCCCGCCACCAAATGGTGAGGGGGGCATATAGTGTTACCGGTGTCCGTAAGTCCCGCTCGTGTAAGTAGTTTCCTTTCATGTAGCTGCTTCATAATTCACACATCCATTCAACTGATGGTCCTCTATCATGCTGTGACAAATCCATTATTCGCGGGTCCCCACTAATCCCAAGGTCGTGGTGCATTCAAAACCTTAACACTGGGATAAATTTCTTTTAATTTCTGTTTCCTTGCACGGATCTACTTGATACTTCACACAAACACATTGTTCTAATAGTCCTCTACAGCCGTGTAACAAATCCACAATCGTCCCACTCTCACTAAGCCCAGGGTCAAGGTCACATACTTGGTGCATTTGAAACCTTAACGCTGGGTAAATGTCTTATAATTCCTTGCACAGATCTGCTTGATATTTCGCACACACATTACTCTAATGGTCCTTTACTGCCCTGTGTCAAATCTATGATCGTCTCACCCCTGCTAAGCCCAGGGTCAAGGTCACGTACTTGATCAATGTCTTATAGGTTATAATGTATGTTTCCTTGCTTAGACCTGCTTCATGTTTCATTGCTCTGATAGTCTGCTTTCATGCTGTGACAAATCCACGCTTCGCTGGCCCACTGTGCGTGCATCCAGTTAAAGTGTTTGGTTAAAGTTGTTCTGTATACTATCAAAGCCTCGGCAGACGCGACGTTTTCTTCGGCTGCCAGCGGGGGCATTCATGTGCTGACAGGCCACATTTCGAGTTTTATTGTGACCGCACTAATTTTCCGACAAGGATCTTGCAGCCTATAAATTAAGGTTTTGGGATACCTGGCTTAAAATGAGTTGTCCAGTAGTTACATGGATTCCATCAAGGAAACGGTGATCTCGGGACACTGCTAGCTTCAAACTCTTTTCTTTTTGCAGCTTCAAGATCCAAATGGAACGTTGTAGAGACGGCCGAACTACAGCGATATGCTACAAAATGGCTGCAGCAGAAAAAAACACCAACCCGACTAGAATGTAAAAAATTAATTGAGGAAAGCAAGAAGCATGAAGGTGAACTCGCGAAAAGGTCACCAGAACTAATATTAAAAAAAATAAGTGCTATGAATGTAAAGGCACGAAAATTGTCTAAATGTTAAGGTATTTACTATTAGGTGATATATAGATACACTTGACTTCATTGATAATTGCTTCATAAGAGTGAGGTGATATATGAGTATAACATACAGTCGAACCTGTCTTAAAGGCCCTGAACGGCTCAGTATTACAATTTTCCGATTTTTTCAAACACAAAAACATGTTTGGCAACTGATTTAGTACACACAACTAAAATATACTGCCTAATAGATACATCTCAAGTCTTGAGATTTACATCTTAATCGCAATGTGAAGACAACAAAAACTTGTTTTGTGTACCACTCAGTGCAAAATGTCAATATTGACAATTTAATTTCCGTAACCCAACGGCTTCGGCTCGGAAGCGAGTCGATAAACTCCGGCTACGAATTCATCGGCCGCGAATCGGGTAGTTGAGGAGTTGACCCGAGCGTCTATCGGAAAATCATCGGCCGCGAATCGGGTAGTTGAGGAGTTGACCCAGCGTGCGTATCGAAAATCGATCGGGCTTTGAAACACGCACCTATTGTTTGTTTATCAACAACTATTGATATTTTCATCGACTACAAACTCATTTTTGTACCAAAATGAATGCAAACAGTTTCAAAGTGTGTGTAAATAGAAACCTGTTGGATTTATGTGTGGGAAAACCCAATAGGAGGCCAAATTCGGCAACTTGAGCCGTATAGGGCTTTAAGAGACCACTCAGCAGAAAATAACCTTTTCGTCTCTTAAGACAGGTGGTCTCTTAGGGGAGGTGCTATATAAAATTGTATTATTTTTTTTAATTTATTTCAGTGTATACCATATATATGTACCTGTATGTACATAATATAAACTAATATGGCAATTTGTCATACTGCAGATAAGTTTCTCGGCTTTTGATTGGCTAGCTTGCCTGGTCATATATATTATATGACCTGCCAAGGCCGTCGGACATACAGGAATTGCGATTCCCCTCCGGCGCCTCGCGTCCAATGAAGACACATTTTGCAAGCGTCTACCGATTGCGAATTGTATTCCTCACTAAACTCAATAAAACACCGAATAGATCAATACAAGTAACAAATTGTACATTCAAAACCAGTCTTTATTGTTTTTTTTTCCATAAAAATACTTCGCTCATCAAAATATGAGCGAAAAATTAGCCAAAATAACGAATGGGTGGAAGGTGGGTGCAAGCGATGGGTAATTTAACAATCGGGGTTCATCCTTACCGGAATTCCGAATGGAGACCTGGTTTGGCCCTCACATACGTCTTTGGCATTTTGTATGTGACAGTTGAATCTGGTTATACCCCTTATGTGAGTATTAGGATTATTCGTAATCCTATTTTAGGGGAACTGGCCAAGTGACTTTGGTGTGGTATGGACCTGCCACCAGGTCAGGTTATTCTAATTTCAGGGCTGAATATATTGTTTCTCGATGTAAATATTCAGTCCTGATTTTGGAATTTTCCCCCCAATGCAGCAGGTTAAAACGGGATCGAACCCGTTTGCCCGGCCTTACATGACCTTAGCTGTTGATGGGCCGTTAAACACCAATAAACAAACAAACAAAACCAAAATAACGAAAATTGCTTTTCAACACGCTTGCCTTCGTGACACGGCTATATTTAGGTCACAAACTATGGGTTCCACGCACGAAACCGCGGCGTAGCAATGACAGCGATGTTTGGGAACCAGTCGCATTATTCTAGAGGCGCCAAAGGGAGAGCAGATTGATAGAGCAGTGGAATATAAATTAAATTACACGATATAAAGAAACTGTCATAATGTCGTTTTCGATGGATTTCTTACTGCATATTTAGTTTGTTTTCGTTTAATAAAAAAACAAAATGTTTATTTACGCCGGTAGAAAAAGCAAAGATCAAAAGAAGAGATATGTTTATACGGCCAAATACGGGATGTGCGGTATGAACATACCTCCAGACGGGCAATATTACACCATATAGCCTGTGTAGAATCACAATAACTTATAATGTAGACATGTACATAATAAAATTCCATATTAAATTTGAACCCCTTCATTTTTAGCTCGCCTGCACGAAGTGCAGAAGAGCTTATGTCATACCCCCGGCGTCGTCGGCGTCGGCGTTGTCCACAAACTTAACGTTGGGTAAATGTCTTATAACTTCTGTTTCCTTTCACGGAACACCTTGTTATTTGATACATGCATTCCTCAGATGACCCTCTATCATGCTGTAGCAAATCCATGACCCACCACCCAGCCCTTACCCCAAGGTCAAGGTCACAAACTTCGCACATTCATAAACTTAACGTTGGGTAAATGTCTTATAACTTCTGTTTCCTTTCATGGAACACCTTGTTATTTCATACATGCATTCCTCAGATGACCCTCTATCATGCTGTAGCAAATCCATGACCCACCACCCAGCCCTTACCCCAAGGTCAAGGTCACAAACTTGTCACATTCATAAACGTAACGTTGGGTAAATGTCTTATAACTTCTGTTTCCTTTCATGGAACACCTTGTTATTTCATACATGCATTCCTCAGATGACCCTCTATCATGCTGTAGCAATTCATGACCCACCACCCAGCCCTTACCCCAAGGTCAAGGTCACAAACTTGGCACATTCATAAACTTAACTTTGGGTAAATGTCTTATAACTTCTGTTTCCTTTCATGGAACACCTTGTTATTTCATACATGCATTCCTCAGATGACCCTCTATCATGCTGTAGCAAATCCATGACCCACCACCCAGCCCTTACCCCAAGGTCAAGGTTACAAACTTGGCACATTCATAAACTTAACGTTGGGGTAAATGTTTTATAACATCTGTTTCCTTTCATGGAACACCTTGTTATTTCATACAGGCATTCATCTGCTGATACTCTATCGTGCTATAGCAAATCCATGACCCACCGCCCACCCCTTACCCCAAGGTGAAGGTCACAAACTTGACACATTCATAAAGTTAACGTTGGGGTAAATGTCTGATAACAACTGTTTCCTTTGATGGAACGCCTTGATATTTCATACATACATTCCTCAGATGACCCTCTATCATGCTGTAGCAAATCCACAACCCACCACCCAACCCTTACCCCAAGGTCAAGGTCACAAATTGCATGTTCATAAAATTTACATTGGGGTAAATGTTGTGTAATGTCTGTTTCTTTACACTTTGAATGCTTTGATATTTCATACATGCATTCATCCGATGATCCTCTATTGTGCTACAGCAAATCCATGACCCACCCCACCCCTTTCCCCAAGATCCACATCATAAACTTAACGTTGGAGTAAATGTCTTTTTATAACTTCTGTTTTTTTACAGGGAACATCTTCATATTTCATACATGCATTCATCTGATAATACTCTATTGTGCTACAGCAAATCCATGACCCACCCCCCCCCCCTCCACCCCTTTTGCCAAGGCCAAGGTCACAAACTTAGCACATTTATACATGCATTCCTCATGTGAATAGCTATTATGCTGTAGAAAATCACCAACTTATTGTGTTCATAAACATGTTCTGCTTTAGGATAGCGCATCAACTAAAACATCCATTTGTGACACAAATCACATGACCATAGCGTTTTCTCCGACGTCATCAAATCATGTCCATTTATCGCATCAGTTTGCGTGTACGCTCGTAATGTGATACCGGAAATGTATTAATAGAACAAGGTATTTGCACGGATCACAAATGTCGGCGTACGGTCAATTCAAAATGGTCCATAGTAAGCTCTATTATTTATTTCGGACAAAGGTCGGGAGTCATATATGGTTTGAGTTTAACAAAATAGGCACTGACTGACGATTTGTATTCATTTGTCATCCTCGCGTAATGAGTGGCAGCGTAATTGAAAGCGCTCGGCAAGTGAGAAGTTCTTGCCTACGGGTATTAGCCATTCATTACCTGTACAAATCACAGGTGAACACCTTGAAATCGAGGTGTTACAAATGTGCAGATCACGTAAGTCCGCAAGCTGTGACGTATGGTAGACGAGTTGATCAATGGGCGAGTTGAGTGGTCGCCCGTGAAAAATAAACAGCGGACATTTCAAGTTGACAAACAACAACAACAATACGGAAATTGTCGCTGAGTTAAGGATTTTAATGTTTTGGGATTTTCATGGTCGCTGGTCGCGTTACAGAGGTGGTCGCCTAGTTAAGTTATATTAACGCGCAAAATGTCATGGGAGGAGCTTGAGACCGGTCGCTTAGCACAGGAAGTCGCTTACTTTGGGTGGTCATAAGGGCAGGTTCGACTGTATGTGTATGTGAATATTGTCTTGTTACCGTATACAATATGGTACATGTACATGTACATTGAGTTGCCATCTCCGCCATCTCCGTATGTACAAGCCATCGCACAGTTTCACCACTGCATGCGTTTGACACATATAGCAATTAATATGACAGTAAACCAAATTTGGTGCAATACATAATAGACGATATGACAACGGCAAGCTATAAATGTTATGCCAGCAAACTATACAAAAGGCGAGATATCTGAGCAATTCTCCCATCAATCTCAAAATAAATTTCAACATGTAAACTTTCCAATCTGATGCACAGCGTATGTTACTGTACACGTTACCCATAGGTAACGCCATATTTACTTGCATACTTGACGCCTGGGACAATACACTCGGGTACCTAATTGCATGTCACTGGATTTGGTAGCTAATAACAGAGTACAGTGGTGGGTATATATGGTTTGTGTTGTGTGGTTTGCCAGGTGAAAGTGATACACTGTGCGATTTTCTGTGTATGAGGTTATTTATAATGGTGGTTCATGTTGTTAAAAACACAGGCACAAACCTGTCCAGAAAACTGACATATTTTACAGTTTGGTGTAATATAATTGATAGGAGTCTGTTCTCCTTTGCTTTTCTACATGTGATCAGCTAAATTATATCATATGTTCTACTTCACATTTTGAGTTCTTTGTCAAACAGCAGAACAGGTGAAACTGGCTGATGGCTGGAACACACAAAGATGGCCGACTTGCCACCCCATGTGCCATATAGGATACAGTAACGAGGCAGTGTTCACATATATGTTTTACATATATTCTATCACATTTACGAAGCAATTACCTTTGAATCAAACAATGATCAGGACCCGGTTGTACGAACGTTCCATTAGTTAATGTATCATTAGCCTAATGACACATTAACTTTCCATTAGTTAATGAGTCATTAAAAACTGGTTGTACGAAACGTCATTAAGTCCTCATTAACTAATGACGTTTTAATGGCATATTAACTAATGACATACTGTCAATAACCTGTAAACAGACAAGTAAACCAGTCAAATTCCAGTTTTCTGGTTCCGGTTTCTGTAATATGACAATATGACAGGCGCGCATTTTCCTGCTGCAACCGATCGATTCAACCGAAACTCACACAGGCATGATGCCTTTAACTATATGTAGCAACGTCATGTCTACGTCATGCAAGTAGGATAAAATTAGAAATCACCGTGTACAATATAACAATCTACACGCAACGTACATGTACTGCGTTGAGGAATCTATGGTATTTTCGTATGACCGACCGCAGGCCCGAACGCTATAGGGGGGTGGGGGGGGGGGGGGGGTGGGGGGGTGGGGGGCTGTGACGGGTGCGTATGCACCCCCTACATCCGCCGAAGTCCCGCCAAGTTCCTCCGTGAATGGTGTAAAAAATAAAAAATTAGCATGTTGCCAAATGGGTACAGATTACTGTACTGAGTAAGGGCTTTTCCAAAATTATTCGTATGGGGGAGGGGGGTGGGTTGGAAGGCAGTTTTTTTTACCCACCCACCACCCATGCAAACAAATAATTTTCATACCCCACCACCCATGCTTTTGAATTATTGCTTCACCCCACCACCCATGCTTTTGAATTAGATCGCAATTCACCCCACCACCCACACAATTTAATTATTTTCGTTTGCCCCAACCCCCATTATTCATTTTCCCTTGCCACACCTCACATATGTATTAACCCCCATAATTATTTATTATCAATATTGTTTTAAATATATTGCCAATATATTGGTAAATGGAAAGTGCGATTATTATTAGAGGTAATTAGAAAATCTAGAAAATTAGAGGTAATTAGAAATCGTATCGGTCCCGTTATTATTCGTTGATTACGAGAATCGTCTCGCGTTTTCGCGATCTCGCCTTCCGCTTTTGAAAATAAGTTTGGCTCCAACCCTATTGTTCTGTCTGTAACTTAGGGCGACTATCTCGGCGTTACAGACAGAAAAAACGGGTTTGTTTTGCTCATACAGGTGTCGAAAGCATGTCGTGTTATCGCGATCTCAACCTATGCGAGAAATGTCAAGGTTGTCACATTTCATGAACAGGACACGTACCCGTTGTTTTAGGAGACGATTATCGTGTGCTGCCAAAACATGTTTTTATTAAGAAATAGAGCAAATGTGGACAAACTTCAGTATTTCTTGACAACTAAAACATAATTTGACAAAAGATGATAATCGTCTTAGAAGACGATTCTCATGTACTGCCATGCCAATACATGTTTATTGAGAAAAAAAACCATATATGATACAATATGATATATGGTTACTGCATCGCATCGTCAACCTATACACAAGATGGCGAAAACGCGAGACCAAATCGCCAGACTGCGAAATCGCGAGGCGAAAACGTGATATTCTATTGTATTCAATATCGCGTTTTCACCTCGCGATCTCGCGTTTTCGCGACTGCGATGACGCAATTTTGCCAGAGCATTTCACGATGTGTTGAAATTTAGTTTTGTGCAACATGTACGTACGTAAAACACAATTCCAGCTCGCATGCTTTCGAGATCTATGCATGTACGTACGTAGAACGCAATTATTTTGTCAGCTTATTTTGTCAACACACAGACGAGATACCTTATTTTGTCAAAATACAGACGGGGATACATCTATATTTGGGAACATGTAAGATACAGTATTTTACATACATGTAATTGTTTCCGATTCCAGCAATACGTGTAAATCTTGATCGAATTAATTGTCTATCGTCTTATGTGGACAACTGAGCTATCATTGCTTATGTTGATGCGTAACAAATAAATGCGATAACAGAAAATGTTTTTTTATTTATCATCAGAAAATATACATAGTATTAAATATCATTACTGGTCGTCGTGGATGACGTCGGTGGGGTTTGTTGTGCTAATCCGATGCTGTTGGTGGCCTCTCACAATAACTGCGTCGTCGTCATGGTCGTTAACAATGACTAATGATTTACCATACCAGTTCCACATGGGAACTTGGGATTTTACGAAACCACCAGCACCCTTTCTCTATCCATATCCATGCTAGTTATTCCACATCAGCCCAATGGAAGAGCGACGCATTGCCAAATGAGACGTATTTTGTTATACATGCTTGCCACTGTCAGTGGAATTGGTATCAACGTATTTGTTTGTTCCACCGTGTGACCGTAGTGGAGTGTAGAACATTGGGTGTGTCAATGCCTACGATGTGATACAGTTTAAAATTATATCTAAAATCGATTGTCGGTTCGCCCCTCCCAACTTGAACCCCAGAAAATGTCGCTGCCCTAGACATGCAGTGGGCCCACTATCGTCAGAACAAGCTGTGCCCGAGAGTCGTCCGCCGCACATACAGCGTGGATACATAAATAATACTCCCGTTTTTAAACGAGCGTATAAAACATATGCCGTCGTACATCCCCCCCCCCCACAACTAGCACACTTGCGACATATCATGTTCGGTCTAGGTGCACACCTGATGGTGTTTACAATCATCTGTCGGTAATCCAGTTTCACGTGCAAAGTGTGACTGTAGAATTCGGCGGGGGAACAAACGTATGTAAACCACACTATGTAGTCGCTCACGTCATCGCATCGCCAATAAATTGATATTTACCATTAGCTTGACATAGTGCATTTTCAATAATTATGTGTTTTGATCTCTTGATAAAGCAAGATTTGGCAGCACATGAAGAATCGTCTCCAAAGACGATTTTCCTATTTTGTCAAAATATGGTTTTGTAAAGAAATACCAATGTATTCATGTTTTCTTTTCACATTTGTTGATTTCTTAATAAAATAGGTTTGAAAACACATGAGAATCGTCTCCTTAGATGATTATAATGTTTGTAAAAAAAACACATTGATGCTTTTTGATACAAACGTTTGACACATTCAGAAATAAACGATTTAATTTGTGTTTCTCGAGTCGGGTGGAGAGAAAATACGATCGATTACACACCGTGAAAATCTTGTTGGAACGTAAATGTCAATTGTCAAGTAGTATATAAGAGTCATAATGATACAAGTTTATATGGAAGTCACACAATACGTGTGGTGGCTTCCACAAGAAACTTGTAATCATTATGACTCTATATACTACTTCTCGCGAGACCATATATTTATGACATGAGAAGATACACCCTATTAGAGATAAAAATCCCTATGTTATACTCAGTATATATATACAACAATCTGTCATACTTTTATTACGAATAAAATATAAACTGACACCCTATTAGAGATAAGAAATCTATAAGTTATACTCAGTATTTACAGCAATCTGTCATAAATATAAACTGACACCCTATTAAAGACAAGTTATCCATAAGTTATACTAAGTATTACAACAATCTGTCATACATTTATTACGAATAAATACTTACTTACACCCTATTGAAGATAAAAAATCTATTAGTTATACTCAGTATAATGCCTACCATAAAGCAAATGAGAGAGCAAGCTAAGAGTTGGGGAATTTCCCTAAGAGGTTTGAGACTCAAGAAAGATATAGCAGATAGGATAAGTGACGCGCGAGCCGTCGTCTACGAGGAGAGCTGCGGCGTGCGGTTTCGACCGGACGACTGCCCGCCGACCTCGAAAAACGCTCCGAGAAATTGGAGAACGAGACGACGGCCAGTCTGCGCGCCACCGCTTACGCGCAGCATGTAAAAGAAGATCCCAGCGCACGTAGAAAACCCCTATACAAGGCGTACTACAATAAGATTTATCAAGGGTTCGTGGGGAGACCTCCCAAGAAGAGGACAGATATCGCCAGAGCTTTGGTGGAGGAGGGTCCCAGGATTCTCTCCGAAGAAGCCGAAGTTAGGGAAAACTGTTGATAGGGGTAGGAGGAAGATAGTATGGACTTTCGAGAGGGGGTAGACGGGGAGATCGCTAATCGCATAATGAATAAAATTCGCCCAGAGATGACCACGGCATGTTACCTGAGGTATTCGTGCTCGTATCGTATTAGGCACATAGAGACCGACGCTACTATGATCTATCACAAACAATCAAAGGGCAGTCCGTGGATAAACGAGATCGCCAAAGCCGAGAGTTGGATATCCGATAGAGAGAAAGGTCGAATGGACATCGACAAAGTCGATAGACCAAACACAAAATGGACCTTCGTTCGTTGGATATCGGTCGAGGTGAAGATGATCATCGACGCGCAACAACTTCTCATGACACTTACTGAATTAGACGGGAAAATAATCGATTTTCGAAAGGAGACCCGAACGAATATTGAGAAAGATCAGGCGGTCTTATAAGGTGTTGCGCTCAGAGGACTCTCTCATCAGAGAAACTGAACTAAACGAACTAGGTAAAAAAATAACCAAATTTCGAAAAGAGAGTAGGTCGGATATTGATAAAGTCCGGGCCGACCGCCAGGCGGCCCTTACGTTGCGCTTAAGAGGACTCTCATCAGAGATGCGGCATTTACCGAACTAGGTAAAAAAATAACCAAATTTCAAAAAGAGGCCACGTCGGGTATTGAGAAAGTACGAGAAGACCACCATGCGGACCTTACGAAGGCTTATGAGGTGTTGCGCTCAGAGGACTCTCTCATCAGAGAAGCGGCACTTACTGAACTAGATAAAAAAATAACCAAATTTCGAAAAGAGACCCGGTCGGGTATTGATAAAGTCCGAGAAGACCACCAGTCGAACCTTGCGGAGGCCATTGCGGAGGCTTATGATGCGTTGCGATTAGAGGGCTCTCTCAGCAAAGAAGCGACACTTACCGAACTAGACGAAAAAATAGCCGAATTTCTGAAAGAGACCAGGTCGGGGGTTGATGTCCGAGAAGACAACAAGGAGGCCATTGCGGAGGCTTATGGGGCGTTACGCTCAGAGGACTCTCTCAACAGAGAAGCGGCACTTACTGACATATACGAAAAAATAACCGAATTTCGAAAAGAGGCCCGGTTGGGGATTGATAAAGTCCGGGAAGACCACCAGTCGAACCTTGCGGAGGCTTATGAGGTGTTGCGCTCAGAGGACTCTCTCATCAGAGAGGCGGCGGTTGCTGAACTAGACGAAAAAATAACCGAATTTCAAAAAGAGGCCCGGTCGGGTGTTGAGAAAGCCCTAGAAGGCCATCAGGTGACCATTATGGAGGCTTATGATGCGTTTGCGCTTAGAGGACTCTCTCACCAGAAGAAGCGACACATTACCGAACTAGACGGAAAGATAACCGAAGTTTCCGATAAACTGAAACATGATCGTATAGCCGCGACCAAAGCTCTTGAGGAGGCCTCTTATAATATTCGTACTGAGGCATATAACGCAAACAGGGCGCTTGCCGGAATAGTGAAAACAATGAAAACACCAAAACGTGTCATAACAGTTTGGGCTGAGAAGCGGGGCCCATTGATTGAGGGGCACTATGAATATTCGTTCGGTGCCAAAGCGAGTAATAAATATGGGATACACTATGACAGCCGCGGGTGAAGTTATCCAAATGGCGGTCTGCTCGGTTAATGCTAGTGGTAAACCTGTGGGCGCGGTCGCGATAAATATTGTAGTAGATGGGGAAGAACGGGGGGTTGGAGTCACTAAAAATCTCTGGAGATAGTTCGACGATTGTTTCGTTCGCCGGTGATGATCGAATTAGACTTTCCCAAAGTAGTGTTATTAACTTTGTTACGAAAATCGGTGACTCAGAGAGTTCTTCCACTATTGTCTCATTGTTAATTGAACTTATTTTGTAAATACAATATATTGAAATTTGTAAAATTTAAATATGAACGAATCAACGCTTCCAATTGTCAATACCACTCCACCAACACAATATCCAACTCTCAATACCACTCCACCAACACAATATCCAACTCTCAATACCACTCCACCAACACTATATCCAATTAACGAAAGAAGTTCAGATTTTAGGTTGAATAATATCGTCGCTATGTAGGATATTTTAGTTAGAGAATGTGCAAATAGAAAAAGACACGCTAAAAAATATAAGCGCGCGTGAACATAGCTGAAGCATCTAGTACGGTTCTGGCAAGTGTTTCTGTGTTGTGTGGGGCGGGAACAGCTGCAACTATATCCACCATTATAACGGTTCCTGTAGCGGGGAGGGGATTTTATGTGCGGTGTCGGCCGTTTCTGGGTGTTGTGTATGGTAATTAGGGCGTCGGGTGGAAAACTCGAGAAAAAAAGTAGAAAACATGATAGAATATCCGTTCTCGCTAGGTCTAAGAAAAATAGCATCGACGTTATGGTGTCCAAAGCGTTGGCCGATAAGAAAATATATCAAATTTAGAGTTTGAATCCGTGGTGGAAGAAATGGGGAGATATGAAGAATTAAAAAATGATATAAGAATCAAGGCGCGCCACCATGCCCAAAATTGAGTGTACTGATTGGGATAAATTTAAGGTAAAACTTGGAAATAAAGTCGGAGGAAATGTTACAGCACCATTGTGATTTTTAAAAAAAACTTTTTAAAAAAAATAAATAATTTTCTTATATTGGTGCAGTAAACAAATTTACATACCTATATAACATGTGTTTTTCATTGAGAATTACGCCGTAATCGCATAACAAATTCGGTCGAGGATTACACTGTAATCGCCTGTGTAAATTGATACACTCGGCTATAAATTAATTAGTAGTTGTTTTTTTTTTCAATAATAATTTTTCAATATCTTTATAAGCGATATCGTAGAAATGTACATTCGTAAACGAATCGTTGGGTTTTAAATTTTTTGTATAATACACCTAAGTTTCATATCCGATACGCATTATCCGTCTTAATGTTTGTATTTGCCTCTTGTATAGTTGACATAATTGCCGGTATAATATTGGAAATGTAACGTTTTTATCGGAGCGTAATAAATTACGCTGGTATTTCATGTATTCGATATCACCTAGTGTTCTCATTTTATATAATTTATATACAGGATTATAACCCCCGTAAGCTTCGTAAACTTCTTCAACACAGTCATTAAAAATTTGTAATTCAAATTGTATTGTATTATCCATTTTCTCTAATAATATTGGTACTCGTTTTTTCAATTTTATAAAATTAGTTTGATAATGTTTTTTTACAGTGTTTTAATGCTGTAGAAACACCGTGACTTATTAGATCGATTCTATCTTTCTAACTGACTTTCCGATTTGAATTATTACTAAACGAGAATACTTGCGAGCACGTAATCCCTTGTTAACCATTCGATGAGTAGCCTGAGTGCCACCGCATGGTGGACATAGCAGTGACTCGGCTTTGGTCCCTACCCCACAATGTCGACATGGGCGAGGCGAAACGAAACCTCTTCGCATCCATGCACGGTGATGTTTGCAATATTCGTCAATACCGGTGCGAAAACATCTCTCGTGACTACCTGTCTTCAACCATGCACACTTAACTAGAACCATTATGTTATATATATACTGAGTATAACATAGGGATTTTTATCTCTAATAGGGTGTATCTTCTCATGTCATAAATATATGGTCTCGCGAGAAGTAGTATATAGAGTCATAATGATTACAAGTTTCTTGTGGAAGCCACCACACGTATTGTGTGACTTCCATATAAACTTGTATCATTATGACTCTTATATACTACTTGTCACGTACACCATTTCAGTTTACCGCCGTTACATCAGCTATTATTTTAAGTATGTATGGTCGCTCGTTAGGGGCATTTCTTTCATTCATTTATATATAAGTGACGAACTTTCCCTATTCGAGCCACCATAGGAACGACCCCTCTACCAATTAGCACGTTTAAACATACATCATTTAGTGTCTTGCTACACACCTGCCGATGTTTACAATTATCAGTCGATAATCCCGTTTCACGTGCAAAGTGTGACTGACATTTAGAATTCGGCGGAAACAACCTTACCATAACCACGCTATGTAGTCGCTCGCAAGTCGCTCTCGTCATCGCATCGCCGATATAAATTGATAATTATGCGTTGATTAGCGTTTTATTTTTAAAATTTGTTTGATTTCTTAATAAAGCAAGATTTGGCAGCACATGATAATCACTAAGACGTTTCTCATATTTTGTCAAAATATGTGTTTTGTAAAGAACTACCAAAATATATTGATTTATTTTTTCACATGTGTTTCGGTTTCTAATAAAACATGTTTGGCATCACATGAGAATCGTCGACTAAGACAACACCGTTACATTTTTTCGACAGCAGTATCACCAAAAACTAGCGATGCGACATGGAATGAAATGTCGGAGCCTAAACCATAGTCACTGGGAAACAATTGACACATTCAGGAATCGCCGATTTACATCCAGCCTCACCAACCTGTCGAATTGCGGCTCCATGTTTTTTATGGCGGGTGGGGTGGGGAGAACATACAAGGACCCGACGCAACGTGTTTGTGTGCTAGTACTGGGATGAATTTGATGTGATTTAAAAAAATCAGCGTCACGGTTGCAAACATAGATTAGAAACACGAATATTTCTGTTTCTAAAGTCGGGTTCCATTATAACTTCCATAGGGTGGAGAGGAAATACCGTGAACATCTTGTTGGACATAAATGTCAATTATCAAATAGGCCGTAATTTGTACGGCAGCATAAAAGAGACATTTACATTCTTTTCTATCTCGTTCTCACGACATAGCATCTCGTTCCCACGAGATAGGATCTCGTTCCCAAAAGAATAAGTTTCCACAAACAACGCATGTGCGTGTCATTGTCAACTGCAGAAATTCACATTGTGGTTTTTATGCGATCGTTTATTCTGTTTATTCTGAAATCCACATATTTTAGTATGATGTACGCAAGGCTAAATTTGAAGTGAATTGCGCATTAGCCGAATCGCAAGATTCAATGTGGAGTTAAGGAGCAACTACATACCTGGACCCGGTTGTACGAAGCACTAATGACTCATCAACTTTTCATTAGCGACTCCTTAACTAATTTATCATTAAATTCAGTTGTACGAACACTAAGTTATCATTAAGTCGTCATTAACTTATCATTAGTTAGTGTAGGTACTGAACCATCATTAGGGCGCGTGCTCCTGTCATTAAGCCTTCGTGAATTATCCAAGATGGCGGCCATTGCTGTCGATTCGTTAAAAAACAACAGAAAAGACGGATGAAATGGTGAAGATGAAGTTTCAAATTACTCTAGATTTCCTTTATACAATGCTACTTACATATTTATTGCGTAAACAATCCAAAAATCCCTGTAATTTGTCCGTCTCATTCTGCAACTCTGAAGGCATTCAGACTTTGAGAATTAAAATGCCGTGTAACACACGCAAACTGCTGTAAATGCTGTCACTGACAGTGTTGGCCTTCAGTTTAAACAACACAGCTGCAGCGAACTTACACAGTGACGTCACTTCTTCAGCATCCCGATCTAATAATAGGCTAGTGACACCTTAACACCGTGTTCGATCTAACAACAAGTGGGGTGATTGGTAATTTCGATGCGGACTGGATTAGAAAATACTGCCCGATTCGATTAATGCATGATGTCTTACAAATAAACACACATGATCTATATTACAGCAAAAACAATAAAATGTAACATGTTTTTCTATAAGAATAAACTTTGTTGTAATATCTACAATTAGTGATTACTTTACTAAATCAATGTTTTTCTGTTTCATTTCCCATGCCCATGGTGATGTCATTGGAGTGTGTTTTCCCATACATCGGCATGATGTGGTTATCTAATATCCAAACCCCCTGTTTTAGGTCTCTAATTCCTGTCACCGTGATTTTTTACCTGTCTAATTTCTCTAATATACCCGCCTACCAACCACACCCTGGGCGGGGAAAACGTTGATCTTTAACGTTAAGCCAAAAATAAAATTAGAATGCATGTGCATTATTGTATGTACGTGACCTAGCTTGTTGTATGGAAATAAAATTCAATTCAACATTTAAGTTTGATTTGTATGTGACTCGTCTGGTACCACTCGTGTTTATGCCCCACTGCACCAATTTATTTTATATGCACTAGGGGACTTATGTTCACCTTGTTTGTAAAGTGGGGACATCCGTGTTCTATGAACACATTTTCTACTTTATTTCTGACTACATGTGACTAATTATTTAAACACGTCCAATACACGGCGCCTTATACTAATAGGCGGCGTTTATTTCACTTTTTTTTTAAACGATCGCATAAAAACCACAATGTGAATTTCTGCAGTTGACAATGACACGCACATGCGTTGTTTGTGGAAACTGATTCTTTTGGGAACGAGATCCTATCTCGTGGGAACGAGCTGCTATGTCGTGAGAACGAGATAGAAAATAATGTAAATGTCCCTTTTATGCTGCCGTACAAATTACGGCCTATTTGATAATTGACATTTATGTCCAACAAGATGTTCACGGTATGTAATTGATCGTATTTCCTCTCCACCCTATGGAAGTTATAATGGAACCCGACTTTAGAAACATAAATATTCGTGTTTCTAATCTATGTTTGCAACCGTGACGCTGATTTTTTTAATCACATCAAATTCATCCCAGTACTAGCACACAAACACGTTGCGTCGGGTCCTTGTATGTTCTCCCCCCCACCCCACCCGCCATAAAAAACATGGAGCCGCAAAGCGACAGGTTGGTGAGGCTGGATGTAAATCGGCGATTCCTGAATGTGTCAATTGTTTCCCAGTGACTATGGTTTAGGCTCCGACATTTCATTCCATGTCGCATCGCTAGTTTTTGGTGATACTGCTGTCGAAAAAATGTAATGGTGTTGTCTTAGTCGACGATTCTCATGTGATGCCAAACATGTTTTATTAAGAAACCGAACACATGTGAAAAAAGAAATCAATATATTGTGGTAGTTCTTTACAAAACACATATTTTGACAAAATATGAGAATCGTCTTAGTGATTATCATGTGTTGCCAAATCTTGCTTTATTAAGAAATCAAACAAATTTTAAAAATAAAACGCTAATCAATGCATAATTATCAATTTATATCGGCGATGCGATGACGAGAGCGACTTGCGAGCGACTACATAGCCTAGTTATGGTAAGGTTGTTTCCGCCGAATTCTAAATGTCAGTCACACTTTGCACGTGAAACGGGATATCGACTGATAATTGTAAACATCGGTATGTGTGTAGCAAGACACTAAATGATGTATGTTAAACGTGCTAATTGGTAGAGGGGTCGTTCCTATGGTGGCTTGAATAGGGAAAGTTCGTCACTTATAAATGAATGAAAGAAATGCCCCTAACGAGCGACCATACATACTTAGAATAACAGCTGATATAACGGCGGTAAACTGAAATGGTGTACGTGACAATTGACATTTACGTTCCCAACAAGATTTTCACGGTGTGTAATCGATCGTATTTCCTCTCCACCCGAGAAACACAAATCAAATCGTTTATTTCTGAATGTGTCAAACGTTTGTGTCAAAAAGCATCAATGTGTGTTTTTTTACAAACATTAGAATCATCTAAGGAGACGATTCTCATGTGTTTCCAAACCTATTTTATTAATGAAATCAACAAATGTGAAAAGATAACATGAATACATTGGTATTTCTTTACAAAACCATATTTTGACAAAATAGGAAAACCGTCTTTGGAGACGATTCTCATGTGCTGCCAAATCTTGCTTTATCAAGAGATCAAACACATAATTATGAAAATATACTATGACAAGCTAATGGTAAATATCATATGGACGGCATATGTTTTATACGCTCGTTTAAAAACGGGAGTATTATTTATGTATCCACGCTGTATGTGCGGCGGACGACTCTCAGGCACAGCTTGTTCTGACGATAGTGGGCCCACTGCATGTCTAGGGCAGCGACATTTTCTGGGGTTCAAGTTGGGAGGGGCGAACCGACAATCGATTTTAGATATAATTTTTAAACTGTATCACATCGTAGGCATTGACACACCCAATGTTCTACCCTCCACTACGGTCACACGGTGGAACGAACAAATACGTTGATACCAATTCATTGATCCATAAAGGAGGTTTTCGCTTGGCGCGTCACATATTATGTTCACAGTTTTGATGAGTCACGGCGGTTATGACATGGTGTGTAATACAATTCCCTCGTTATTGATACATGCACGACTTTACCAAATACGAAATTGTATTCACTAAATGCAATCTGACACACATAAATGAAATTAAATCAGACATACGCGTATAAAGCAAGGGAGACGCTATGTAACATGTACTGTAACGTTTACGACTACATGTACGTTTTTGAACTTTCACACTAGCGTTACATAACATTTTATCCATATACTAGCACATATCTACTGTACATACATGCATGTAATTGAATTGAATTGTGCTTAACGGCCCATCAACACAAAGAGTATCATTTAGGGCCAAGCAATTTAGAGAAGAAGAATTTCGTTTCTTCGCATACGCAGTGTAGAAACGAATTCCGTTTCTTCTGGTCTACGGCTCCAGGGCGAAAAACACTGAAGTCACTGTGTAAAAAAATGTATAATACGGTATTATAATCACGTTTTGCAATCGATGGTTATTGATTATTTTATGTAAATTAACGTTTTCGTCTTATCGCGTCAACATGCAGAAACGAATATTTAGAGGAATAAATTCACGGGGTGGAAAATAACTTTAAGGTTCTTAATTATCGTTTCTACGCGTATAAGCGAAGAAAAAAGTGAAAGTGAATGAGTTTAACGTCCCAGCAACAGCTAAGGTCATATAGAGACGGGAACAAAGTCTCATCCGACAGACCAGTGGGGTGAATATACTATGAAAGTATATTTTTCATGCTTAAGGCGATGTTTGAACCCACAACCTCCAGATTGGGAGTCAGATATTCTACGCATAGGCCACAACCCATCATTTATAAATGAATTAAAGAAATGCCCCTAACGAGCGACCATACATACTTAGAATAACAGCTGATGTAACGGCGGTAAACTGAAATGGTGTTCAGACAAACTACAGAAGTAATTTAGCTAACTTTGGTATTGTCGGATTCCGAGCGTTAATGGCTGAAACATGGCCATCATTAAAAGGAAGAAATATAAGATTTACATCAGAACGCAACCATGACAGTTTCATCATTAAGACCAAAACAATATATTGACTGATTGAGTAATGCTGTGTAACGGCCTGACAACAGCCAAGGTCATTTTAGGCCGGGTCAACGGGGTCAAGTCTCGTATCTCACCTGTTGTGATATCGGGGGGGGGGGGGATCCCAAAATCAGAACTGAATATTTACAATAATATATATTCAGTCCTGAAATTAGAATAACCTGACCTGTTGCCAGGTCCTAAACACACCAGAGTCACTTAGCCCTGGCCCCTAAAAGTAATAGGATTAGTACTAATTCCACTACTCTTAAAATGAAATGGGATATAACCGGATTCAACTCGAGTACCAGAAGGCCAAAAACGTACCTTAGGGCCAAACCAGGTAGATCGGGATTCCGGAAAGGATGAATCCTACCGTTCATTTTACCATTCGCATGCTCCCAACCAACCACCCATTGGGACGATATGATACATATGGCGATCGTACATACATAGCATGTGGCTGCGACTGGAGAAATGGGGTCTATGCGTTCTGCAACCAGTGTAGATCCAGATCAGCCTGTGTATCTGCAAGTCTGATCAGGATCTGCACTGTTCGCCATTTCACCAATGAAACCTTCTTTTTCATGCTTCTAACAAAGAATATAGATCGTTATCGGGCTATATTTGAATGTTGATCAGGAGCGGCACTGGTCATAAATCCCATAAGCCTCATTTCTCCAGTCACAGTCTCAAGAACGAACGCTACATCCCCAGTACATCTTGTTTGATCACGTGACTAATTTAACGGCGAGATTTTTCCGTTGAGTAGGAACACTGAATCTGCTCTACGTAAAAAAACAAAATTGGTCAGTCGAATAAACAATGTGCTTAACAGCATAAACATAGTCAACGAAACTTACCATTCGAAAACGTCCATTTACGTTCCAACAAGATTTTCACGGTGTGTAATCGATCGTATTTCCTCTCCACCCGACTCGAGAAACACAAATTAAATCGTTTATTTCTGAATGTGTCAAACGCTTGTGTCAAAAAGCATCAATATGCTGTTTACAAAACATTAGAATCATCTAAGGAGACGATTCGCATGTGTTTTCAAACCTATTTTATTAAGAAATCAACAAATGTGAAAAGAAAACATAAATACATTGGTCTCATGTGCTGCCAAATCTTGCTTTAATATCAAGAGATCAAACACATAATTATGAAAATATCAATTTATTGGCGATGCGATGACGTAAGCGACTACATAGTGTGGTTTACATACGTTTGTCCCCCCGCCGAATTCTACAGTCACACTTTGCATGTGAAACTGGATTACCGACAGATGATTTCGCAGTCTGGCGATTTGGTCTCCCGTTTTCGCCATCTTGTGTATAGGTCGACGATGCGATGCAGACTGCCAGTAACCATATATCTTACAGGCGCGCAGCTGCATTAAGGCACCGCAGAATTTTCGAGAAAATGGAAAAAATAATGTGCCAGAGTGCATCATTTACCTTCTAGTTTCGATTTTTTTTCGGGTGGGGGTGGGGGGCATCCCCCAAACCCCCCCCCCCACCTAGCATACTCGCACAAAGGTAGCTTGAAGTCGTCAACCGGGCCTCCTGCAGATTAAAATTGGCTAACTAAGCCCCTCGTCATATGGTATCAATATGGAAACATGTATTTTTTATTGCTGTATTGCATGGGTACATGAGACGATTATCATATTTTGTCAAATTATGTTTTAGTTGTCAAGTCTCAAGAACTACTGAAGATTGTCCACATTTGCTCTATTTCTTAATAAAAACACTGTTTTGGCAGCACACGATAAACGTCTCCTAAAAACAGCGGTGGGATACGTGTCCTGTTTTATGAAATGTGACAACCTCGCTTTTCCGCGATTTCTCGCATATGGTTGAGATCGCGAAAACGCGACATGCTTTCGACAACTGTATGAGCAAAACAAACCCAACGAATTTTCTGTCTGTAACGCCGAGATAGTCGCCCTAAGTTACAGACAGAACAATAGGGTTGGAGCCAAACTTATTTTCAAAAGCGAAGGCAAGATCGCGAAAACTCGAGACGATTCTCTATGTTTTGTTGTTGTTGAGAAAAATAAATATATATATAATACACCCCCCCCCCCCCCCCCGCTCCCCCCCCCCACGCTACATACGGACCTGCCGTAACACGTCGAATCGACTCTCATCTGATGAGCATTGAACATGTCGCTATTGTGTATTATTTTGAGTTGTCTGACGGACGAGTTGGTCGAAGGGTGAAACGGAGGTCGGATCATATAATCAACGAATATACGGGACCGATACGATTTCTAATTAGCTCTAATAATAATCGCACTTTCCATTTGCCAATATATTGGCAATATATTTAAAACAATTTTGGTAATAAATAATTATGGGGGTTGGGGGTGGGGGTCAAAGAAATAACTCAATTGATAGGGCGCAATACAATAATAATACATATGGGTGGTGTGGCAAGGGGAAAATGAATAATTATGGGGATTGGGGCAAACAAAAATAATTCAATTGTCTGGGCGTTGGGGTGAAGCAATAATGCCAAAAGCGTGGGTGGTGGGGTGTAAGAATATGAAAAATTATTTTTTTTTGCATAAAGGGTGGTCGGGTAAACAAAAAAAATCCTTCCAACCCCCCCCCCCATGCGTACGCACCGCTCACCCCACCCCCCCCCCCCCCAACACCCCTCCCCCCCCCATGCGTACGCACCCGTCACAACACCCCCACAACAACCCCTATAGCGTACGGGCCTGCGGTCGGTCATACGAAAATACCATAGATTCCTCAACGCAGTACATATACGTTGCGCGTAGATTGTTAGATTGACACGGTGATTTCTAATTTTATCCTACTTACATGACGTAGACATGACGTTGCTACAATATATTTAAGGCATCATGCTGTGTGAGTTTCTGTTGAATCGTTCGGTTGCTGCACAGGAAAAGCGCGCCTGTCATATTGTCATATTACAGAAACCGGAACCAAAAAAATAAAAACTGGAATTTGACTGGTTTACTTGTCTGTTTACAGGTTAATGACAGCACGTCATTAGTTAATATGCCATTAACGTCATTAGTTAATGAGGACTTAATGACGTTTCGTACAACCAGTTTTTAATGACTCATTAACTAATGGAAAGTTAATGTGTCATTAGGCTAATGATACATTAACTAATGGAACGTTCGTACAACCGGGTCCATGTGACTAAAGACCATGGCTGGCCTTTATTCACAGGTTTGGCTGTAATTTCTTCTTCATCTAAATTGCTTTGCCCTAAATAATACTCATTGTGTTGGTGGGCCGTTAAGTACCATTTTCATTCCAATCAATAACTCGAGAACGTTTTGAGCCAAGGTTTCTCACAGTTGGCATACACATTTATCATGGTTGTAGCCTTTGAAATGATAAATGGTTTTCGATAAGTAACTTGAACATTCTTTGGTAAAGGGTTCTCATATTTGCTATGCACATTTATTGTGGTCAGGAGAAGAACCCTATTTATTTCGGGGTCAGTGGGCTCAAGGTCAAGGTCAATGAAAATGTCTGGAGTTAGTCATATACTGTTTAGAAAATGTCCATGAAAGTTCATACATACATACAACATGATCAGATGCGGATCCAGGCAGGGGCGTGTCTAGCGCCCCTGTAAAATAATTATATTTTAACACATTTTTTTACGTGAAAAGATCTGAATATTTCCTTATTTCTCACCCAAAATCGACAATCCGCTTCAAGTGAGTTAGAAATAAGAAAACAATTAAGAAAATAATCTGAATTATATGAAAGTTGACGATCATTTGAAATCTCCACCCCCTCTAGACATAAATCTTGGATCAGCCCATGATGATCCATAGCTGTGTAGTGATCAAGAATGACAACTGTTATGTTCCTAATTGTTAGAGTTATTCCTCTGTGTAATTTTGCTTCAGCTTTGGAGCATAACTTATATAGCATGTATACTTCTTGGAATATGTTCATGAAACTTCACATGTGCATATATTATGGCTCTCCGATGTGTTTCATGGAAGAATGATAACTCTCGCTACCTAAGTTTTAGAGTTAATGTGGTACAGGGCCCCAGGAGGGAGATACAATGCAGTCATGTCCATTTGTTGTTCTAGTTACATTTATTTTCTTGTTAGATTTTAAGTTTATATTTGCATAAACATACAAACTATATGTTGTGTAAAATGTACTACTTGTAATATAAAGGTCGGTGCAAAGACATTAGAAATAAAACTTCTTATTATTTTGTGGGCAAAATTACATGATATTAAAATAGTTTTCTTTTCACTTGTTCACAAGTGCGTTTGTGTAACCAAAAATGTAAGCTCACAGGGAGTGTGGACATAACATTGACTGTTCAAATTTTGAGCTTCATGCCAGCCATCATGATATGCCATTTGGCGACTGTAGTGATTGATACAACTTAACCTGTAGTTTGACATCACATGACTGTGTGTTGTCATCGAAAAGCTAATCCTATTGCTGTCTTTGTAGCTGCTATTGAAATTTGTTGAAATAGGGACAAAATAGACAGATTGTTGGCCATTTTGAAATAGATTTGTATACACATGTACTCCTGACACATAAAATTTGCATTTTTCAACCCTGGACAAAATTAATTATCTTTCCTGCAAGTCATTACATATGTACTGAAATATTGATCAGTGTCACAGTTTTATTCTTCAATTCAACTATGTTGCAAGTGACCTTTTATTTATCAGTATTATATTTATGAAATATATTTTTATCTCCTTGTCAATAGGCAAGGGGGGGGGGGATATAGCGTTAGTCCATGTAGGTGTGGTGGTTGGTTGGGAGCATGTGATGAATAATTTAACGATCGGGATTCATCCAATGCTGTAGGTTAAATTCGGGATTGAACCTGTTGCCACGGCCGTAAATGACCTTAGCTGTTAAACACAAACAAATTCCAATCAAATCCTTACCAGAATCACGACCGGAAACCTGAGCTTCAGGTACGTCTGTGACATTCTTGTCTTTGGCATTCTTGTATGTGAGAGTTGAATCTGGTTTACTCGTATAAGAGTAATACGATTATTCCTAATCCTATTACTTTTCAGGGAATGGGCCAAGTGACTTTTGTGTAGTGTGGACCTGGCACCAGGTCGGGTTATTCTAATTTTAGGGCTAAATATATAATGTTTTTATGTAAATATTCCGTTCTGGCTTTAAATGACTAACTGTTGATAGGCTGTTAAACACCAATACAAATCGTCTTGTTTGTAAGACAAATGTGAAGTTTTTTGTGTGTTTCTTTTTATTATTTTTATTATCAAGGCTTCCTACGAGGGGATTAGCTTCATAAAATGCCCTTGTTTGTCTAGGTGAGCTGTTCGTAGGAAAATAACGAGTGAATACTTCGGCAATTTGCTATCACAAACTCCTTTTTAGCAGAAAGAACCAAATCATGAACATTAATTTCCGATAAAGAGTTCAAGTAGACTAGTAAACCTTTTCTCACTTTTTTACTTAGGTTTCTAAGTAACTGTGTAGATAGCCTGAACATGTTGAGCTGTAGTTTTTTATGTGAGACATTTGATTGGACACAAAACGCAACTAAACACTATTCCTAATATATCTTGACCATATATGAAAACATAATGGCAAATAAACTTGTACACTTATCACCTAAAGCATTCCAAATTTAGTGGCAATCTCATCACTGTGAAGTTAAAACATTGAATGTTATGTTGTATTTTGAAATTGTTTTTTTAGTATGTTTCATGAACAATACTAATGCAGGGGGAAAAAGAGATCTTAAGTTTTAACGTCACACCGACTATATGTGTACATGCATACACACTGGTTTTGTGCTGATAATAAGGCGTCATTGATGTTATTTACACAATGAATAAATTTCAGATTTATACTAGTAAAGTATAACACTATGACCTGTTCAAGGGTTTATTATACCATGTAAAATTTTGGCACAATTACCATTAACATTTGAAGTGTCACAGTGTCACAGTGTGTTTAATTAGAAAAGCTATTATTGTTAATGGATCTGGCCATATTCCATTTAAGTTGTCACTTATTTTCGCATTTGCTCTGACACATTAAAAAAAGCTGTTACAATCCCTTTTTTGTCACATCTACTTTAGCAGAAGGCACAACTATAGTCGCTGCTTTTTCCAGCGTGGACTGCGTCAACAAATGTCAACAAATTTGTACAAGTTTCTTCATCATCATATAACTTTAATATTACTTCATGGATTGCTTCAATATGTGGAAACCTGATACATGTGAACATTTATAGGACATCTGATACATGTGAGCATGTATAGCACACAGTCATGCCACCATGAACATGCCTTTTTGACTTTCACGTGGTTGTGGAAACACTTAGCCATTTTTTACTGTCAATTTTTACTGTACGTCTTTGGCATTTTGTATGTGACAGTTGAATCTGGTTATACCCCTTCTGTGAGTATTACGATTATTCGTAATCCTATTTTAGGGGAAGGGGTCAAGTGACTTGGTGTGGTATGGACCTGGCACCAGGTCAGGTTATTCTAATTTCAGGGCTGAATATATTTGTTCTCGATGTAAATATTCCGTTCTGATTTTGGGATTCCCCCCCCCCCCCCCCCCCACCCCCCCCCCCCCCCCCCCAGGTTAAAAATTGGATCGAACCCGTTTGCCCGGCCTTACATGACCGTAGCTGTTGATGGGCCGTTAAACACTAATAAACAAACAAACACAAAGTTTGTACAAGTGTCTTCAACCTTGACCTTTTCGTGTTTAAAGCATGCACTTCTCTGATACGTTTTGTTATGCTTACTTTAGCACATGCCCATGATCATGTTACGGTCAAATGCTTCAGTAGACACCACTTCTGGGGCAGAATTCATGTTTAATAAAAGTTTGACAATCATATAATTTGCTTATTAATTGTTGTTCTACCTCACCTTAGTTTGGCTCTCAGGTACGTTTTTATCTTTGGCTCTTTTTGTTACCTGGGTGTTGAATTGGGTTATTGCCCATTATAAAGTAGTAAGATTGTTACTGATCCTACTGTTTTCTTTTGGTAAATATTCCGATCTGATTTTGGGATTTTCTCCCCAGTTGTACATGTACTTGAACATGTACATGTACAGGTAATATATGGGATTTAGTACTAAACCCATTGACCCGACCTTAAATGACCTTAGCTGTTGATAGGCCGTTAAACCCCAACTAACAAACAATACAAACCACCCTTCCTGCCTGATCTGTGGTGCTAGTGGTGCTTTAGATTTAGGTATTAGAGAGAATAACCCACCAGCTCCTTGTATGCAGTGAAACAAATGTAAATGGGGAACCAAATGATTTGAATTTGATAAGGGCACCTGGCACCAAATGAAGATTTTGATAATTCTAAGCTGAATTGTGAGTACTCTTCCCAGCACAGGTGTGTTTCCGACTCTGAATGGCTTGAAATGCTAGTAAACATGTGGTAATACCGCATTCCAAAAATCCTATCGGTTTACCTCGATGTTTTGGTGAACTAAATATTTTTTTCTTTCATTGACCCACTCATTTGGGACATTATGTGTTCTAGGAACATATATGAGACTCGTAATTATTGGACGAACAAATCAAATGATACACAATAAAACAAGCTCATAATTATTAGACATGGAAAACTCATAAGTACCAAATGTTAGAGTAAAAAAAAATTAGTGTCTATAATTATGAGTTTATTAACTCTTAATTCCATTAACTCACACTGGTCAAATGTTGGTCCGTCCGTCCGTCCGTCCGTCCGTCCGTCCGTCCGTCCGTCCGTCCGTCCGTCCAAAATATGAGAGAATAAACGATTATTATATATCTAGTAGTATATATGAGGGGGGTTCTGGGCCACACCCCTCATACTACCCCGACCCCCGCAGGCGGGGACCCCACCCCCATTTCTGAACGCAAAACACTACGGGTTCTGGGCTATCCACGTCATAGAACACGCCATACCCCCGCACTCGGGGACCCCACCCCCAACGCAAAACATTGTGGGTTCTGGGCCTGGAAGGTGCAAGTCTGTGTACACCCCCTCGTGGAGAGGTTTCTGGATCTCGCTGCGCCTCCCACACCTCTCATACTACCCCCACCCCCGCAGGCGGGGACCCCACAACGGGTTCTGGACCATACGACCCGCCACACCCACGCAGGCGGGGTCAACGCAACCCCCACGGGCGGTCACCCACCCATGTGGCTTGCTAATTATAGCATTACAACGGAGAGCCAGTGGTACCCGAGGCGAGCCCAATGGACGGCCCATGCCCCTCGCCAGCGAAGGGCTCGCCCCGTCGCTCAGCCCCCTTTTCCCAAGCAAGAATGTTTGTGAACAGCCGAGTATTTCGCTAATCGATATACAACCAGCGGTTGTACAATCTCCACAGTTAATATACATATATCCCGTGGCGTAGTGGATAAGGCCGTTGGTTACCACGCAGGTGACCCGGGCTCAAACCCCGTCAGAGCCATATACTTTTTTTCAAATACAATATCTAAAAAATAAGAGATAAAAAAATAATTTAAAATAAAACGTTTACATCGTAAACGCTGAGTAGTGGGACATAGTAGGAAAGAAATCTAAACATAAACATTTACATCGTAAACGCTGAGTAGTGGAACTTAGAAGGAAATAAATCGAAACATAAAACTTTTACATCGTAAACGCTGAGTAGTGGTTTCATGAAGTTTGATTGTGATTGTGGATGACGCCAAGGATGAAACTGACTGTTTTTACAATTTTGCTCATTCGAATCGTCTCTAATAGACATCACTATATAGGCTTGTAATATATCATTGCATATGTTTTCGAGTATGCCGGATTGAATGGAACACCTTACAAATCGTATCTTCAAGGGTTTTTACAAATTCCCGATAATTCAACACCAAGTAAACCTCTCTGGGCGAGTCATTCCTTTTCGCCGATCTACCAGGAAGTGAGTGTAAAGCGTCACCAACAGTTAACCACGTATAGTGGGCAGTGGGGGACACAACCACTGAAACATGGTGGGGACAAATAAATCCTGGGCAGCGCTCAATCACATAATGGGAGCGCCGATGGAACTATGGCGTTCAGGCAGTATGGCGGCGGTATCTCCTGCTGCAGACACGCGAACAGGCATATCACGTCCCGAGGCGGGCGAGGAGAGTCCTTCTCTCGTCTGCCCGCCCCTCATGACGAGTTATTTTACGTCGTCATCTCCCTGCGAGTGGGCATTGGACCGGATCGCACCCTTTAACTCCTGGTACCTGGCCATCTCTTCGACGACCAGCTTAAACTCACTATCTGATATATCGTTGTCGGCTATTGCTTTTGACACGATAACGTCGATACTGTTTTTCTTCGACCTCGCAAGAACTGCTATTCGGTCGTGCTTGCGTCTCTTGGCCTCGAGCTTGCGGGCCAAGATTCTGCTCGTTATATGCAAAGCAGGCATGCCCCTGCCGCGACGGCACTTAAGGCCACCGCAATCGGCGCGGCTACGACTGTTGACAATAAAGACACACTCCCCATCTCGCTCAAACGGAAGCTGAGGCTAGCGTGGTGTTAACCCCATCGATGACATTGACTGCCCGCCTATATCTTTTTGCATGGCCTGTCCGTGTCTCTCCCTCATCCTGGAGAATCTGTTGTATCTCGACAATCCTAGTCATCCTAAAAGAGGTCGGGTTAGCCGACCCGGACGGCAGCTCAGGATATAGTTTTTCGGCATTCATCATAAATCAAGCTCGATTAACAGTGTCACCACGGTGGAGGAGCTCGATGGGTCGGCCATTTTTGTAACAAAGTTAATAACACTCCCGGCCGAAGCTTTAATTGGTGTGTCATCGAATATCGTAAATCCTGATCTCTGCCCCGTATGCTTGGTGAGACGTTTGCTCTACCCCGTTCAGGACGAGATTCACTCGGACGTCGGTAGTAGCATGTCCCTTAAAGTTGACCGAGCAGATTGACATTCGCAGAACCGTCCCGGACGCTGCCATGGTGTATCCCGTATATCTGTTGCTCGCGTTGGCGCCAAATGAATATTCGTGGTCCCCACCCCGCCCACGCGCTGTGCACCCCAACCGCTCCTCGGTCCAAACTTTTATGACGGGCTTTAATCGCTGCGTGTGTGCAAGCATCGTAGCCGCCTCTATGCGGGCCTGCGCTATCCTCCACTCTATCCTCCTCATTGCCGCCCCATCATTGCTGTCTGTGCCCGCGACGGGAACGTCCTGTTCTGCGCTTGCGCTGGAATTGCCTGCTCATTATTCTGTTATATCGAGAACGACTGAAATCTGGTAATGGTTCTTTAATTATTGCGCTTTATCATCGAGAATAAAGATCTTCAATTCGTCGATGTGCCCCAATTCCAAACGTTTCATCTCGGGAGTTTGACCTAAGCCACTCTCGGGCGGCGAATGGTAGGAGACCAGCGACCGCGACGATTATAGCCCAAGCATTTTCGGCAAACCATCCAGCTGTTTTTGACAAGATGGATAGCAAGAAGGCAGTGCGGCAGCCGCTTTTCCTGTCAATTTAGCCAGGAGACTTGCAAGGGCTTTTACCTGCTTGTTTACCCACTCCTTGGCTCCGCCGGTTGGCGCGGTTGCTGGCGCACCAGCTGCACCGCTGCTCGTGATAGCTTGAACGAGAATCGATATAGTCATACCGAGCGCTATGAGGATGCTCACGATCTGACACCGTGCTCTCTGAACAGAGTGCGAAGACGCTCACCAAGTTTCGTGTCCTCATGCAGGACCCGCGAGATTGTTTCGCGGATCCGATTGATTTGGGTGCGTAGCGCATCACGGTTAGTCGAGGCAGCCTCCAAGCGAACTTCTCTTTCATCATGCAGTGACCGCATGCGCTCAGTGATCCGCCGCTTATCTTCGTCATTATGGGCTTTCAGCACCGTGAGTTTAGCGAGGTTGTTCGTTACCTCGCCCCGGACTGTTTGCATAGCCGTATCGAGTTCCGCGAAGGTTTAGCGGTGGGTCATGCATCGTGCTGAGTATTTTGTTTATCTCATTTTCGTTGAGCGCATTAATAGCATCGGTGGCTACGTGTGGGAGCTCATCGAGCTCGACTGTTTCTGTTTTGTCGCTAGCCTCGTCTACCTTGGTGTCGACCGCCCGCAGTGCCTCTACAGCACGGGCGGGCATATATCTTTGTTTACCCCGCTTCCAACCCTTGAGCAATGGTACTCAGGGCTAGGGGTTCCCTGGTTGTCATGCCATGCACATAGTCGTAACCTACCGGACAGATCCAGTTCGAACTTTGAGTAGTCATGGCCAATAAATTGGATCATACCTTGTTTCTACCCAATAGTTGTAGTAGTCACTTACAGCTGACTCGAGTAATTCCTGGCTTAGAGGACTGGCTTTGGTAGCTCCGCCTATTTCCTCACCGCCCGCGGCTGAAGTTCCTGGCGTCTCTATGATGGGCGTTTCGGCGACCGCGTCTTCGATGTTATCATCATCGTGGTAATCGTCACGGTCGCCGGGCGTGAAATCGTCCATATCGAAGTCAGCCATCGTTAACGATACGATTGATGTATTGAACAAAACACCCGGCGGGTTCAATAATATTGTTCGAAGATGTCTTCAAGTCAATACGGACGCAAACTCAATCCATATCACAGGCTGCGGGAGCCCCTCGTGACAAAAAGGCATGAGACAAAGCGTGGTCATTACGAACAACCCCTCGACTATCGACCAGAACCAGCAGCTCTTGGTCCGCTTCCCCAACCTCGGAGCCAACGATGTCATTGTGCCAGTGACTGTCCGCCTCGCTTTCACTATCTCACTGCCCGCATGTGACCCCTGACATTGGCGTGGTCTGCGGGCTTAATCTTGGAATTACCATGGCAATTCCTAGGGATTGCCGTTGCAATTCCCAGAGAACTAACAAGGGGTGGGTTTACTAAGGAATAATTGGGTTATGTGCATGCACTAGCTTTTGGTGCATGCACATATTACCTAAACACCCCTGACTGACTCGTAGGTACTCTATGCATTCCCGCACAAAGGTAGGTACACTTGCCTTTGGGCGTGATTGTGTAGGGGAGCCTGGCTGACCGTTTGCCGTGGCCTGCGACCCGGACGTTTTGGAGGAAGGGATCCTGGTGGGTGAGTGTCTTGCGTGGCTGGCAGAATTTCTGGCCAAGATGTCACGCATTACTACAATACACCACTTCGGCCCTGACTTCAAGGCAAAATGGATGTCCTTGGGTGCGCACGACCAATGGGATTAAGGACTCGTTCTATACATAATCGGCGTTTGATTCAAAGGTAATTGCTTCTTAAATGTGATAGAATATATGTATAACATACAGTAGAACTTCGATAACTAGAACAGGTCTGGCTCGAACACCATGGAAAACTCGAACTGGTTCGACAGTCCAGGCAAATTTCCTATATAATTCATGTAATAAAACACCTTAAACTCGAACTATGAATTACTCGAACAGTCGAACCTGTGGATTAGTCCCGTGGACGGTCAAACAGTGGTAATTACCGCTAATAACTCGAACAGGTAAGTCTGTGATCAGCTGTTTGTCTAAGGAGGTGCGAATTCCACCATTGCGGGCGGTCGCGTTGAGTAGTTTCCCTTGACGCGGGATGACATTAAATCACGAATCGCAAACAATAGCGGCGTGAATTACGGGCGTTATGAAAAGGACTTGAATGCGTTATGTGTCATGAACAAACGTTTACTTAAATTTAACTTTGACAGAAGATGTGCCAATACCAAACAAACCGAGATCATGGAATTCTTCAGGGGTTAATTTATAGTGTTTATAATTGTATACTGACATTGTTTCGTTTATATTTTCCGTTTGTATATTTATTCCAACCACTGTGCTATGTGCTATTTTTAGACACTGGGAATACCAGTATTATGCATAGACGCAAAGCGGAACATAGCGGTTTATTTGACGTATAATTACATGTAAATATTGAATAAAACAGCAACTTTACAATTGTATTTGTTATTTTTCATTTCTCCCTCCAAATGTAATGCATATACAATGGCATGTCACATCGGTCATCTCATATAATCACATAAGTGATTTTATTGACTGAATGTGACAGTACATTTTTGAAACTTCATTCCCTCGAACTATGCATCGCTCGAACTCGAACTCGATTCCGTTGCCGGTTCGAGCGATCGAAGTTCTACTGTATATGTGAATACTGCCTCGTTATTGTATCCTATACGGAATATGGAGTGGCCAAGTCAGCCATCTTTGTGTGTTCCAGCCATCAGCCAGTTTCACCTGTTCTGCCGTCTGACAAAGAACTTAAAATGTGAGGTAGAACTTATGATATAATGTAGCTAATCACATGTAGAAAATGCAGAAGAACGGACTCCTATCCATTATATTACACCAAACTGTAAAATATGTCTGTTCTATGGACAGATTTGTGCCTGTGTTTTTAACAACGTGAACCACCATTATATATGGCCTCATACACAGAAAATCGCACAGTGTATCACTCTTACCTGGCTGACCACACAACACATACCGTATATACCCACTACTGTACTATGTTATTAACTACCAAATCCAATGACATGTAAGCAGTTACCTGAGTGCATTGTCTCTGGTGTCTGCTCACCTACTATGCGAGTAAATATGGCTTTACCAATTGGTAACGTGTACACTAACTTAGGCTGTGCATATATTTGAAAAGTTTACACATCAAAATTTATTTTGAGATTGATGGAAGAAATGCTCAGATATCTCGTTTTTTGTATAGTTTGCTGGCATAATATTTATAGCTTGCCGTTGTCATTTATGTCTATTGTGTATTGCACCAAATTTTATTTGGTTTACTGTCATATTATTTGCTGTATGTGTCAAACGCACGAAGTGGTGAAACTACGATGGCGTGTACATACAAAGATGGCGGAGATGGCAACTCAATGAACTATATAGTATACAGCAACAAGACAATATTAAAATATTTTATATTCATATATCACATCACTCTTATGAAACAATTATCATTGAAGCTGAGTGCATCTATCTATGACCTACTACCTTAATCGGCTTCTGTGGCACCCGATACTGCAGTGGCGACTGGATCATATTTATTTATATTTTTGCTTTGTTTGGTGATAACATTTCATATATACGTGATTACATTATCTTGTTCCCTTTTACATTGTGTGACCAGTCCGCGGCTCTAGTAGGTGTCACGGTTTAGTGCTACACGAGTGAGTTATTTGTCTTGCTCGAGTATATCACTATGTATCCTTGGTGTGTGGTGCACATCCCCTTATAGGGCTCCACGGAGGGTGAGGAACATAGTGATGAACATAACGACCTACTGATATGCATCGCCAAAAATAAAACAATAAAAACAAACCTCATCACAATTATCGATAAAGCCAATCGATTGGAAGGCTTCGGACTTCACAAAGTCGTCCAGCCAACCGTGTTCAGCTGGTCCGTCAAAGAAACGGACGCGACCTGCAAAATTCAATTTTCTACCCGACAACGAACCTGTTTTTCCAACACTACCAACCCAACAACAGTCAGAACAAGAACATGTAGCCACATGGCCTCGATTCCTTGTGGTCCATGCAACTGATTCAGACAAACCCTTCACCAAATTGTCTGTCTTTGTTTTGTCAAAGATCCTGAATATTGTGGCAGGAGAGCCAACTAATTTGAAGCGTTTGCGCTCTGGTGATCTTCTCATAGAAGTTGAGAGAAAGAGCCATGCAGAGAACTTACTGCTCTTCAACAAATTCTTGGACACTTCTGTCAACATTCAGCCACAGAAATCATTGAACAGTTGCAAGGGGGTTGTCCGATCACGGGAGTTTGCTCATGTAACTGAACAAGAGGTGATCGCACAAATCGCAAGGAGTTGCTGATGCCAGAATGATTAGTAGAAAAGTCAATGGACAACTAGTCCCTACCAATACATTCGTTCCGACTTTCAACCTCCCTGTACTACCGAAAGAACTTAAACTTACCAGATGGTAACTGATCACAGTTGATCCATATATACCAAACCCGTTGCGATGTTACAATTGCCAACTGTACGGCCACCACAAAGACAGATGTAAGAGAGGTCTTGCATGTGCACCTTGTGGCATTGCTAAGCAAAGCAATAACAACTGTGTGGAGGCCGAACATTGTGTCAGCTGTGGCGTTAACCATTCAGCATATTCGAAAGACTGCCCGAAGTGGAAGGTCGAGAAGGAGATTGTTCGCGTGAAACGTACACGCAACATATCATTCCCTGATGACAGGAATATTGTTGAAATGCCAACAACTCATATCTCTGGCTTCTCTTACGCTTCGGCTGAAGTCTCTCGCAAGCCCAGCAGTACAATTTCAACTCAAACGAACGTTTCTTGGAAACTAGCTAACCAACCCACTATAACGTGGCCCTATAACCCGCCACACTGCAAGCCTTCCACCGCATCTAACTCATTGTCTTCACAGACACAATTTCCCCGAGGCCGGAGCCCAAATGCGTCAACCGCAAAACCTTCTTCGGGAGGCAAAACCTCAAAGATCACGCCTTCCAAAAGCCCTAAAGGTCGGGCAAAAATGACCTTAAACAAATGACGGCTGTGTCTCCTGTGTGATCACGACAAGGGCAGGATGACAGGTCGGCCTCTCCACTACCAATCAAGGGTAGGCCCAGTGCGAAGGAGAGGATCCATGCCAAACCGCCCAGGAAAGGATCTGATGACCCTGGATCGCAGAAGGGTGCAAACGGCCCCATCTCAGTACAAAACAGGTTTGAGTCGTTGGACTCGAATGAGACTGAAGTCTTCTGACACTCCAACTCCCAAACCTATTCCACCCCGCAAACTCATACTTCCACCTACATAAACATGGATACTATTAGCCAATGTCGAGGAATCAAAGCAAATCGTGATGAATTAACAATTGTATTAACTCAACACAACCCCATTGCTGTTTGTCTTCAGGAAACATTCCTGAAAGTTGACGATACATTTTCTTTTAAATCGCATGCATTATACAGTAAGTGTTCAGATAACGCATCTGGTGGAGTCTCCATCCTTGTTAATTTGAGCACCCCACATAGTCTTGTGAATCTTAACACTAATCTTCAGGCTGTGGCCGTTAGTGTTACGATGCACAAGACTATTAAACTATGTTATATCTACATTCCACCATCTGCAGTCTTGTTAAAATCTGAACTATATAACATTGTCTCTCAGCTCCCTTCGCCTTTCATTCTCCTTAGTGATTTTAACGGATATAACATGCTTTGGGGTTGTAAAGACACAAACAAAAAGTGGGAACTTATTGAAAAGTTTCTTTCCGATCACAATCTCAGCATTTGTAATGATACATCTAGTACATATTTACATCCCGCAACGGTTCATATTCCTCTCTGGATTTAACTATGTGTCATCCTTCTCTGTATTTAGACTTTACGTGGAAAGTTGGTGACGACCTATGTGAGAGTGACCACTTTCCTGTCTTCTTACAGAGTAATAGACGACCATCTACTGACAGAGACCAGAGGTGGAAATTACAAAAAGCCGATTGGGACACATCTCGTAATATGTGCATGATTGAACTAGATTTTGACAACTTTCGAGATGCGGAAGATCCACTAGAACACTACGTTTCTCTTGTACACTATATTGCAGAAAAGACAATACCAAAAACATCGGCAACGCCCAAACGTGTCAATAAACTATGGTTTGACGAAGAATGCAAAGAGGCAATGACTGCTCGTAAGCAGTCTATTCGTCAAATCAATAATCAAGCAACACCAGAAAACTTAAATGCTCATAGAATTTTTAGAGCTAAAGCACTATCAAAGCTAGCAAGAGAAAGACTTGGAGATCTTTTGTCTCCAAGTTGAACTCTCGATCGAAAATGAAAACAACATGGGACATGATTCGTAAGATAAACGGTAAAGGTAAATCGACTTCTATCAATCACCTCAACAAAGCAGGACATAAATTATCTTACAAAGCAGACATTTCAAACACATTAGCACACTCCTTCTCCAAGAACTCCTCATCCAATAATTATTCTGATGAATTCATGTAGGTGAAATCTGAGCAAGAAAAAAAACTTTCAATTCAGACAATTCAGAACACTACAACGCTCCTTTCTCTATGAGGGAATTAAAGGCTTTCTCGAGAAAGCACATGATACATCAGCTGGCCCTGATGATGTCCACTACCAACTTCTTAAGCATTTACCTGAACCTCCTTGAAATATTTAATACCATTTGGGAACAAGGAATTTTTCCGCCTTCATGGCGGGAAGCTACACTCATACCTGTTCCCAAACCGGGCAAGGATCAAACCGACCCATCAAGTTACCGTCCCATCACACTTACTAGCTGCGTCTGTAAAACCATGGAACGAATGGTTAACGACAGGCTTGTCTGGTTTCTGGAATCCAATGGACTGATATCTGAATATCAGTCTGGATTTCGTCGCCCGAGAAGCACTGCCGATAACCTGGTTAGACTCGAAGCATTCATTCGAGATGGTTTTGTTAACAATGAGCATATAGTTGCCGTATGTTTTTACCTAGAAAAGGCATATCACACGGCGTGGAAGTATGGGATTATGAAGGTCCTTCATCACCTCGGTCTGAAGGGTCATCTCCATGATATTTTTTCTAATTTTTTAAAGACAGACAATTCAAAGTCCGAGTCGGTACAACCCTTTCCGATCCGCATGAACAGGAAATGGGTGTACCGCAGGTAAGTATATTGTCTGTTACCCTTTTTAACATTAAACTGAATAATATTGTAAAATGCCTGCAACCAGGTGTTGACTGTTCTTTATATGTCGATGATTTTTTAATATGTTACAAATCAAAGAACATGCAAACTTTTGAGCGCGAATTACAAATGAGCCTCAAAAAAAAAACAAGTGAGCCAGAGAAAACGGCTTTAAAGTTTCGAAATCGAAAACTAACTGCATGCATTTTTGCAAAAGACGCGGTCTTTACCCTGATCCCGAACTTAAACTGGGATCACACCCCATCCCAGTTGTTCTGGAGCAGAAATTTCTTGGTCTTATCTTTGATCCTAAACTCATTTTTAAACCTCATTTACGATACTTGAAAGCTAAATGCTAGAAAGCACTCAGCTTAATGTGAGTGTTAGCAAACCATGACTGGGATGTAGACCGAAAGGTGCTACACCGCCATTACATCGCACATGTTCGCTCAAAACTAGACTATGGATGCACTGTATATGGATCTGCCAGTAAATCCGATCTTTGGACGCTCGATCCAATAAATTACCAAGGCTTAAGACTCTGCCTGGGTGCATTTCGTACGTCTAACGCACAGACATTATATGCCAAAGCAAATGGACAGACGCAACAACTTATCTTTGCAATACGCCACTAAGCTACATTCCAATCAATCTAATCCAGCTTATGACACTGTCTTTCATCGAACTACATATGCTGTATTCGATAAGAAACCAAGCTTCAAACCACCATTCGGCAAGATAATGGATCCTTTAATACGCGATGCTGGCTTGGATCTGGATCACATTGCTAAATACGCTGTTCCATATACTCCACCGTGGCAGTTGGAGCAGCCCAATGTGATCTTCCATCTTAGTTAGCAAACGAAAGCAGCAACTGATCCATCCATTTTTAAAGACAGATACAATACATACACTCCGTTTTTTACTGATGGCTCAAAGGTCGGGGACGGGTAGCAGCTGCTGCCGCTGTCCCCGAGGGAGATCTTCAATCCAGACTCCCAGACAAATCTTCAATATTTCTGCGGAATTGAGGGCGATTTTACTTGCTTTTGAGTTTCCAAAAATATCTTGGAGAAAGCAATTTATTTTATTTTCCGATTCATTATCTTCAATACAAGCTTTGAACAACATGAAGCTTGACAATCCACTTATCCGCCAAATCATGGAGCTACACCATATTTTACTTTCGTCTGGCAAGGCCTTTATTTTTTTTGTTGGCTCCCCAGCCATAGTGCTGCCCTGGAGCTACCGACTTCTCGTTTTCCTGTTTGCTATCATGATTTTAAATCATCCATCAACTCATTCATCTCCGATACAATGCAGACCCAGTGGGATCTGCTCACAGATAATAAACTTCATGCTGTGAAACGGACTCTGTGCGAATAGGACTCCTGGCTACAGACATGTACGCCGGGATGAAGTTGTCCTTAGTCGATTGCACATTGGAAATACACGACTAACGCATTCGTATATGCTCAAAGGTGAGCCGCGTCCATGGTGTATTCCATGCCACAGCGCATTTACCGTGCAACACATCCTACTGGACTTTATCGACTTTGCCGATATTCGAGGCAAACATTTCAATGTTGCTTCACTTGCGGAGCTATTCCAGGTGGAGAACATTGAAAGTTTGCTTCGCTTTCTCCATGAAACTAACTTGTATCGGAACATTTAATTTTATCATTTTATACATGTTTCTCATTTCTATAATTTTATCATTGTATACATTTTACTCATCTCTATTGCTCATCGTATTAATATTTTTACCGTACCTCATATAACATACTATTTTACTATTATTTTTATTCTTCGTCTACAGTGCTTAGCCTAAATGATACTCGTTTGTGTTGATGGGCCGTTAAGCACCATTCCATTCCATTCACTATCTCACTGACGTCCAAAGACGCGGACCAAACCGTCGTTCAGCACCTGGGCCGCGCCATCGTCAAGAAGTCAACGATACAACATTCTGGTAATGAGGTGATGTCAATCGATGATAGAGACGTCTACTATATACCAAGAACTGTGGAAGACCGTGCAAGAGCGTGAAAACGCGGCCTATCAGGGCATTGATACTAGCGTAACCAGGATTAGAATTTGGGCTGGTAACGCGGCAACCAATGTTGCGAGCGACAACGCAATTGCGACTACTTACAGAAACCGCTTCTACGTCCCACTCGACTTTGAGCTGCTGGAGAGCCACATGCCATACTATCAGAGCGCTTTGGCGGACCGTCTTGAATACGAACTAACATTCAACGACTATGGTCGAGTTCTCATAGCCTCTCACACGGCATCGACATATTCGATCGACAATGTTGTTTCACTGGAGTACGAGATGGTCACGATGCCTGACCTCGCGCGATTGATTAGAACCCAGTATGCCGGGCGTGTATGACTTTATGACCGAGTTCTTCGCTATCGCAAGATGACGAAAGACCAAAGCGACACATTATGGAATATTAATATCAACGTCCCTGCCCGCTCGATGAAAGGCATACTGATGGTGTTCGAGGATGCCTGGATCGCGCTCGGGGTTAGACAAACCGACAAAATATATCACCCAAAAATCACGAAGGTCGAGGTTACAATTGAGGGAGTCTCCAATCAGCTCTACAGCCAGGGTCTTCGCACACACCAGCAGTGGTACATAGACTCATTCGATGACGTTATCCCAACGCGTGAGGAGCGGCTGGAGGTTCGACAGATGATTTCAAGAAACTAAGCACGCCAAGTTTCTGTTAAAGACTCATCAACAAACTGGTTACAAAGTGCTAAACGCTGCTTAGCTTGTGATAAACACTGCTTAGCTGGTGATAAACACTGTTTAGCTCTTTAGCTAAATAATTATGTGGGAATCAAGTTGTTGCTCTGCTGCAAGCATAACAGTGATAATAATTTTCGGGTAGTGTGCTTGGCAATATATTAGACTTACGAGGCGAGTCAGAATATCACTGCGCATAATGAACTGCGACGAACTTCTCGATCAGCTGCTGGAAGATTCTGTTTAGACTTACGAAACGACTGTCGAAACAGTTGGAACACGACAGAAACATCTGGAACGACAGGTGAGCGGCGCCAACGGCTCGCTGCACTGGTTGCAGGGGGGTGGGGGGGGGGGGCGGCCGAGCAGTATTTGGGGCGACGTCTCACAGCCGACCAGGTTGATGATATGTCAGACATAGAGATTGAGAAATTATATATATGCCCGATACGAATCGCGGCTATGCGCGGTGATGACAAAAACCATAGGGGCAGCAGCCATTCAGCTCTACGCAGCAGCAGCAAGTATGTTTCTGCCAATACAGAATCTAGCGGAATTAGTCGACGACCTCAAAATGGACCCCTTTCTTGGACATGCTCTAAGATCAGCTTACTGCGTAATTTACCACAAGTTTGGCATGTTGTTAGCACCGCTGACAAGTGCGTTGACCACAGCTAAGCACTGCCAGTTTGGACACGTATGCCCACGGACTATAGAGTTAAGCACCGACAATGTCGACGCACGGCCCAAAAAGACAGGCAGCGGGCGGGCAGGCGCTGCTGCCCGGAAAGCTAAACAAGATAAAATAATCGCCGAGCTTCGAGAGGCCAAACAGTTGTTAGTTGTTCCTTCGGAAGAACACCCGAATGTAATTCCTTCGGAAGAACACCCGAAGGCTGTTCCGAAGGCAGTTCCGAAGGAACATGCGCCGACATGGATCATCCCGTGGGTTGTTGGTGGGCTTGTGCTCTATGGGTGAGCCTTTCGCGACAACTAGTTGCCACAGCTGTGGTTCCGAAGCCGGTTGCGACCCATTTAAACACTACTTGTGATTTCTGTCATATGGAATAACTGGCAATGGCTGAAGACGATGGTAGAATGGTCATGCCCTGGTGATAGCGGCCCTCAGTATCGGGTTTGCTCGACTATCAAAGATGGCCTTATGGGGGCCCGTCCCCAAGTTGGACATGGCGGCGATAAACGCGGGTCTTGTGACCTTAGATGATATAGCGGCAGTTGGGACCCGAGGTTTTCTAGTTAAAGCTGGAATTCTACCGGCTAATATATGGCAGTATCTTTATTAACGTAGATTAATTAACAAAGTAGTAATGGCTTCGATCGCAATGCTCGTAGGTGGAATAGTGGTGAACGCATTTGCATTCAGTGGTAGCAACTTTCTATTCTCAAATCTGCGAAGCTCGGAGGTAGATGAAGAGCGTAAGTGTCATGATTTAGCTGTAGAACAACTCCAGAATGCCAAGGCAGCATGATCCCGAAAACGAACTGCCCGCCTGGACTGGATCAACGAGGATCTTCGCCGCGAGAATCACACCGCTGGATCCTGAGCCCCAGCTTTCAGACTTCTATGTGCCGTCAGATGCCCAAAATGACCGTGAGATTGCGTTCGTCGTCGTGGGAATGGATGCGACAGGCCTTATCAGCTACTATATTGCGAAAAAATGTCAATTTTTTTGAGAGGCCCTTATATAGCACGATGTTAGTTGACGAGCTTTATTTCGCTCTGCTTGAAGTAGGCTACTCGGCCCTTAAATACCGTTTAGCTGGCGCAAACGCTCTGATCCGTTTGGCCCACGATTCTCTCGAGATATGGCGCGATGATGAAAAAACTGCCGCCCTTTTCGCAAAGCGGGTGATGGTGGAGCCGCCCCAAGATAGAGTGCTGGCCTGTATAGTATCGACGACGCAGTTGCCAGACGATCTGGAAAAGGCATGTTGGAGACTGTTCGATCTTGCCGACAATGGACAGCAGACTTGCGCGCAAGCTTAGCTCGTTATACTACAGCGCTATCTCCCGCGGCTACTGGAAGGGACTCGCAGCCATTAAGAACCTCGCCGCAGTGGCCAAGGTTTCTGAAAACGCTACAAAGGACTGGTTCAGGAAGCAGGCCATCTGGCAGATCTATTTGCCCGCAGTGCGCCCGAAATTCGACGTGCCGGTGCCAAACGAAGTCCACAAAGCCGATCTCCTGTTTCTCCCTCACGATCGCGTCTGTCGCAAAACGTACAAGTACGCGATGTCAGTCTTTGACGTGGCCTCCCACTATAAGGAGGCTGAGTCGCTGAACACGAAGGAGGCCAAGGAGGTGGCTGAAGCTCATTCCCGCATCTATAAGCGGAGCCCCATTAGATGGCCAAAGCTTCTCCAGGTCGACCCGGGGAGCGAATTCATGGGCGTAATCTCTCAGCTGCTGACCCAGCACGGGATCCCGGTAAGACGCGGCCGTGTGGATGCCCATCGGGATCAGGGGATCGTAGAGCGCTTTTACCGGACCCTGGCTGAACGGCTGTTCGGGCACCAATATACCCAAGAGATGCTGCTCGCACAGCGAAACCTTCATACGCGATTAACTGAGTGGTTGGCCAGGCTGCCCGCCGTGATTTCTGTACTGAATGGTGAGGTGACCAGATTGATCGGCAAGAAGCCCTCTAACGCTATCAAGGTCAAAACGGTGCCCCGCAAACCCTCCTCTGTGGTCGCCGGGCGGTGCGTTGGTCTGAAGGAGCAGAAACTCCCCTCGGCTGTTGGTGTTCGGTATCTCTACCAGCCTGGAGAGCTGGAGGGTGGCCGCCGACGCGCTACAGACCCCGTGTGGTCCGTGTGGATTCGTCCGGGAAGAGCTTCGTGTGGTGCCTCCTGACACAGTGCTGCCACCAGATGGTGTTCTACAGCGCTAGAAGCTCTTCGATATAGGCGTCCATCTGTGACTTTGCCACAGCACCAGCATCCTTGTGGCCATATGCCAGGCTGTCCATCCCATTTTCATTGATCTAGCGCATGCTGTCAACGGGGACAAGGAAATCGTGTTCAGTCGTTGGGCGTAGACGCGGTGGCGGTCGGTCCGCAACACATCAATCCCGTGGCGGAATGTCTTCTTCTAACAAAGTTGATTAAAATAAAGATAGTTTATCAGGTAACAAGCTCTATGCTGGCCGTATACGTACTGATTGATAACATAAAGCCTGACCGTTATTTTTCTCTGTTAAGCGTCCATACAGATGGCCAAAACCTACCTATGTATCAGGTAAAAACAAACAAGGTATTGAAAATAAAAAAGAATGTGTATAAATTTATGTTAAAAGCCTCAAAGTTTTTATCATACATTTAAATTTCCGCCAGCAAACTTTAGAACAATAATAATAAGAAGAAAATACTTTAATTATACGTATTATTCTTTTTAATTTATAAAGTGTAAATTCATGAATGGACATAAAACGTGCATACGTCCCTAATCAATTGTCATATTACTTCACCAGTAAATAGTGTCAAATAGCTTACATAGTGTGTTTGTTTTTTCACAGAATCACTCTCAAAACATATCCGCACGCGGACGCTTAACAGAGAAAATACTTTGTACGGCATGTCGTATCTAGCATTGACCGATACAAATAACCGGGTTACAACGATTTAAAACTGCCGTTTCAATGGTCAAACGGAGTCACATGACGTTACCGAATACCGTCAGTGTACTGACGCAACGTAACCAAGTCCGCGTTCATTTCAACAAAAACTATTGTATGTTTGACCATCGGCTAGCATAATAAATATAAATGTATTTGCTCGGACATGGTAGGAATTCTTCGGAATTCCTACGCGTTTCCCAGCTTTGCCTGATAAACAGAATATCAAAAGATACCAGCCTGGTATTCTCTATGTGCTAACTTTCTGTGTTTGAACACCAGATTAGTGTATGTTTCTATCACGTTCATAAGGCTCGGCTCGGAAATGGTAGGAATACCTCGTTCCTCGGAATCCCTACGCGTTTCCTAGCCTTGCCCGATAAACTTGATATCAAAAGACACTAGCCCCATTATTCAATTACTACATTAATGAACATGCGAACAAAGACCACATGTTTTCTGTTCCCATGACTAGCCTTTATTCACTGGTTTTGCTGTATACAGAATGCTGTGCTAGTTATGGAAACAGAAAACAAGTGATCTTTGTTCACAGGTTCATTAAATTACTAATTGAATAATGGGAACACAAAAGTGTGTCTGCTATAAACAGGTAATTGTTATTCGGAGGTGGCATTTAGCACAGGTTCGACTGTATAAGCAAAGACAAAAGTTGATTAAAATAAAATATTACCTTCAGCAAATACCGACGAAATAAAAATGAAACAGATCAAACGAAAATCCATCCTGTTCGAGTTACGATCACAGTTGTATTCGACCGATTATGACTATGGCTGTGATCATATAAATGGCGGTTCCTGTATTCAATGTACAATTATCACTTCTAGTTAACGGATTGCCAACCAAAACGAAAGTACACGTATATGTAATCACTCTTTTGTATACCCTGGTTTATCGACTCAGTTCATGAAATTCATAATGATCAATATATCTAGTTTGAACTTCCTGATTCGCACAAAGAATCGTTTATAGCTTAACCCTTAGACAGCTACACACAACAATTGCCGTCTGCTGTTGATTTTATATCTTGCCTTATTTCTCAATACAAACATAAGGTTTAACAGCACTTCAGACTCATTTCCAATGGAAATGATTATAAAGTGCTGTCAAAACATGTTTTGATGATAAAAATGGAAAATAGAAAATAAACAGCAGACGACAAAAAATTAAGATAACGGTGTAAGGGTTTATTCGTGTATAGGTAAAATATATGTGGCTTTGACTGGGGAAATGGAGCTGATGGGTTTTGCGACCAGTGTAGATCCATGCCAGCCTGTGCATCCGCACAGTCTGATCTGGATCTGCAATGTTCACCATGACATTAATGAAACACCCGCCATGCTTCTAACAAGCACTATAGATTGTTATCCGGCTGCAGGAGTACGTATGTTATGTGATCAGGATCTACACTGGTCACAAATCCCATAAGATCCATTTCTCCAGTCACAGCCACGTATACATTCACATGTAATGCGTGTAAACTACACTAGGCGTTTAAAGGTACATGCCCAAGTAAGTGTATAATTGTGTCCCTATTCCACCAGTTCTAAGAATTACGAGTGCCCGCTATTGAGATATAATCATTTAGTAATTGTTATTTTACTGATAGTGACGCGCGGTGGTATCAGGCTATTTTCATATGCAAATGAGGCAAGCTATATTTTAATTAATTAAATGCGTCACCTGAAAAACTAATATTTTCGACAGAATATAAAGTATGATCATTGCACATCAAAAAAGAAATACATAGAATAAATAGTAATGTCCGTTAACATTTTAAGGAAACACGGTTATCGCCCCTGATATCAGTGTGGAAATTTACATCTGACATAAAATGTATAATAATGCCAATCAATACGTGGGGTAATGGTGATTTAATGTTTATTTTGCCAGAAAATGTCTCAGATGATGTCTCTGATATAAAGAACAGGTTGTGCCTACTGAGCGGGTATGCACCTTTAAAGGGACATATAGACGGTACTAGCTCTAAAATCGTAATGGTAATGACAAGATTTAAGCGTATTGTTATATATAATATTAAATATAATCTAACATGAACAAAATATAGTACGGATGTTGTATATATAGCTATAAACTGTGTATTAATGAAACATTTTTAAGCCTGACTACGATGAATTATACTTTGTCGTCTGCTAAATGTTGTATTTTCAATATTTCTCAAGAAAAACCGGTTTTGACAGCGCATGAGAATCGTCTCTACTGTCAAAACCGGTTTTTTGTTAAGAATTAAGGCAAAAATGAAAAACAGCAGACGAAATAGAAAATTAAAACACTTGGTTGCTTAACCAATGCAAACACTGCGATCGTGTGCGTATCCCTGTGATTGGTATCTAAAAATAGAATATTCCAATTGAGACAAGCCATGTGATGTTGTGCCTAAGAAGACGGGCGATTTTTCATGAAAAATATTTACATAAATTGTGATATTTTCTGTATATTACGTCAAAATTTGACGACATTTACGGCAAATATCATAAATTCTGTAAATAAGTTTTACGAGATTGCATTCGAATCATAAGCATAGAAATTTCGCATTTTTGTCTTGTAAGAAGTAAAACTTTTAAACCCCCTTTTGGACCTAGCATTTCTCAGTTTTGCTAATGTACCGTAATAGCCAGAGACAAATTTTCAGACCAGTCCATTTATGAACATGGTCTGCTTTTGTTCTCAAAATTATGAAAATTATTTGCAAAAAGTGCAGGTCCTGATGAATCTGCTCGTCTGGATCTACACTCTTTTTTTACCAATACTACTATACAGACCTGTGGTGTTGGAAATATTAAGGGGGTGCGTACACACCCGTCACACCCCCTCTGCGTACGGGCCGATATGTAACGTATTTTGGTTAAACGTTGTAATATGTGAAATAAGTGGCGCACAATGCTGCCCAGCGATTGGCTTAGAACATTGTGGGAACTATAATGTGTGTTACAAGCACGACAGGTATTCTTTGATTGAATGGCGAACAGTGTAGATCCGGATCAGACTGTGCGGATCTGATCTGGATCTTCACTTCGCAAAACCCATAAGCCCCATTTCTCCAGTCACAGCCACATTTTAACATTGAAGTGGAATTAGACACGGTATACTATAGATATTATCAATAGGCCCATTGTTGTTTTGTGAACAATACACTTGTATATCAATTATAGTGGTTTACTAGGAAGTACCGCTGAAAAACGTTCGGTATAATTTACCATATTAATGAAACGGTACCAATGAGGCCAAAACAATATTGAAAATAGAAATATTTTCAGCAGTTTTTTTCTCTCTGATCACTCCATTAAGAAATACTTCGGACGATAATAAAGCAAGTGCGCAGGGGCTCACGGATACTCACGGCCGCTGCCTGGACCAAAATATGAAGCGTTAAGTAAATGGGTTGCGGATGAATTGACGGACGTACGAATGGACGGAGGTTCGTATGTGACACCCCTTAAGTGGTACATTCATTGTTTTCAAACACAGGAATAACTAGATAAGACACAATGATTGTCAGGCGTTTTCTTGTATTTGCCATTATACGTTTCGATAATGGTGGAACATTTAACCCTTTACTTTGAGTTATTGAAGCAATGTAGTTAAAGTTGGGGTCCCATATAGTAGGCATAACATGTTCTTTATAGGAATTAAATACAAAAATTATTGTGTAACTATTGAACCAGTTATAAAACTTACGAGTGCTCGTTATACAGATATAATCATTTAGTAATCTTTATTTTACTGATAGTGACTCGCGGTGATATCAAGTTATTTTGATATGCAATTGAGGCAGTCAATTTTTTAAATTATTTATTCAAATTAAATGCGTCACCTAGAAAAATTAGTTTTATTGTTAGATTCTAAAATGTGATCGTTGCACATCAACAAATAAATGCAGATACTAAATAGTAATTTCCGTTAACATTTTAAGAAAATACGCTTATCGCCCATGTTTTCAGTGTGGAATTTTACGTTAGATATTAAAACAAAAGTATAATAATGCCAATTAATACGTCGGGAAATGGTGAATTAATGTTTATTTTGCCAAAACCATGTCATATCTAAAGAATGGACTAAAAATTATGCCTGCCGATATTATAACCTGGCATGTGGGACTTCAGCTTTAACTGTATCGAACATATAAATATACACTTAAATTGTATTCGTGTCAAACATACGTTCAATACTCATTGGTCGAGGGGTACCACATCATGTTCCGTAAGATGGGGTGCAATCGGATCCGGATGCAATCGGATCCAAAATATGCCCTGGAATCGGTAGTAAATGCAGTTTATAGCCACCAAGAGAAACACGAACAATCCCAAGCCCTAATAGCGTAGCGTTGACATGCAATAATACTGCACATCGCCATACCATCAGGAAAAAACTAATTTTAACGCGAAATTACTGGAAATATAGAAATATGGGGTGCACTCTGGTTTTCAGTTGGTGGGATGGCGTGCACTCGGTGTTCGTATACGCTGGATGCTGTGCCATTTGACTGCATTTCGCAGATACCTTGCGGAATAGAATTGCGCATGAGCATCATGAATTGTTTGTTAATTTCTGACTTATGTTACGGAAAATACAACTGATTTTCGAAACCCATTGTCGAAAAACGGCGTTAAGTACGGAGCCCTGCAAGGAGGGGACATGGCATTTTTTTATTAATTCGTACCCACGAAATAACAATTCGTTCCCTCAATTTAACAATTCGTTTCCTCGAATTAACAATTCGTTCCCTCAATTTAGCAATTCGTTCCCTCGAATTAACAATTAATTCCCAAGATATAACAATTTGTTCCCACGAATTAACAATTAGTTCCCTTGGGAAAGAAAGTCTACATCCCCTGCGGGGTTCCGTATAATTTCAGATCCTGGCTCATATATGTCTTTTTAAAAAGTATCTAATTAACAGTATGTCTTTGAAGACACGGCAACTGTATACAATGAATGGTACGTCCGCAATTACAATATGTACAAGGTCTGATGGAAAATAAATACGTTTCAGCGTTATGAAGCCGCCTTGGCTCCATTGAACTAGGGATCATCGCGTTGTATGTGCGATATGAAGGTACGTGCCATACAATACATCATGTACAATTGCTGGGTGCACCCAATCTTCCTATATCTCGCATTAAAATTCGAATTTTCCTGGTGCTATGGCGAATGTGCAGTATTATTAAATGTCAACGCGACTCTATTTAGGGCTTAGGATGTTCGTGTGTCTCTTTGTTGTTCTATAAACTAAATATTCTACTGATTGTGTAGCATATCTTGCATTGGAATGCATGCAATCTTACGGATCAATGAAGGTTTTCACAGCAACATCGGCAGATTATGTTATTCACTTTTCCGGGGTGTCTGCGCTTATTGCATCGAAATCGCTTCAGTAGTTGATGAGATATTAAAGAAAATATGATCCGAAGTGGAGGTTATTTTCTTACACTTATGCTTTAGTCCACCCCATCCAAGTAGCAGGTGCCCGTGACGTACTGTAGTTATGCCCGTCGTGACAATGAGCACCGATGTCCTTTCTGCGTTGCTACCGATGTATATCCATTTTGAAGATGCTGAAGATGCTATCCAATCAGGATAGGGTAAGTAATGGAATAACACGAGCAAATCGACGAGGCATTGGCCAGCCCGCTCGGACGAGATCGTATATATGTATTTCGTCGAAGGTGTACAAACCGTAGCGTTTTCGCAACAAGCCGTATCATATTATGCAATTTGTGACGGAAACTCTGAACCATAACAGGATGAACAAACATTAATTTGAGAAATCAGAAAATGAAATAAAAAACATGTCAAATCCTACATTTAGAAACCAGACACTTTCCCATCAGGGGCGGATCTGGAGGGGGGGGGGGGTTGGTTCCGGGGTTACAACCCCCCACCCCCCACCCCCCGTTCAGCCACGGAGTTTACATACATTTTACCACCGTGCCGTAAAACACAGGAAAGTGCATTTCGAAGAGCTCAAAAATAGGACAACCCCCTAGTTGCGAACGGTAATTCTTGCAATTACTCCCGTACCGTCCGTAGCTAGCTACGGATGATACGGGAGTAGGTTGCAAGAGTTACCTTCGCAACTAGACAACCCCCCCCCCCCCTCCCATTCCCCAAATGCTGGATCCGCCCCTGTCATTTAAACTGTATTTGCTTGATATGGCCACCGAAAATGATCAGCAAAATATGTTTGTTAGCCAGACATCGGCCATTTCATCACACTCACGCACGAAAAAATGTAATGTTTTGCAAGCAAATTATTCATAAACTACATTGTCATGGGTATTGTGAGCGAGCTCGTTGGAAATCATATTCATGTGTGCATCTTTACATTGCTGATAATAGCATGTAAGCTGTAAACTATTAAATTAAACAGTCACTGACATGATTGTAGAACCTTGTCTAAACCATAAAACGAAAACTCTGAAACGTTTCAGAATACCGACAGTGACACATACTGTAAACTACACATACTACCCCGGTTATACTAATAGCGCTTCTACGAATTGTAGGCTGTGTCTATTTTTAGAACTCATAGTAATACATAACTCCGCCAACCGGCGCCCTGGAACAAATTTCAGACAAACAATACACGTGCTTTGAAGTTTCATTACGTAGATACCATAGACATAGAATACATAGATTCGCTACTCCGGGCGAATACAACGAGATCCCGTATGTTCTCGTGTCGCCGAGATTTTCGCGTGAGTTCATAGAGCATCTGTTGCGCGCTCGTCGATAGCGTAAACAATATGGCGGCTAGGTTAATAATCGATAATCGACTGGTATAAATCCTATAATTTGTCACTGTTTGTCAACAAAGCGCATATAATAATAGTTTTCCGCGGTGCGCTCAAGCATAGCTGAAAACTGTTGTCTTCAATACACAAAAGTGTAGCTCGTGCAGTGAGTATGATTGGTTGTTAGCACGTGATGTGCGGGCTGTAAGGCGTGTATCGTCATTATTGCGATAGCAGTCACTGCATAAACAGGCAATGTTCTTGGCGTGAAGATCGCAACCAGCAGATATAAGTATGTGTTTGTGTTTCATTTAGAGCCAACTGGAGTATAGTTAAGACAATAAACACTCAACAGGTAACTAGCTTAGTTTACCTGCTCTTTGGAAATGAATTGTTCCAGCAAAGTCTCGTCTCGCATAGGACAACACCAGAGGTACGCATGATCCTGTACATACTGCATTAACTCAAATCGCACAGACCGCGCTATGCCATACAGGCGCGTCGGAATGATATTGGGGCCGCAAGGCCTCCTTCCAACAAAATGGTTAATGACGCGCGAAGCACGATGCGCATCGTTGGGCGAGGGGTTTGGGAGTCCTAAATCATAAAAACACCAATAAGTTAGAAAAAATAACCTGACATGTTTTCACTCCATATTATAACACATTGCTATATTATAAGAGGGAGTAAAACATGTTTAGCTTATTTTGTTTCCACTTAATGATGCTTCTATGTATATTTAATGTATTTATGAACCTTGGTCCGTTACTTCAACTTGTGGGTCCTACCAGCTTGTCTATTTATATAGTGGGTCACAGGCGAGTAAAAGGGACCTTACAACATGTGATACTAGCAAAGTCCCAACAGTGTAATTCAATCAATCACACACAATCAATCTGCCACGTGTTGGGAATAACTGCATATACTCAATGAATGTCGGCCTCCGTGACAATATGGGGCTTATCGTAGACTTTCCGACTAGTGTATGTTCTGATTAGGCATACACTGATCTGAATTATTTATTATATTAATAACTAGGTACATCATTGAATAAATGACGAATTGTGTAGGTCCTGATTAAACTGAGAAGATAAGCAGCTGCTCCGAGTCTATATTTGTCGCAAAAGCACTACGCCTTGTTTTCTCATGGGGTTTCAAATGTGTTTCAAGTACATGTCTGATAACATGTTAGCCCACAGTCTATAAAATATAGAAATCAAAATGATAAAATATAGAAATCATTTTGAAATCAAAATGATAAAATATAGAAATCAAAATGATAAAACAACATTTACAACGCAAGTGGAAGTTCGCCATATTCGGCTTAATTAATAGGATCTTAAATGAGTGAACGTGAACGGGTTTAACGTCCCAGCAACAGCTAAGGTCAGACCTCAGCTTAAAGTCTCATCCGAAACACTAGTGGAATGGAAATACTATGAAAGTATTTTGTTCCTACCTGGTGTGCGGATGGAACCCACAACCTAAGTCCAATGTAGTAACCACTAGATCACAACCCATCCCCTTACATGAGTGCATATGTGATATAATATTTACCAAAAAGAGTTTTCTCTCAACGATATATATTACCGGTAAATCAACACAAATTCCAGATTCTATTTATTGCATATTAAGCAGATCACCAAATAAGGAAGCTGTACTGATAACATATTTTCTGTAACTGTCTCATGTACAGATATCACAGGTGTGTTATGAGTTTTAACCAATTCCTTTATGAATACACCTTTACTGGTATGAACTTTATTAAATATGTTATTGTTGTTATTTCTCAATGAAAGTAATGTTGTGACCATGCATTTGAACCGTCTCGATGAGACGGTTTTCTGAGCGCAAAGAATGAAAATATTTACAATTTTCGCAAACAAGCATGAAAATGGTTAACCCTTAGACCGCTACACACAACAATTGTCGTCTGCTGTTGCTTTTATATCTTGCCTTATTTCTCAATAACTAGATGGTCGCGGCCCGCATGTCGCGCCCGCCGATGCATTTGATAGTCCTAAACGAGGTTTGATAGTATGCTGAAAAACTTTAACAAAAAGCTGTAACCAATGTGCCGACTATATCGCGCTGTCTGCAAGAAGGTGCGCAAAGTTTAACGCAAAGTTTACAAAAACGTTAACTCAAGCTTCTAAGACTATTGCGCACAATGCATATTTGGAGGATGGTAAACATGCAAATGAAGTTTTGAGTCTCTCGATGAAGTGGTTGCAGAGATATAACATATGTAAAAACTTTAACGCAAATCCGACGCACATACAGTACGGATTTCCGTACGGACGTCAAAGTTCCGAAAAAAACGTGTTATCAATTTGCAAAAATAAAATATGCAACAAATTGAGATCAGGTGGTGTCTTTATACACAATGCTTATCTGGAGCGCTGTGTACGTGAACGTGACAGACTGGATAACACAACATTCAGTTTAACAAAGTATTTTATTTTTTTAATTAGTATATTCAACATAATTAAGTAGTAACTACAGTATGTATACACAACCTTTGATACACCGGTCGAATAAGGTATTTCCACTTCTCATCATATTTTAAATGTTACATACTTTCCTTGATGCATGCATATTATATAAGGAAGCCAAACATGTACCGGAGGGCCGAACCAAGGATATCATGATTCTGGTAAGGATGAAACCCATCGTTAAATTTACACATTACATGCTCCCAACCAACCGCTATCCCTGAACGACTAAATTCGGGTGATTCATTACCGTATGTAATTCGTCAGCATATCTGTGCTATATAACATCACTAATTAGGAAAATGCTCAATATTAATCAAGCTGAACATTCACTCATATGTACGGGGCGCCAAGTGGGACATGGCTCAATTTTGTCAACAAAATTCATTTTTGTGCCACAAAATTCAATTCTGTGTCACAAAATTCACTTTTGTGCCACAGAATTCAATTCTGTGTCACAAAATTCAATTCTGTGTCACAAAATTCACTTTTGTGCCACAAAAGTCAATTCTGTGTCACAAAATTCACTTTTGTGCCACAAAATTCAATTCCGTGCCACAGAATTCAATTCTGTGTCACAAAATTCAATTCTGTGCCACAAAATTCAATTCTGTCAATTCTGCACACGCATGTAAGAAGGACTACCATTGGTCAGAAACTGCACTGGAGAAATGGGTCACGGTCGCCGATCTACACATTCAATGTCGATGATTTATTTCTCATTCTGCCGATGATTCATTTCTCATTCTGCCATTTTGCTTCAACTATCTCCAAACAGTCAAACGTTGACAAACCCATTCGTATTTAAACTCATTTGCGTTATAATTGTACACATAATTCATGTACATGTAGATCTCCCGCGAGTATCGCAAGGTACATTTGCCCCAGTTAAATCAATAATACACGCGCTGTGGCCTGTGTTCTGACTGCTGTCTGTGTTTATAAACATAATGTGTGTATTGGGCCATTTGAGGAAACCATTTGTAGTATTTGTGTAGATACCATGGATACATGTACTAAGATGGTGTATACTGTAAATAATGCATGTAGACACATAGTTGCGAACACGTAACTTCGCAACTATAGTAGACACAGATCCAATACCATTTGTTTCACAAGGTTAGATCTACTGTTAGAATACGACGTCATCTAATGTCATTTTCGAGCATAAAACGTTACCTGATAAATAGAATACCAGGCTAGTGTATTTTAATATCAAGTTTATCAGGCTCGGCTCGGAAACGGTAGGAATTCCTCGGCAAGCCTCGGAATTCCTACGCGTTTCCTAGCCTTGCCTGATAAACTTGATATCAAAATACACTAGCCTGGTATTCTCTATATATGGGCATGCTCTCAGGTCTAGCTATGTCCGGCTACTTTATGTTTGACCCTGTTTACATAATTGAGGGAAAATTCTGAATATTTTTCTTATTTCTCCTTCAAAGTATATATGCTTATATGGTGTGACCACTCATTTGTAATCATAATATAACCAAAATAACTGTCCATAAAGAAGTATATATTGATATATTGGGTTATATTTTCGCATTGAAATATTTAAACCTGCAAGTGTACTCCACCATCTAGTAAAATGGACTAAGACCGATCTCAACCAATCAACGTAGAGATGACATAGACTATCCTACGCAAACTAATTATTGTGGACAAAAATGAATTCTGTCCTACAAAACTGAATTTTCTTCACAAAACTCAATTCTGTCTTACAAAATTGAATCCTTTATAACAAAAATGAATTTTGTATACGAAACGTATGCAGAATTGAATTTTGTGACACAGAATTGAATTTTGTGACACAGAATTGAATTTTGTGACACAGAATTGACAGAATTGAATTTTGTGACACAGAATTGAATTTTGTGATTTTTAGTGTTACAAAACTCAATTTTGTACACATAATTAACCTGTCCTGCATGGCGCCCCGTAATATGAAGTGAAGAAAAAAAGCAAACGTTTGTTTAACTTTTTTTTTCAGATGAAATAAGTGATGTTTCAACTTAATTCCCTATAGGGATGGACTGTGGCCTAGAGGTTAGAACACCTGACTTCCAATCCGGAGGTTGTGGGTTCAAACCTCGCCTTAGGCATTAAAAATACTTTCATATTTCCATCACACTAGTCTGTGGGATAAGACTTTAAACTGTGGTCCCGTCTTTATATGACCCTAGCTGTTGGTGGGACGTTAAACCCATTCACTTTCACTTTTTTTTCAACTTCATTCCCTATGTTATATCAGAAAACTTGGTGTAAGTAATAGTTATAGTTCATATATTGAATTTTTAATAAATTAATTTCGAGCGAGCTCAGCGAGTGAATGAATTAGTTTCTTAAAAATTAAATCAATATGTGAACTATAACTATCTTATTGTTGACCCAGCCTCTTCGCGAGGACATGTCTTTTGGAATGAAAAATCGCCCAGAAACGTGCTTTCGAATGGCAATACTACTCCGCGATTGACAATTTGACACTGAATTGATCAAGCCCACGCAGTAAAATGGTTAGCGTCACAGGAAATTATGTCAACAGGGTATTGTTCTAAATATAGCTCTAGTAGTAAAGGGGGGATCAAGATGATACCACCTCCTCATAAATTGTCATATTTCTCATGTTTGATAGACATTTGGGAGGCAAAACATATAGTTTTGTGACGGTGACATATACATTTGGTACACAATGGTGACGTCCAATAAGACATATGGGATATAAATGAGATATATAAATATCATGATGACGTCATTAAACAAGGAATGCAAAACTTGTGGGAAGAGTTTCGAGAATGCCGCAAACCTGCGAAGGCACAAGGATCGCAAGACTCCTTACATACATCCGAGCAAGAAGTGTTTGGCGTGGTGTGGACGAATGTTCGCAGGGTATCAAACATTTTGGCACCAGTCGAAGAGAATAAGACAGATCGAGTGTATACAGACGCGGGTTGGATTCTCGAACTGGATAATAAACCTGCGGTGGTCGAGAAGGAGCTGGCCACAGCAACGCGCGGGCTAGAGATCGCCGATCCTGTTTTCGAGCACAGCGAGATAAGCAGGTGAAGAGATCAAAATGATGCCACCTCCTGGCAAATTGTCATGTTTCTCATGTGAGCGAGAATGATAGAATGATGCCACCTAATAATTCTCACCCCATAGCCTACTAAGATGAGTGAGAGGTATATACGAAGGCGCTAAGCCTCGGCGCCTTAAATCTTCACTTTCCTTCAGCTTAGCGGGGTGTTGCTGGCTCACGCCCATTACATTCCATCTGGCTACTGTCTAACGCGGACCCCTCCTCCTCATTGCTTCTCATCCACTCGAAACATTAGAGCAGTCTGTGAAGTGAACACACGTGGCAACGGGTCTCGACGAGACCATATAGCTGGCTCAGAGATACAGGTCACTTTCTCATATCGTCGAGAGAGACGTGACGTGAGGTGGTATTAGAGATAAAAAATACCCCTCAAACATACCAGAGATACTGTCACCAGTTCACTTTCTCATTTCGTCGAGAGTGACGTGACGTGACGTCGTATTAGAGATAAAAACACCCCTGAAACATACCAGAGATACTATCACTACTTCACTTTCTCATATCGTCGAGAGTGACGTGACGTGACGTGACGTGACGTGACGTGACGTGACGTGACGTCGCATGAGAGATAAAACACCCTCAAGCATACCAGTGATACTGTCACTGACCCGATTTGAATTTAAGTTAAAGATAAGATTTTCTTATATTAAAAAATAATGACGTAAGATCGAAACCATGACGAGGCGTAAGATAATTGACGAATTCCTTAGGATTTTCGAACGCATGAAAAGCGAACCAGCAACCGGTCTGGGTGCTACGGCTCACATGCAGAAGGTCGATGATGATGATCACTATATGCGTGATGAGGATGTAACGGCGGTAATAAAGGAATTAGTCGGACCAGCCGAAATCGTTCGAAGAGGGCGTAGAACCATTATCTGGGCATATCATATCGATGTTGATGGCGTGATAAGCCAGAGAATAATACGAGACGTAGAGTCAAACGCTCACAACGCATTTTACCTGAGATATTCATGTTAGTACGTTCTTCGTAATTCGAAAATGATAATACTGTAAGGGACCTGCAGTCTGGTATTTGTCAGGATGATTATCCAGATATCTGGTTTGGTAGCTCCGCATCAACAAGGATGTACACTATCAACTAAATATTGGCTGAGAATAGAATACGAGAGCGAATGTCAATTCATCAAGTTTAATAAAGTCTTAACAAACATGTAACAGCAATTAAAGTATTCTTTACAGCGTAATATTATGTACAGCGGTTATTTTGTCAAGATATCTGATGTGGTACTCTTGTCGATGCCTATAAATGAAAGCGGAGCAAGGCCAATCAGGTTCGCGTACGCGTCTCAACTACAACGGATCACGATGGTATTTGGATGGTATATGTGGTGGGATCTAACCGTAGTGAACCAATACTTAATTTAACATGGGAAGTAACGATCCTACACAATGCCTCGTTCTCTTGTGAAAGTGATTTATGTATTAAACACGCCTCTATAAATCACTTGTAAGTGCATAGTCACTGCACTAAAACATAAGGAATTTGCGTGTAGCCACTCCACTAATTCATAAAATATAGTAGTTTGGTGTATTGACGTTTGTGTATTAGCCACTGCGCTAATATAAAGAACGTTGCCAAAACATCAGGGCCCGTATTCATAAAGAATCTTAGTCACGTATTCAACTTAAAGTTGATCTTAACTTCCTACTTCGACTTAGTTTTCGACTTACGGTCGTCTTAAATTTTAAGAAAATCTTAAGTCCTATTCATAAAGGTAAGTTCGACTAAGAATTGTCTTAAACACTGTTAAATCTAAGAAAAACTTAAGACACCTCATGGGTAGTCTTCAAGCAATCTTAACTTAACACTAATTATTCACGAATGCCTCTGTCATATTTTAGGGGTAGTGGGCACAGGCCGTCAGTATGTTGATAGGATGGTGTAATCAGAACTCCAGATAAGTTTTGTATCTAGAGAGTATTGAACCCCAGATTTCAAATTCAGTGCACATTTTAAGTTAAAACAGTATATTACACCACCCTATCATCATGACGACTGCCTGTGGCTGATATTAGTCAAGTTATGGAGTACGGTACTGGAACAGTTATTGTTTTCATATTCAAACAGTTGATTTAAACCTGTACTACAATGTATCTCTTTCAGGTATCACAGGCTGCTGTGGAATCGAGACTAGACTGAACTGTACGTGACAGAAACTGGTGCATGCTATGGACATATTCTTGTGGAGCAAGCTGATTATTTAATGTGAACAGTGTTTAGATTGAAGTTTTCATTCAAGACCATTGTGCTAAAATTTGGATTAAAACTCATTGTATCAGGGTATGGGATCATGTGGTTTCCAAATGTTTCCGAACAACATTTTCAGACGTGACATAATCTTTGGCGTTATTTAAACAGCTCTTCCTTTTGATGATATATAACTCAACAAATATGAAACATGCTTTATGTTGCTGTAAAAGGTCTTTACAAACTCTTATATTTAACTTTCACAAAGAATCGAGTTGACCGTTTCTTTCCAAACTAAATTGAGTGTACAATGTAGGGCCAACAGTTTTGCATATGCTGCACTATGTTTCATCATATTTTGTCATTCCGTTAGAAAGATATTAAAGGAAACCTATTGTAACCATATATAAAAACATGACAACATGCCGATGATAAACCAGATGATCACACACCCTGTTGCATGTACATACAGTATGCTGATTGATATACAGTTCTAGTATGTCCAATTATCTGATTTAAGGTTCCGTCTGCCTGTAACTAACATTTTCAGGTACTTATTATCTCTGCAACCAAGTCGTTATTTATTCAAAACCTTTTATATTAAAGGTACATGCCCACTCAGTTGACAGAGCTTCATATAAGCTTTGTGTCTAAATCGTACTATACCCCCTGATTTCAAAATCATTGCGTATTTTACTTTTACAATTAGATTATTGATTATCTTCATTACAAAATAGGGGACAAAGGATAAAACAATATATGAAACATGTAAACAGTCACTTACAGTCCCAAACACCGTTTTATTTTTGCAGCTCAACTAAGTGCATTTTCAACTTTATGACAGTATTTTCACTACTCAATTTGAAATTGCTGTGCGTTTTTTATATTCCCAATTTTGATAATCACTGCGTATTCAGCTAAAATAATTGCGTAAAATACGTCAATACGCATCTTATCTGGAGCTCTGAGTAGACACAAAATGCACTTCATATCAGAGACATCATCTGAGACATTTTCTGGCAAAATAAACATTCATTCACCATTTCCCTATGTATTGATTGTAATTATTATACATTTTATATCAGACGTAATTTTCCACACTGATGTCAGGGGCGATAGCCGTGTTTCCTTAAAATATCAACGGACATTACTATTTATGCTCTGTATTTATTTTTTGATATGCAATGATTATACTTTATAATCTGTCAAAAATATTATTTTTTCAGGTGACGCATTTAATTAGCATAAATAATTAAAGAATATCATGCCTCATTTGCATATGAAAATAGCCTGATACCACCTCGCGTCACTATCAGTAAAATAAACATTACTAAATGATTATATCTGTACAGCGGGCACTCGTAATTTTGAACAGTGACAGCATTATACACTTATTTAACTTCCTATAAAGAACATTGTTGTACCTACTGAGTGGGCATATACCTTTAAATTGCATACATATGCTTGTTTATCATCATCCCTGTGTTCATTCTATAGTCCGCCCATATGGTCAAGTAACTTAAATTTGTCAATAAAATTATTTGTATATGTTTGTTTAACATGTTTATACCACGTTTGAAAATACAGAACATAATGATTATGTATTCGCCTTGTACAGGCGGGCGTCCGGCGGGCGGACACAGCTTGTCCATGCATATCTAGAGTTCTACTTGAAATATTGTAACCAAATTTGGTATACATTACATGTTGAAGAAACCTATGCATTTTCAAAAAAATTATGATGACTTATCTCCCCTTGGCGGCCATTTTTATTTTCGCACTCTGTACCCTTGTCCACGTAACAACTCAGGTTCTACTTGACGGATCATAACCAAATTCGCTATATATTTATCACGTCAAGATGAAGAACCCTATTTGTTTTCAGTGAGATATCCTCCCCGTGTTGGCTTGCCTTGCCTCGATGGGTGTATCTTGTGACTTGGCACTCTTGTTTAGTACCTAAAATCTTCTACAGCTATTGGTTCCGATTCATTTTAAACTCTATACATGGTATTGTTCTTTATTGTCTATATTTTCATTTTCTCATCTTATTTCTGCTGCCTCTGTGTGATTTCCAATTTGGTATTAATTAATAATTCTGGGCTATTTCGAAAAAGTCCATTGAATCAGCAGGGCGAACATTAACTCTTGTAGTCTACTCCCGTACCGTCGTCTGACCAGCGGATGTTGGAAACTATGTAGTGAATATTTTGACAAGATTAAATTTCCATCAGTTGTACGTGTGTGGGGGGGGGGGTGGGTGGGTGGTGGTCGTAGGGGTTCCTACTTACATGAATGACGATTTGCCTGGTTTGTTCCGTATGTACCTATCTTTGGCTGGTTTGTTACCTGGGAGTTGAATTGGGTTATTGGGTTAATCTACTCCCTACGGACGGTACGGGAGTAATTGCAAGAGTTACCGTTCGCAACTAGGGGTTGTTCTATTTTCGAGCTCTTTGAAATGCACTCCTGTGTTTTACGGCATTTAACTTCACAGACTGGTGGTAAACTGTGATCTATGTAAACTCCGTGGCTGAACGTGGGGTGGGGTGCAACCCCGGAACCCCCCTCTAGATCCGCCCCTGACTATATAGTGTTTTTTTTATTGTAAATATTCAGTTCTGATTTTGAGATTTTTCCCACATTTGTACATGTACTTGGAACATGTACTTGTAGTTGTACAGGTAATATATGGGATTTAGTACTAAACCCATTGACCCGGCATTAAATTACCGTAGCTGTTGATAGACCGTTAAATCCGAACAAACAAGCAAACAAACAAAAGTGTGTGGGGGAATGTTCAGCATTGAATCAGAATAACATATTCTCTTAAACGTTTTTATCATACAGTACACCGTCTACCGCCGTACCGCACTCGGTCTCAATTCGTCGCCGCTCACAGTAAACTTCCTATGATATTATCATATATGTGTTCGGCGCCATATCCAACAATGTCGTAAGCACTCGCGTGTGTTTGATACGATTGCATACAACATTTTGCGACGCGAATGCTGGACGCGGACGTGATAGAAGACATCATTTGACGTTGTCGCCAATATAAACAATGCCATACTTACTTTCAATTACAATAACTCAAATGGGCAATGGAAGCAGAAGACGAAAACGAAGGAATATAAATCTTATATTAGGCGAAAGCATTCCATGTGATAGACGCAAACTAAAATATAAATGGTGAACCTAACGGCTTAGAAGACAAAGCTGTTTGAACCAATACTACCCCATCAATGGAGGCCCGAATCAGTTCACCCAGCTTTGTGTTCCGAAATTGACTACAGCGTCAACTACCAAAACCAACGAGAAGACCAATAATCTTCTCACGCCGCTTTAAGGCGAAGTAATAAGAAAATAGCAACAAAACGATACTTCCTTGAGCGGCTGCCACGTCTCTAACATCAACCTCAAGCACGGCGATGTCCGTACAGGGTATAGGTATGGTAAGCAAGACAACAATGCATATGACCCTATAGCGAATGTAGGACATTTGCCCCCCGGACATTTGCCCCCCAGTCCAAAAATGGCAGGGTGGACAATTGCCCCCCAGTCGAAATGTAGGGGCGGACATTTGCCCCCCAGTTTGAAATGGCAGCTAGGACATTTTGCCCCCCCAGTCAATATGTAGGGCGGACATTTGCCCCCCAATGGAAATGGCAGCTAGGACATTTGCCCCCCAGTCGAAATGGCAGTTAGGGCATTTGCCCCCTAGTGAACAATTTGAGGTATGACAAGGTGTGACAAGATTACAACACATTTCCAAACAACCAGTTTATTTGAGCATAAATTTGTGATCAAGTGTAAAACAGATAATAGATTAACGTCAATATCAACACAATCTTGGCATGATTGTCAATGTTTGTGATCAAGTACTATGAACTAACCATGATAATACTCATTATTTCGATGTCTCGTGAAATTAAAACAGATAACAGATTAATGTCAATGTCAACACACTCTTGGCATGATTATCAATGTTTGTGATCAAGTACTATGAAATTCGAACAAATAACAAAATGTCACATTATAGCACATCAGTATAGTAGCACGTTTTAGAGTTACAATTGTCAATTGACGAATCGGACGGAATGTCCGACCGCTCTAAGGAAGTCGCGCACATCCTTCTCACCAGCATCAAAGTCCTGGCACAGTTGTTTAAGTCTATCCTGCAGATTTCTCATCTCGCGGCGGACACGTTTACGTGTTGGGGCACCCTGTCTCACTCGCTCCACTTCTGTGATCACGTTGAGTTGATCCTTCTGTATACACTGAATAGTATGCCAGAGTCCGGGATTTTTATGTCCTACAAGGTGGCTGAACGAGTTGTTCCACGCCTCACATTTGTTGTTGGTCCGGGAACCATCTTCTAGAGTGACCTGGTTCACGTTCCATTTATCAATCGCATACTTCTTCGGACTCGTTCGCTGTAATGTGATGCGTCCCCTGGCCCCCATCACAGACTTGTACGGTCCACTCACAAAGTTGGTGTCGAAGTACTCGGTGAGGTCTTCCAGTGCCGGTGGGGTGACAGTCTTCAGATAGCGCATACCATCCTGGACGCGGCTAGGTGGCAGGAACGCAAGCCCATCGAGCATGCCACAGTACTGTTTCACTTCATCATCTTCTTTGTAGAGAGTTGAAAGTCCTTCACTCTGTACCCGCCGCCATGTACACTGAGTAAGGTGGTAGAAACATCCCTGGATTCGGACATGGCATCCCAACATAGATGCGACTGCGCCGTGAATACCCAGTTCAAAGTCGCAAGTCAGGACGGCCGGATCAGGTGTGAGTTGAACAGCATCGCAGGCGTTCAAGACGGCGGTGAATACTTCCTCGTAGCTAGACTGTTGTTTGTCCGGAAGGAAAGCGTAGACACAGGTCAGAGTCACATCGTTCACCTCGGCGCGAATGACAAACAGCTGCGTAAACTGCCTAGGCGCAGTGCCGAATGTCCCGTCAACAAACCAATGGGAGCTATCACAGAGATGTTTAAGTCCTAGTTCTGTCGCAAACACAATTACACGGCCGTCGTTGGATTGTCCTTCTACATAGTTGTCGTAGATCAGGAAGGGGAGTTTGTCTGGACCACCTGTCGTCTCGAATGCCTCTGGTAGCTCAGGGATGTCGTTGATGCTGGTTGACAACCAACACGACTTGGAAGTTGTAAATTGTAACCATTGTCCGCTAACAAACTACATTTATATTTACCATTGAGTCAGTAGTAAGTGTCCCCTTGCAAGAGGCACTCTTGCGTTTGGAGCATTCCCAGTGGATAGTGGAGATACGGCTCTTCTTCTTAGTATACGAGTAACCCTCGTATAGTAGCTTCTCAGCCCCTCTAGTACTGGTAGTCAGTTCCATCGTGGTATGAGATTTGTAGTAATGCAGTAGACAATTCCATGGCTAATATACTGCATGAACCTTTAATTAGTTTCACTCAATTCTCACAAGTTTTTCACTTTAAGAATTACCATCTATTAAATCACATTATATCTAATTAAATAATGAACTCAGTATGTGTACACTTTAATCACAATCAAAGACTTTTAACACCTCTCATGATATTAGTTCAAATTTTTGCTAATTATGTGAATGGATATCATTAGGTAATCAGTGTTTAAAGCTAATCAGTAATCACACCCAATTTACTTTGATGTCTTTGATAATTAAGTATCATGGTACACTTCATACAATACAACTTTTGCTAATTATGTGAATGGATATCATTAGGTAATCAGTGTTTAAAGCTAATCAGTAATCACACCCAATTTATTTCTTTGATGTCTTTGATAATTAAGTATCATGGTACACTTCATACAATATGTCCTACCCTACATTTCGACTGGGGGGCAAATGTCCTAGCTGCCATTTCGACTGGGGGGCAAATGTCCTAGCTGCCATTTCCATTGGGGGGCAAATGTCCGCCCCTACATTTCGACTGGGGGGCAATTGTCCTAGCTGCCATTTCAACTGGGGGGCAAATGTCCACCCTGCCATTTTTGGACTGGGGGGCAAATGTCCGGGGGGCAAATGTCCATATCCCCCCTATAGCACAAACAAATTGATACATGTACATACTGTGCAAGAAAACAAACAACAAAAAGTCTAAATAAAAAAAATATAAGAATATATATAATTTTGAAGGGCGAAAGAAACTGAACATAAGACATCGGGAGGGTGGGACACAAAATGTAATATATGTGGTCGCTACCACGGAATATCAAGCTGTGATTGAAACAGCCGGACGCCGAAAATTGTGCGTAACAAGTCCGCAGCAAAGCAAAACAATTTTTTAAACAGCCAATCAAAAGGACGTATTACCCATAACAACGCAACAATCAAAACAACCACAATGTTGGGGCTAACCATTGAAATAAGCTTTATAAAAACTAAAAGGAATTATTAAATAACCAATAATCCAGAGCTGCATTAGATAAATGACAAATAAGTGAACACAATAATTAAGGCGCCTTCTTTGACGGAATTCCATGTTCTAAAAATAGCACAAGGCTCACATACCGGAAAACACCGGATATTAAAGAGAGCATCCGCGCATAGTAATTAATATTTTTTAAAATTAAAAAATTTCCAATTACAGTAACTCAAATGGGCAATGGAAGCAGAAGACGAAAACGAAGGAATATAAATCTTATATTAGGCGAAAGCATTCCATGTGATAGACGCAAACTAAAATATAAATGGTGAACCTAACGGCTTAGAAGACAAAGCTGTTTGAACCAATACTACCCCATCAATTGAGGCCCGAATCAGTTCACCTAGCTTTGTGTTCCGAAATTGACTACAGCGTCAACTACCAAAACCAACGAGAAGACCAATAATCTTCTCACGCCGCCAAACCGAAGGACCGCCAAAAATCAAAATAAAACACCGAGAGAAAAAAAAAATATATATATATAATTTATAAATTTTCATAGCTACTCACCAAGACGAGCTACAGTCCGCTTTCATCCCATCCTTTCGTCGAAATTCCGGAAATTCAGTTGAGTCAAATCGAATCAACTACATCCTATTCCAGCGGAAGGGAATATGGTCCATCAGTGATATTCTTCCTTCCTGAAAATTACGGCAAAAGGACAGCCAGAAAGCCGTCAAAACAAGTCAACATGTACAAGTGACAAACGTTAAGCAACGTCACACTTAACTACACAAGAAAGATTTACAACTGCTAATAACCGTTTACTAGCAAAGCCAGACCTTACACAGCAAAGAATTTGTGATATGTCAATCTAAATTTATGCATTACGCAGGCGCTTAACCACCTGCAAATAAAAGTTGGTTAACACTCGAGAACCCTCATTGTTGAGATGTAACCCACCATCTCTAATCGCAAACATGTGCCTGTGAGGGCTGCCATTCTTTGCTGACAAAGGCCTGAATGTTGAAACAAACGGAATTTTCCTAAGTTTACACAAGCGCCTGATTCTATTGTTAGCTCTAATAACCAGGCATTCTGAAGTAAAAACATCGACTGGTCTTGGAATAATAGCCGAGTACAAAAGTTTGATCGATGACTTGGTGTTTTTGATGACCGATACCAAATTGTTCAAGGCTGCAGGAAAGTCATAAGGTGACATGTAATGAATGTCATTGGTACCCACATGAAGAATGAGAAAATCAGCAGATGAAACTGCTCGTTGCAAAAGTGCGTTGCGCTCGAATTCCCTAGCAAGTTTGTTGAATGTTGCACCAGGAAAACATAATAACCTCAAGCAGTCGATTCCAATCACGTACTTCGCAATAGAGTCGGACACCAGTAATATCTGTTTCAAACCTGAATAATTAGAACCAGCAATGGTATCAGTGTACAAGAAAACATTATATAATATCTCTAAGAATACAAGCAATACAAACTCTAACTATGATGATAAGTCCTGTCCCAAGCAAAGGCAATAAGTAACGACTATATTACAATTCCCCCCCCCCCGGGTATGCATATACATTGGAAGAGAAGAAACGATCTGCATGATCCCCTTATGTAGCTAAAGTGATAGAACCTGCACCTGCACGCGTAAGTAAATTTACACCAAATCCATCATACGACGCGCCACTAACACTTTATCTGACATAGTGAAGGTTAAATATTTTTTGTACGCATCACTCTTCCAATCGCCCTGTAATTGAATCAACTCCGCAGAAATTCCTGCTTGAAAAGCCAGTGTCGCACCACCTCTGCGGAAACTATGTGATGAATAAGAAGAGGGATTCAAACCAATGCACTTGATAATAGCTTTCAGACGTTTTTGAAATAAATAATATGTGAAACTATGATGTGTTGACCAAGAAAATAAGGGTTTATCAGAAGCGAGAGGTACCAAACTAAGCATGTTCTCATAAGCTAATACCGGACATAATAGGGAGTTTGTTCTTAACAATGGGATTTGCAAAATCCTTTCCCCAAATTGTAGCGTTTTTGTCCATTTAAATGTAATAATCAAACCATATTCAACAACCTTAACATCACTCCTTAACAGGAATTTACCAGATGTATCCAAAGAATTTTCGGGCACCAGATTAGATTTGCGAGCCAACAAAAAGAAAGCAAACAAGCACAGACACCAAAAACACGCATCTACTGGAAAGGACAAATTCAGTTGTATCCGAAACTGATTAAGAATAGTGCAAGTAATAGGAAATGCTTGCTTAACGCAATGCGGATTAAGGCGCTGAATGCCTTTAAGGCTTAAATTGAGCAAAAAATTATTAATCTCCAGATCCACGCCAATAATAAATTGTAAAGTACGCACCCCACACTAACGTAATTCCTGATAGAGTCTACCGCCTTAAAAGTACGACTGAGAAACTGTGAAAACCTGGATAGAATATTCGTAGTCGCAGGTGGAATCGGCACCAAATGGAAATAGAAACAGAATAGCAAATAAGTTTCCCACTGAAACATGCAGATTCTTGACTGTGCCCTTAGCATACCCGGATTTGGTAGAAACAGTGAGATCCTGCTTCAGCTCCTTTAAATGCACATCTGGAAAGACAAAGTACACAATCCCAGAAGTTTAATTGATATTATTAAAGTGCGATGCCCTGATGGGCAGGCAAATATTACCAATCACATGAAAAACCAAATAATTCTTCAGAAGCTATGCATTCTATGCCAGATTGACCGAACAACTGAAAGAACTGTACTTCATGACCTTTGTCAAGGTCCCAACGACTTAGATGATCCGCGAGCCTGTTATCAATACCACTAATATGCTCAACCCTGACCTCAAATTCAAACATGGCTGCTAAAAAACAAATTTCCCGCAAACAAGACTGCAGGAATTCGTTGCGTGTTGATCCTTTATTAATGACTGAACATGACGATTGGTTGTCACAGAAAATCTTAATTCTTTGACCTTTCAAGCATGAGCCCCATAACTTTAATGCTACTACTATCGTTAGCATCTCTAGCTCATTAATATGTAATGTTCGTTGAATAATGCTTGGCGGAAATGTTGAATGGAAATAACACTGACCATATGTACCACCACATCCATCCAAAGAGGCATCGGTAGACAACACACTGTCTGCCTCGGACCACTCCAATGTAGACATCATGGAGACACCATTATATAGCGGGAGAAAAGTATCCCACCATAACAAATTCTTTTTCAAGTAATTTGGAACTGAATGAAATTGGCAATCCAAAGTATAAATCTCTCGAAGAAATCTGAGCAAACGCTGCACAAAAATTCTTCCTGGTCTAACACAGGCACTAACAAAATTTAATTTGCCAAGAAGCGATTGTAACTCTTTTTTAGTCATTTTGGATTTATGTAACCAATTTGCAACTAATAATGAAATTTCTTCAAGGCGTTCTGGTGTTATTTCAAGCGACATAGTGACCGTATCGAATTGAACTCATACAAATATCATGCGCGTGGACGGAGAGCACGCTTTATCTTTGGATTCCTCAATCCCACACTTTTCCAACGTACTCTTTAATGTTAAATAGGCAAATTGAGCATTATTTGCCTTTTCTGCTCCAACTAGATCGTCAAGGTAATTCAGAATGGCTATACCCATTAGTAACATAATGAATGCAATTGCGTTAGTTAGCCTTTGACAAATGTAACTAGCACTTCGAAGACCATACTGAGCACAGTATCAAACATTAAATGACCCTTGAAATGAAAACCAACTTTGTGGTACTCACTGGGATCCAAACTAATCTGGCGAAATGCTTTACGGAGATCACATTTATACATTAAACACCCCTGTCCGCGTGCTCTTATTAATTGTACAAAGTGATCCACCCTAGGATACACCAAGGAAAAAACTGCTTTGCCTAAATATTCATTCTTATGTATAGTATCATTTATCGCCTTACCTTTCGGAAAACTTAAATCTAATATTACACGTCTCTCTGACGTGTTTTTCTTAGGAACTGTATTTAACGGAGAAAATGTTGCATGCTTATTAAATGGATTGTGCGAAAATGGACCCACAACTGTTTTGGCAATTAACTCTTTAACAAAATACGACTCCAGTTGATTTGGATATTCTCTAGCCCCCTTGTTATTTCTGCATTTTATGGAGGAACTAATCGAATTATCCCCGGTGCATCCCAGAGGAAATCCATACTCGAGCAAATCACATAACTGTGAATCTTTGTAATTGATTAACATACGCCGAAGGAATTCAAAATTCAGTTTATCATTCACTTTAATGCGACAATGTTCATAATTGTATTTCCCAGAATCTATGACCTTATTGTGGGCTTGTACCAAGAATTCTATACTAGCATAATTACGTATAGCAACAGAACAAATGTTACATTTTAAGTGGGAACAGCATCTAACATGATCTAGCGCTTGCACTTCCGCACCTGCATCATTATGCTCATTTGAATCAGATGACTTATCAACGTTCTTACTTTGTTCTGCACTCTCAAATTGCACAAAGGAGGGACAAAAAACTTCAATTAAATGTTTGTTAATTGGAATATTTTTAACAACATGATCCATAGATGCAAGTCACATTACAGAATGAGGGCAATCCTTTGAGCATTCTGCATGCTTCACTTTTCTGCCGTCTTTTTGCCAACATTCAGCACAAATGTGAAGACAATGCCTCATCCTACCCCTGACTACATCCATGTGATCACCCTGTTTGTTACATCTGTTACGGTTGAATAATCAACAGAACCAAACGTTCTCGGACGATTCAAATTCCTTCTGCGTAGGTTTAACATTTTTGAACGATTGTTTCCTCGCCGAAACATTTCCTCCGAGTAAATGCCTGGCCAACATGACCTGCTCCGTGGATTGTGGGTCATTAGACCATTGCTTATGTCCCAATTCAATGGCACGCAGCCAGGCCGCATAAAAGCCACGCAATCCCTCGAAAGAATATGTGTTTGACAAGTAAACAATGCGTTTCAACAAGTTTATTCTGCCTTTGCGCTCTTGCGTGGAGATAATTTCAGATGAAACGATTTCCAGCTCACCTGCTACAAACAGTTTAAAGTCAAGGTTATCGAAAGAAACCGACTTGTTAACATATTCAAACTGCAAGTGCGAATGCGGCCACTCTTGCGGATTGACAACACGGTCCGCTGCTTTCGCAGTTATTCCAGATTGCATAACTTTTTTCTTGTGTTTTTTAGCATTTGAATGACCGCCATCTGAATTATTAGTATTACGGTCCATTTCAGATCTAGCGTCAGACAATTCAGAATCAGACGACAAATCTAATTCGGAATTCTCCGACTCAAGACCTGAATTTCTTAAGAATTTGCCGACCTTTTTTCGTAATTTAGAGTTTTTTCGCAAATCATCAATTGTTATTTTCTGTTCATCCCCACTGCTTAATACGTCAAGCTCTGGAATTTTTACAGATAAAGGGTCTGTTTTCGAAACAGCACCTTTAACACTTTTGGCCACATGCGGGACTTCCACGACAAAGTTACCTTCTTTCTTAAAAGAGTTGACCTCCTTCTTAGCCTTAGCTAGCTGGTCCAATAAGTCACGCTTTTCCTTCTTCAACGACAGCCGTCGTTTCTCCTTATCCAGACCCTCTAACTCCCGTTTTAGAGCACTAATCTCCAATTCCTCCGCCTCGAAATTTGGACATGGCGACGCTTCCGGTGACCTGTTGTTGTTGTTGTTGCTTGGCCTCTCTCCGCCAAAGCCGGGCACCCCCGTCGTTGCAACCGTCTCACCTGTAGACGGCTCCGTAATTGGGGAGAACAATGCACTCGCGTACCCGCTCCCACTCGGCACTCTTAGCGTATTGTCGGACTGACCACTAATCGTGGCACTAATGGTCGACCCTTCCGTCGCGAACTTGTTGTAGTCCTTGACAGTTTGCGCAGCCCTCCGCTTTGGTCTAACGCATTCTTCGCCCTCGCTGGAAGCCATGCTGCGACTTCTTGGCAATTGTAGTTAATATTTTAAGTTAACAGAATATATATATAGAATAATTGTCGGCTATTGCACACGCAACGTTGCCCCAGACAAAGCAACACGCCAAACTCGAAAACACAAAATGTAATAGATGTGGTCGCTACCACGGAATATCAAGCTGTGATTGAAACAGCCGGACGCCGAAAATTGTGCGTAACAGGTCCGCAGCAAAGCAAAACAATTTTTTAAACAGCCAATCAAAAGGACGTATTACCCATAACAACGCAACAATCAAAACAACCACAATGTTGGGGCTAACCATTGAAATAAGCTTTATAAAAACTAAAAGGAATTATTAAATAACCAATAATCCAGATAAGTGAATACAATAATTAAGGCGCCTTCTTTGTTCCATGTTCTAAAAATAGCACAAGGCTCACATACCGGAAAACACCGGATATTAAAGAGAGCATCCGCGCATAGTAATTAATATTTTTTAAAATTTAAAAATTTCCAATGTAGAAGAGCGTTTCCGGTGTTGCTAAAAATCGTATTGGATTCTCATAAATTATTCGCGTGACCTTTGTCTTAGATTTGAGAAAAATCTTAACTGAGATTCGTCTTAGATTGATCTAAGTTTATACTAATTTAAGATAAATCTTAATTTTGATCTTTACTAAGACGGACTTAAGTCTAAGTTTAAGATAAATCTTAGATTCTTTATGAATACGGGCCCAGGGGTTTAAGCACTCCAACTAGATTCAGTCCTGTTTTGTGTATTAGACACTCCACTGAGCGTTCAGTGTTTACAACTTAACACGATGTGGATCAACCGTGTCTTTGGTAATAATTAATACAAGGTAATATTGCGTATCTATATTTGACACTTACAATGAGTTTAATAGAAGCAGGTAAGTGCACAAGTATCAGTATTGGCTCAAATAAAGCTGGTTATTGGTTTTATCGAGTATTGGTTTTCAAAAAGTAGCGCCTATGCAACTATGTAGTAACTACGATTAGATTCTGAAACTGGCCGTGCGCCGTTCTTTTATAGACATCTCAGAGTACCACGTGATGGCTATTAACCAATGAAAACACTGGAAATTTGGATCATTTCCTACGGTTTGCTCATAAAACAGTTACTAGTATTCTAACTAGGAACTCGGGTCGGCCGGACTTTCGCACCTTTTACTCCGCTTCTGACAAAGTGTCAGAAGAAGGAAAGAGGTGGAAACCGGAGTTTCTCATAAAAGCGGAAAACAGGGAAATATCCATTATTCAGACTGCGGATTTCAGAAAATGACCGTCAACCAATCAGAAGTCTCGAAAGCTGACACACCTACAGCGACTCTGGTAAGAAAATCGGGTTTTGTATTTAAACTAGGAGGTCCACCTATTTAACTTTGAACTCCTTTTTCTCCGTTCCAAAATCTGAGCCAAAATCTAAAAAGGGGAGTACGCCGTAGTTCGCTGTATTTAAGTAAAACCAAATATAAGAACACAAAATGGGATCGCGCACTTGCAAAACCAATAAAAAGTTCGCTTAGCAACGAAATACTTCGCTTCACAGAAATAGTAAGCTTTTGAGACTAATTGACTAATCTCCGTTATTCAGTCATTCGCTCCTTTTATAAAGGTATAAGTAAGGTTTGTAGTTCAAAAGTGTCAGAGAGATGGAGTTTGTAACAACAGAGAAAATGGAATAAAACGAGCGAATGAAAGACGCGGATTGATTTGACATTCAACACTATGAATGCCTAAGCACTACACTACATACATGTAGGAAATAATCCACGTTAAACAGGCAATGTTTAACGTGAAAAACAAGTCTTAATCCTACTAAAACATTATTCCTAGGGAGAAAAATCGGAAGTTAACCAATATTTGTGTATTATACTTGGTAGAAGACCTCACAGCTTCCAATAATTTGTCGATACACCGGGCGCACCGGTTCAAAGGTCAAATTCGCGGAAGTGAAAGTTTAGAGAAATGTCTTGATCCAAAATCAGTCAGCTTTAGCCAAATATCAGATAAATTATGACCTGTCATTACTCAGGACATCTTCCAATGGGTGATATAGACGGACTTCAGTTACGCTCGGATGTGCTAAATTCAGACTGAATATCGGATTATGCGGTACAGAATATGTCATTTCCACATTGTGGCAGAAATTAACACATGTCAAACAGAGAACAATAATGGGAATCTTAACCTCCAAGTAACCTCTGCAACTAATCAACATGTGTCGGTAAGCTTGGTCAAATATTCAACATGTTCTCATGTTATAGTACATTACAGTTTACAGTGTTTAAAGATGGGTGGGGTAACAAGTGACAAAGGGCACATGGCCACAATCCATGATCCTTACAATACTATGGTGTTTCACAAGGAACGCCACGGTAGTCCTTGGATGAAAAAACTCGCTCAAGCTCGCGATTGGACAGTCACTCAAGAGTCGATAATAGTGGAGGTCGCACAAGTCGAGAGACCGAGCAGCATGTGGGTGTTCGTAAATTGGGTGTCAGTCGAGGTGAAGACGTTAAAAGTGCCGACTGTCCGACGGTAAATCGGAAGTCGCCGGACCGAATTTCCGACTATGAAAAAAAAAAATTAAAAAAAAGAAAAAAAAAAAAAGCTCTTAAATATCACCGAAAATTAATTTTATTTTTTTTATAAAACCGAATGTCCTGTAACATTTTGGCAGCTTCGCGGAAAATATGAACCTAGGAATGTTGAGTACCGCAAGGTTTTAAGCGCAGGTGGAAGACTCGAACCTAAGACCGAAGACTTGGCTCATTTGGAAAACGTTACCCCACCCACCCATTTCCATACACTATACATTACAGCTATACACTATATCTTAAAGGTTGTAAGGTATAGTGTATTGAAATGGGTGGGTGGGGTAATGTTTTTCAAATGAGCCAAGTATTGGGTCCTAGGTTCGAGTCTTCCATCCGTGGTTTTAAGTTGGAAATCTAATATATAGGTACAAAAGACACGGACACTGCCGAATGACCATTTGCATATGTGTAACATTTTTCTTAATCACAAACTCAGGAATAGCTCCCTTAAAGGCCCAACTGGGATATAAAAGCCACCAGATGACGCTGGGCAGGCTTTTTGATAATTTTATGCATGCTTCACTTCAGGGACACATTTTCAGATATTTTAGAAATACCACTGAACAAATAAGTACACTATTTCACACAGACATAGATAATACAACTTTGAAAGGTTTAGAAAAATTTGGATTTAAGAAAACAAATGTAAATGTGCTTTTGAAGTAATACAATGTACTCAACTGACAACTGATTCAAACTTGCCGGGCGGAGCGTAGCTGTTACATATGTAATTCATGCACAGAGCTGAGTTCATGACCCGACATTGTAAACAACCCCATGTGTTTAGTGATAACGCTAACAGCTATATCTGCCTGTATGGTCAACATCATACAGTATGCCAGCAGCACAACTTTAATTTTGGACAGTAATATCAAATTGAATGTGTGGTTGGTATGCACATAACAAGGTGAATGAAACAAAACCATGGTTTAATAGACCAGCAAGAGAAATATTTTGCCTAGAACTTTATACAGTGGCTGTGAAAATGCAGTACCGGTGTATACTAATTATAAACAGTATATACTCGGGTTAGTATGCACAGTCACAAAACAGCATGTATGTGAAGTCTGATCTGGAATTTACATGACTACATGAATTCAAGTTTGCTAGCAGCCTTATTTCCTGTATCCTAACACATACCAGTATGACTATTTCAACACTGGTCTCTAATTAGCTGTCAGCATATATTATATCTGCAGCAATGCAGTCTAACTGGGATGGGGTTATCTGTGGAATGACATGACACAGTTACACATTTTTATCAAATACCGACTTATTACAAACACATATTATTATATATTGGTTACACATGTACTTACAAAATACATCGGAGATAGGAACCTTGTTCAGGTCCAGAAGCACAATATAGGTTTCACTATATGTACATGACACACTCTAATTAAGTAACGGGCACTGGACACGTTACGACATGCATATCCCCGGATCAGCTGGTGCATCCTCGCAGCCTCATCAGGATCTACACTGTTAAGTTTGGTGGTCATTCATGGTGGCTCTAATTAATGCTGTAAACTGCATCATGCTATAGTCATGTGCTATCTGATTGTGAGTTAAACTGATCAAACACTCAATAAGTCCCATTTTGTTATTGTGTGACACATGGAAAGGTGTTTCATTCAATTTTACTTCTTTCTATTGTTAATAATTTATATAATAGCATCAAAATACTCTTTGTTTTGAAATAGTAAGCAGCAAAATACTATATACGTTTTAGCACTTTTAGTAAATTCTCAATCATTTTCCTGCACAAATGCATGTATCATTTGTGTGTTTTATGGGACCACACGTTTGATAACAAACCTACATACCATATATTTAGATACTGGTCAGTACATAAACCCCTACACTGGCTATCCAGCTGCCCCCTCACTGTTCTACATTGGGAGCAGACGACAAACATGTGCTGCTGTTTATGTATTCTATTTATAAAGCCAGTGTATAACTGACAGGCTGGGGACGCTATCAGTAATTGGATATGCCCCTCCTACTAAATTCGGTACCAGGGCACCGATTGTTGGGCCTTTAAAGGTACATGCCCACTCAGGAGGCACACACTGGATTAAATAAGTGTATAATTGTGTCACTATTCCAACAGCTCTAAAAATGACGAGTGCCCTCTATACAGATATAATAAATTAGTAATATTTATTTTACCTATAGTGACTCGTGGTGGTACCAGGCTATTTGCATATGCAAATGAGGCATGACATTTTTTAATTATTTATAAATGCGTAACCTGAAAAAATAATATTGTCGACAGATTATAAAGCATGATCACTGCACGTCAAAAAATAGATAGAGATAATAAATAGTAATGTACAGTCGTGCTACAGTATCTCGAAGTCGTAGGGATGTCATATTTTAGTCGAGATAGGACTAGGTTCGAGATACCGAGGAAGTGACATGGTCAAATATTTTCGCAAAAAAATATCAAATCATGTTACCTATCACATCACGAGTAAACAATAAAGGAATAATGAAAGAAAACATTTGTTGCTTTCATTATTTTATACGGGCGACGAAGTAGCCCGCTTTATGTTACGCGTATATGAAATCTTACCATTCAGTCAAACTAGGTTGAACATATGATTGAAAGTGTAAAATATGTTTTACCGTAAACCAATCTGGAGCTGGGTGTTTTACGACAGGTGGTATTTTACTACTAATACGGGCGACGAATAATTTCGCCCGAAGTGCCAAGTGCTTCTAAAACAAAATGTATATAACGTCGGCAAGTATACTGAACATAGCTTACGAAGTTACTGAATTTCAAAATATTTGTGTTGTCGTTGTACCTAGACTCGCTTACGAGAGTCTCCAAGGATACCATTCTGTCCACTTCGTCATCTTTGCGCGTTTAATAGTCAAAAGATGGAGGCAAAGGATGACTCCGTCATCAAACAGGGGCCTTTTTTGAACGGAATTCGCTACAAAACTGAGGTCAAAACCGTGTATCCGCACGAAATAGTGCCGACTTTCTCGCGTTATTCTGCACACTTATAATGTTGCTAAGATATTTAAATTGACTTATATTTCCTAAACACGTAAAATAGTAATTAAGAGTATTTACATTTATAAAAAATGCTCTAAAGAGGACGTAAAAATCATCACGGTTTATTCGTTAAGATCGACTGTACGACTGATTCCCTGCGTTTGGCTTGAAGTTGTACTGGTTCCCAGTGCTCGTCAACAAGCAAGCGGGAGCTGAAAATAGTTCAAGTTCCGCGATTGCAGAATACTACCAGCCTTTATCCAGATATTCCCAACGACAGACACCTGACCGATACACAAGTAGAAAGGTAATACATTTAAGTTATTACTGCCACTAATTATTTGTTCGAAACTGCTGCTATGCGGAATTTAATTCAGCATACACATAAATGTTCTTATTTCCGACAAGTGGTAGAAGCCGGCAAATTGTTTCATAATTTGGCTAGTGGAATCGCTACAACGCTTTAAATTAATGCACGGACCGTAGCGATGGACGATAAATGAGCAGTCAGTTGTGTTACGTTTCTACAGTTCATGAATTTATTGATTTATTGGTGTTTAACGGCCTACCAACAGCTAAACCTATGGCCGGGAGGGTGGACAAATGGTGCTCATGCCAGTCATGGGAGTTGTGACCAGTGTAGCTCCTGATCAAAATGCACGCTCCTGTAGCCTGATAAGGATCTATGTTGATTGTAGAAGCATAACGGGTCTTTCATTGAGAGACTGGCGAGCAGTGCAGATCCTGATCAGAATGTGCGGATGCACAGGCTGATCTGGATCTACGCTCGTCGTAAAATCCGTAAGCCCTATTTCTCAAGTCCAAGTCACAAATTAAGGTTTAATCTACAATACTGGGATTCACCCCTGGTTCCATCACTTTCCATAACTAAGACAATATTGGGTAATCTGATTGCTATAAGGGTGCCTGACACTGGATCGGGATATTTTGTTCTCGGTATGGAAAGGCTGATGGTGTAAATTGACGGCAAAATTAGCAATTTAGTTTTATTACCAGGTGAGCTGATTATCTTGAATTAATACACATCAGGCGCGGATACAGGGGGGGGGGGGGTTCCAGGGGGTCCGGACACCGACACATAAAAGTATACCGCTGATACGCAATAGGGCAAACTTGATTAAGCTAAAATTGCGTTTGGAAAGACTCGTCCGGGACATCCCTGATTACGATAAACAAAATGTTAATAATATGTGAAATATATACACCTAATTATACTATTTATGTATCTTGTATTGGATTTTAAATGGCTAAATACAGATAGGAAAATATATCTTTTCGTCAGAAAAAATCAACTATTTCGATTTTATTGCCGCATTGGTCAAGCAGAGCGGTCCGCTGGTTTGACCGCAGAGCACCAGCGTAAAGCGGTCATTCATTCGCAGTTTAAAGAAAAAAAGGAACGTAAACTGCAATTAAAAGCGGAGCGCAGCTAGCATAAGTATTGCAATTCCGCAACCAACTCTTTGGACCGCAGTCACATGATTGCAGTCCGATTGCGGTCCAATTGCAATTAATGGGAACGCGATTTTCAATCCTGCGCTCCAGGAATTTCAATTCGCCTGGTAAGAGAACCGCAGGCCACTCTGCACTCCCGCCTGCGATTCTCTTACCAAGAATTGCAATCCAGCGGTCCTTGAATTGCAATTCGTCCCCTTTGAAATTGAAGTCTAATTGCGGTCCAATCGCGGTCCCGTTTTTGCGGTCATTCTTTCGCGATACCGTTCGTGCGGTCATTATTTTGCAGTCCAGTTTGTGCGGTCATTCTTTCGCAATACCGTTTGTGCGGTCATTCGTTCGCTATTTGCGGTAAAAACTTAGCGTTACGCGTATATATACACCTACAGTAGCGCTTTTCTGCTCCTTACCTATTTGTATATACTAATATCGTATACATATCGTAATCGTATAGTATTGGTATATTTAATGAGCATATCGTATGATCATATAATATTGGTATGTTTGTACCGTATCATCGTATGGTACAGTTTGTTTACATTATACAAACGTACTATACGAATATTATACAAACATACGATATCCGTTCGTATATACGATATATCCGTACGGATATGGTATGAATATACAGTGGGGTTATCTTGCGGTTAAAATATACCGATGCACCGATTCATTTCACATGTAAACATCCGGTTTTCATTTCGATCATCTGCCACAATTTTAAGTTTTTCAAAATGAATAAATTTTCAGTTTTACGATACAGAAACAATTTAAAACTGAGGATTGTAAAGTACGGTATCACAGTGCATATACATGTGTGTTCAATACAGTAATTCATCAGTAATTCATCATTGTACTCCGCACCACAGCCGGGGACACAAAACAATGATCCCCCACACACACCAGCCATCTACAATTGGCGTCCTAAAAGTTCCGGTCTATATCCCACAGTGGGAACAATGTGTATCACCACCACCACCAGTTGTTGTCTATGACTACATTACACCCCCCCCCCCGACCACCACTTCTGTATGTAACGCAGGATGACGTGGCCGACTGATCAAGTGCTAAACTAGTCCTGGTGCGATGGCCGACTGATCAAGTGCTATACTAGTCTTGGTGCGATGGCCTACTGATCAAGTTCTAAACTAGTCGTGGTGCGATGGCCGACTGATCAAGTTCTAAACTAGTCATGGTGCGATGGCCGACTGATCGAGTGCTATGCTAGTCCTGATGCGATGGCCGACTGATCAAGGGCTAAAGTAGTCCTGGTGCAATGGCCGACTGATCAGGGCTAAACTATTCCTGGTGCGATGGTCGACTGATCAAGTTCTAAACTAGTCCTGGTGCGATGGCCGACTGATCAAGTTCTAAACTAGTCCTGGTGCGATGGCCGACTGATCAAGTGCTAAACTAGTCCTGGTGCGATGGCCTACTGATCAAGTGATAAACGAGTCCTGGTGCGATGGCTGACTGATCAAGTGCTAAACTAGTCATGGTGCGATGGCCGACTGATCAAATCGCATGCCATAATAACTAGATGGCCATGGCCTGCATGTCGTGCCCGCCGAGGCATTTGATAGTACAAACAATTTGTTTATTGCAACAAAGCTTTAGCCCGTTGACGTAAAAACATGCCGCACCCGCCGAGGCTTTGATAGTATACCCAAAAACGTTTAACTAAAAAAACACTTTAATCAAAAACTTTATCCTGAATGCACACCAATGTGCCGAATATATCGCTCTGTCTGAAAGCGGGCCCAACAAAAACTTTAAGGGAAATTTCAAAGTAATTTGACCGTGACATTGGGCACATATAAATAATAATGAAAATGTGGGTGACAAATACACAGTATGTGAAGTTTCGAGTGAATTGGTGAAGCGGTTTCAGAGATATAGTGTTCTTAAAGGTATATGTCCACTCAGTAGGCGCAAAATGTTCTTTATATGAGAGACATCATCTGATACATTTTCGGGCAAAATAAACATTAATTCACCATTAATACACATATTTATTGGCATTATTATACATTTTATATCAGACGTGAATTTCCACACTGCTATCAGGGGCGATAACCGTGTTTCCTTAAAATGTTACCAAGACATTACTATTTATTTTTTGATGTGCAATGATCATACTTTATAATCTGTCGAAAACATTATTTGTTCAGGGGATCACATTTAATTAGTATAAGTAATTAAAAAATATCTTGCCCCATTTGCCTATGCAAATAGCCTGATATCATCGCGTGTCACTATCAGTGAAACAAACATTACTAAATGATTATATCCATATAACGGGCACTCGTAATGTTTAGAACTGGTGGAATAGTGACACAATTTAATTGTTGTGCCTACTGAGTGGGTATGTACCTTTAATTAGCATAAATAATTAAAAAATATCATGCCTCATTTGAATATGAAAATAGCTTGAATATGAAAATAGCTTGATACCACCGCTAGTCATTATCAGTAAAATAAATATTATTAAATGATTATATATGGATAGCGGACACACTTAATTTTTAGAACTGGTAGAATAGTGATACAATTATACACTTATTTAATTGCTATAAAGAACAGCTTGTGCCTACTGAGTGGGCATGTACCTTTAAAAACTTTAACCTTCAATCAAAAAAACTTTAACCGGACGCACGAAGTGACGTACATATGGATGTACGTACGTATGTAGGTCAATGTGACAACGATATCGCACTGTCCACATGCAGGCATGTCAAAAACTTTGAGGTAAATTTACTTGGAATAAATATACAAACGGAAAATATAAACGAAACAATGTCAGTATACAATTATAAACACTATAAATTAACCCCTGAAGAATTCCAAGTAATTTGACCTTGATATTGGGCACAGGGGTTGCAGGGGTTGAGCATATAATGAAAATATAGATGATGATAAACACACATGTGAAGCTTCGAGTGAATTGGTGAAGCTGTTTCTGTCATATAGTGTTCTTAAAAACTTTAACCTACGGTAAATAACGAGAGCTGTAGGAGAACAGCATAGCTCGACTACGAGGGTTGTCGATGTACACATAGCTTGACAAACAAGGTGGCCGCGGCCTGCATAAAAACCTTAACGAAGGTTGACGAAAAACCTTAACCAAGGGAAATTAGGTAAGTAATTCAAGGTTAAATGTAGGTCAATGTCAGATATAGGTCAGGGGTTATTGATGTACATCACTAGGAGATGAAGTTTTACAAGTATGGTTGGTGTAGGGCCAGGAGTATTCCATCTACAAGCGTGAATAAAAACCTTAACCAAGGGGAATTAACTAGGTAATTCAAGAGGAAATCTAGGTCAAGGTCAAATATAGATCAGGGGTTATTGATGTACATCCCTATGAGAAAAGGTTGTCCAAGTATGGTGTATGTATGCACAATGGTATTCCATGTACAAGCTTGACTAAAAACCTTAACCAACGTTGACTAAAAACCTTAACCAAGGGGAATTAACTAAGTAATTCAAGAGGAAATGTAGGTCAAGGTCAAATATAGATCGGGGGTTATTGATGTACATCACTAGGAGACGAAGTTGTCCAAGTATGGTGGGTGTAGGGTCAGTAGTATTGCATATACAAGCTTGACTAAAAACCTTAACCAAGGCGTGACGCCGACGCCGACGCCGACGCCGACGCCGACGCCGACGCCGACGCCGACGCCGACGCCGGGGTTACAACATAAGCTCTAACTATTCTTCGAATAGTCGAGCTAAAAACCAGATGGCCATGGCCCGCATGTCGAGCCCACCGAGGCATTTGATGGTCTCGGAATATATTTATTTGAAGTTTGAATTAAGGTATGTAAAAGCTTTAACGCAAATTTGAAAGTCATTTTACCTTGATCTTGGGCATGTTGGTCGCATGCGTTGGATGTAATATGAAAATATGGATGATAATAAAGATTTATCTGAAGTTTGAAGCAAATCTGAGTAAGTGTTGTGGAGACATAAGGTATGCAAAATCTTTAACACAAATTTCAAAGTCTTTTGACCTTGACCTTGGGGCACAGGGGCCGCATGAGTGGGACACAGAATTAATATATGGATGATGACTAATAAGCATTTGATGTTTCAAGTCAATGTGACTTAGGATATGGTATTTAAAAACATACACCGATTTCGGACGGACTGACGCACGGACGTCATTGTGATCACTAAGTCTCGCTTTGCAAGCAGGCTCGGCAAAAAAACTACGGATGGACGTCAATGCGCAGACTATATCGCACTGTCCACAGGCGGTCGCGACAAAAATTTTCCAACCCCTTTTTAAAGGTGCATGCCCACTCAGTAGGCTAAAAATGCTCTTTATAGGAATTACATAAGTGTATAATTGTCACTATTCCACTAGTTATAAACATTACGAGTGCCCGCTATACAGATATAATCAGTTGGTAATATTTATTTTACTGATAGTGACGCGCGGTGGTATCGGTATTTTCATGTGCAAATGGAGCATGATATTTTATAATTATTTATACTAATTAAATGCATCAACTGACAAAAAATTGACAGATTATAAAGTATGATCATTGCACATCAACAAATAAATACAGAGAATAAATAGTAATGTCCGTTAACATTTTAAGGAAACACGGTTATCGTCCCTGATATCAATGTGGAAATTTTCTTCTGATATGAAATGTATAATAATGCCAAACAATAAGTGGGTAATGGTAAATGATTGTTTATCTGGCCAGAAAATGTCTTCGATGATATCTCTGACATAAAGAACATTTTGTGCCTACTGAGTGGGCATGTACCTTTGACGCTAGCTCCGCACTGTCCCATGAGACATATGCATTCGTTAAGTTTCATAAAAAATATTGCAAAGGGTGTTCGCGTTATGCTCTGGACAAATCAGTGTGCAAAAAAAACAAAGGGAGATCACTAAACTAGACAATGTGTTCATAGAACACGGATACCCCACATATCGCTTTGATAGTAAACAAGGCAAAATTCCAGTGTCCAAAAGGGAGAGATAATCCATGACACGGGGTTCGAATCAAAAGTCGAAATAAACTTTCCGCATCTACTCATCGTATGGAAGCTACATATCAAATTTCAGTGCTGTAGCTATTACAAAAGTTTTACGAGTTACAAGGCAATATTTTCTAATTCTAATTCAAAAAGGGGGAAATAATCCATGACTCGGGGGTCGAATCAAAATAAACTTTGCAAATCTACTCATCATAAGGAAGCTACATACCAAGTTTCAGGTGTGTAGCTATTAGGGTTTAAAAGTTTTACGAGCTACAAGCCAAAATTGGAAAATTCTAACTTGAAAAGGGGGAGATAATCCATGAACATGGGGTCGAATCAAACATACATGTACCAAGTTTCAGGTATGTAGCTATTACGGTTTAAAAGTTTTACGAGTTACTAGGTTGGTGACGGACGGAAGAACGGACAAGGGTAACACTAAATGCCGCCTCCACTATCGTGGTGGGGCATAACAATTAGTGAGGCAAAAGTTGTCATATACAAGTAACTTACCTTAATTCATCAGTTACACATCAGACGATGAATGAACTTTAATTCTGGTGTAGAATATTAAAGTTATTCATTATGTTCAATAATGCTGCTTTGACATGACGTGAAATTAAAACATGCATGACATGATCTGGAAGAATAACCACATACCAAGCACGTGTATTCAGAATCACGTCTATCGGTTCTTATCCAGCTCCGATTTCTGTCACCTGTCCACAAAATCCAGAATCCAACATTGTCGCAAATGTAATCCTCTATGTTGGTGTACGTTAGAACAAAATGTCACATAGTATATTATCCAATGAGGGTTGTAATCTCTCGTTTCTCTAAATAAATGCGTCCAACAATCCCTGTAGCTGCTATCGTGATAAAAAATGTTAAAGGTTCTGTCAGCGCCTCACATATTGATCTTAATATCCACCAGAATAATGATGTTTCCATGCGCCGTCGTAGTGTTATCTGTCACATTCCGTTGTTCATTTGATCAAATTGATAGACAAATTTGTGTCCGCTAATGTCGCCAAGAGCATAATCTGTGACGTTGACTGTAATAATTTGGCATAACTTCTAGCTTGTTAATTATTGATTGAATGAAGTGATCACTATGATGAATAAGTGTGTATTTGTGCCCGGTTTGCTCAGTAGGTAGAGCGATGGTGTGGTAAACCAGAGATCCCAAGTTCGATTCCGGGCTATGCGCATCTTTCTCACCTTGTGACATTTAGCGCCCAACGTAGTTGCGGGAAGTGACTCTGCAGAATACTCCCGCATCGTCCATACCGAGAGTTATGGTGCTCTCCGTAGGTTTCCCCTACAAAGTACCAAAATCACATCTGATTTGCACTTCAACTGTTAATTGCGACATATTTTCTGTATTTTTCAATTGAAAGAAATGTCAGTACTTATTCATTATACTTATTCATTTCTGTGTAATAAGTACTGAAAAATATGTCACAATTATCAAATCACAGTACGCAACTGACTATGGGGATGAAGTGTGTATGATCTGTGCCTTGTTAGCTTGCTCGGTAGAGCCATGGGCATGGTACGGTAAACATGAGGTCCCTGGTTCGATTCCGGGCCGTTATTTATCTTTCTCACTCTGTGACACAAGTAAACCGTTTTATTTTAAAGAAATGGCTATCACCGGAATAAATATTATCTTCACAAAATTTCATTCGGGCCAATAGAAAGCAACAGCCAGAACAGAACGTTTGCAGTAATAGAAATCTAATTCCAAAATAATTTTTTTCTTTTATGATCAGGTTTCGAAAATTAAAATATGCTTTTCTTTTAAAATTATTATCAATATGTTCACCATGTTATTATGGTTAATATGCAATTCACAGTCTCCTTGCGGCTTGAAATTGAAAGACATTATGAAAAGTTGTGTTGATCTCAGAAATTGTCATGTCGACTATAGGATCGCGTCGAAATAATGTTAACAGAATAGGAAAACGTAATTTGATACCGACGAAAATGGAAACAAAACACAAAATTGATGCTTAGTTTTGCCATATTATACCGTAGACCACACATTATAATTTGATTTTATATGAAAATAAACTGAACGGCAGTGACGACATTTTTTTTTGTCCAAGAAATTGTCAAGGTCAAGGTTTCACTGTTTGTCTCGCAATAACCCGCCGATTTATATTTCCGCACCAAAAAAAACAGATCACCAATACCGCTGACTTTCTAGTCACTTTGAATTAAATAGATGGGATAACATTTTGGATTGGAACACGGATACGTTTGTCAACTATTTCGATCTTATTGCCGCAGTTTGACCGCAGAGCGCAGCGTAAAGCGGTCATTCTTTCGCAGTTTAAAGAAAACAAGGAGCGTAAGCTGCAATTAAAAGCGCAGCGCAGCGCTAACTGCGCTATAAGTATTGCAATTCCGCAACCAACTCTTTGGACCGCAGTCACATGATTGCAGTCCGATTGCGGTCCAATTGCAATTAATGGGAACGCGAAATCCTGCGCTCCAGGAATTGCAATTCGCCTGGTAAGAGAACCGCAGGCCACTATGTATATAGTGATTTGAAATCATGTTTAGGGGCTTCGCTTCGCAGTGGGCTGGGTAAACAATAAGTAAGTTATAGTTCACGTATTGAATTTTTAATAAACTACTTTCTTGCTTGCTAGCGCTCGCTCGAAATTCAATATGTGAACTATAAATATTACATTATATGCCCATGTGGAATCATAAAGAGAGGCATGTCCATGGTCTGTTCACATTTTCCCCAACTTTGTCGCATATCATACTTTTTATTTCTCACAAAACTAAAGGGCTCCAGCCCATTCACAATGCCTAGGAACACAGTTCTGAAACATTTTGGAAACACTTGTGACTGCAGTCTGCTGGTATTTCTCTTCTATAGCAAATACTATGTTAATATTAAAGGAGAGCTCGATGAAGGCAACTCTGGTTATTCGAAGTTTAGCACCAATTCGTTCCAGCCGAAGAACTTTCCCACCCGTACCACAACCAACAACTGCAGCAAGACATCGTCATAGCAGAAATAGACAATGAACTTAATAAGACTGGGATCCACCAAACCTATTGCCAGTCATTTACATGGCCCGTGTCAAATTGTTAAATTTGAAGTTATTGAGCCTAGCACCATAGATGAAGAAACTGATCATACACAGTATACACAGTGCCTATGAAGTTGTTTTGACTGCATAAATATTCTAGTTACACGACAGTGATTTTGCCATCCATGATTTAGCAATGCCACAACCATTCTGTTGACCTTTACAACTTTGAACTTTTTCACACATTAAAGATACATGCCCACGCAGTAGGCACAAACTGTTCTTTATAGGAATTAAATAAGTGTATAATTGTGTCACTATTCCACCAGTTCTAAAAATTACAAGTGCCCGCCATACAGATATAATCAATTAGTAATATTGATCTTACTGATAGTGACGCGCGGTGGTATCAGGCTATTTTCATATGCAAATGAGGCATGATATTTTTTAATTATTTATACTAATTAAATGTGTCACCTGAAAACATTATATTTTCGACAGTTTATCAAGTATGATCATTGCACAGAGAATAAATAGTAATGTCCGTTAGCATTTTAAGGAAACACAGTTATCGCTTCTGATATCAGTGTGTAAATTTACGGCTAATATAAAATGTATAATAATGCCAATCAATACGTGGAATAACGGTGAATGAATGTTTATTTTGCCAGAAAAAGTGTCTCTGATGTAACATTGTGTGCCTACTGAGTGGGCATGTACCTTTAACAAGTTCGCAGGAGTTTCTCAATTATGTCATAACTTCTTTATCCCGTGATGGAGCACTATAATATTTCAATACATCACACTTGTGGACAAATGCCACGCATCCATGTTGTCCTTAATATGACCCTGACCTTTACAACTTTGAACTTTTTCACACATTATTTATTTTACCGGAGTTTACACAAGACCTGTGCACAAATGTCACACATCTATGCTGCCCTGAATATGACCTTCACCATTTTTTCATGACCTTACACACCTGTGTTTATGAATACTTATCACTTTTGGTAAATTAACTTTGCCACAGTTTCTGCCAATCTGCCATCGGGGGCATTCGTGTGCCGACAGGCCACATTTTCTTGTTTTTAAGTGTTGTAAAAAACGACAATTAATGATTTTTCCTCAAATATATATAAATAAAAGATTAATCTGACATTATTTTGTAAGGGGCAGGTGGGGATGATATTCAGTAATTTAATTTCATGTGAGCCTTAGCCGGACGTAAAATTTCAAAATAATGTTATACCAATTACCAATGGAATGAAACGGTCAAAATGTCCAGATCAAAATTTGATTGATTTTTGTCTGATGAATTTAAAAGTCCAGGTGCATATATATTCCTTATACATACTGTTCCTGTAATGACATATTATTGTGACTGACTAAAAGATGCACCAAGTGTAACCCCATTGCTCGTGCTGAATTTAGAATGCTCCCACATTCTGGTGTGTTTCTCTATGTATATGACATTTTGAAGTCACTGCAGTATGTAGTTTGTGTCTTGATGTACTGCAAATAAATTTCACTCAGTATAGCGAAAAAGGTCACTGCATATCAATTGAGTGACGTTAACAGTTCAAAATGAATATGGTTGGAGAAATGGAGCTTTGGACATTTGTGTTCAGTGTCGGCACATACCAGCAGGCACATTTTTCTGATCAAGTATACATGTGCTATTCGCCATTTAGTCAGCAAGACACCCACCATGCTCCAAATAAACAGTATAAATCATAAACAAGCTGCAGGAGTGTGCTAGCAGATCATGAGGTACTGGCCACACATACAATAAGCCCCCATTTCTCCAGTGAAAAATACAAACATTTTACAGGCTTGTTGACATCATTTTCATAAATATTTGTAATTCAAAAATGTATTTAGTATGTTGCTCATATGACTCATGTAAACATGGTGGTGGGGCATGTTGCCACATAATTTTACATTTTAGCAGGGTTAAAACAGAAAAGTGCATTTTAGTGAATCTACGTTTTGATCTGGGTGGATTCAGTGCATTAATGTTTCAGTTTATGGAAAAGTACTTTCCACAACAAACATATATTATAATAAGCTTAGAATTGCAAATGTATTTGGTTAAGTGATGCATGTACGTGTGCAGTCGAATCATTTTACATCATTTAGATGGAATGTCAAATAATTGTGCAATTTGTCCAGAGTATGAATAAATACATGAAATAAACTGATGTATGTCATTTTCATTGTTATTGGTCAATTATTATTTCAATCATGAATTATAAAACTGGCTGAGCAAGTCAAAATAAACTCAGAATAAACATGAGGAATCATGTCGATTGGTTGACTGAATTTGATTTTAGGTGTGTCCAACAGTGAGATTAAATAACATGTAGACGGCATTTTGATTCGTTATGCATTAAGGCTTATGTGCTCAGAAAAGTTTATAATATTTAATTCAGGCCCAGTATGTCAAACACACCGTTATAGTTCAAGCCTGCTTGCAAAGAGCTTGTAGTAGTGGTTAAATTGTCGCCATTGTGTCTGTGTTCAAGTTAAATCCCATCGCGTAGCGAACATGGGATATAGGGATGCAAAGGTCGTCCGTCTGTCCATCCATCACATTTTCCATTCTGCTATGACTTTGTTACCGTATGGCTGATTGGCTTCAAACTTCATGTGCATGTCTATTATCCATATGTTCATTCCCAGCCACACCCATGACCATGGTCATTGTCAAATTGCTAGAAATTTGCGTCCAGTAGATGCGTACACGTTTCTCTAATAACTTCTTTACTGTGCATGTTTACTATCATCATCCATAGGTTGGTTCCCCACCCCATCAATGTTTTCCCCATGCCCAAGGGCAAATCATTTTTTTAATTTGGGTCCAGTAGATGAAAGCGCGTTTCTTCATTCTCCTATACACTCCCGCCTGCGATTCTCTTACCAAGAATTGCAATCAAGCGGTCCTTGAATTGCAATCCGTCCCCTCTGAAATTGCAGTCTAATTGCGGTCCAATCGCGGTCCCGTTTTTGCGGTCATTCTTTCGCGATACCGTTTGTGCGGTCATTCTTTCGCGATACCGTTTGTGCGGTCATTCTTTCGCGGACAAGTTTGTGCGGTCATTCTTTCGCGATACCGTTTGTGCGGTCATTCTTTCGCTATTTGCGGTAAAAGCTTCGCGTTACGCGTATATATACACCTACATGTAATTATATTATTTATGTATATTTTATTGTATTTTAAATGGCTAAATACAGATAGGAAAATATATATTTTCGTCAGAAAAAATCAACTATTTCGATTTTATTGCCGCATTGGTCAAGCAGAGCGGTCCGTTGGGTTGACCGCAGAGCGCACCGTAAAGCGGTCATTCTTTCTCAGTTTAAAGAAAGAAAGGAGCGTAAACTGCAATTAAAAGCGGAGCGCAGCGCTAACTGCGCTATAAGTATTGCAATTCCGCAACCAAGTCTTTGGACCGCAGTCACATGATTGCAGTCCGATTGCGGTCCAATTGCAATTAATGGGAACGCGAATTGCAATCCTGCGCTCCAGGAATTGCAATTCGCCTGGTAAGAGAACCGCAGGCCACTCTGTAACAGCTTTACTGTGTAATAAATTGGCTTGAAACTTCATGTGCATGTTTATTAACAGCTATATTTACATTCCCTACCCCACACATGCTCTCCCAAGGTCGAGGTCAAATACCTTTTAAGTTTCAGTCCAGTAGGTGTGTACACGTTCCTCCATTCTCCTATAACTACTTTACTTTATGAACGATTTGCTTCAAACTTTATGTGCATATTACCCTTCATTCATATTTACATTTCCCAATCAGACGTGCTGCCCTTGTCCAAGTTCAAGGTCAAATAACCTCTGCTGTGAGATTGACCTTCAAACCAGGGAGCTGGATCTGTGTTGTGTGTGGTTAGAGCTCAGATGAGCTCGTTTGTACTCCTTTTTATACGCCCGTTTGAAAAACAGGACATATTATGTTGTGGCGCCATCTGTCCGTCCATAAACTTTAGTCTTGTACATCGAACTAGTCCTACAGTTTACGACATTTACACCAAACCATGGCGATATAGCTTGGAAATTATTTATTGAAGGAAACAAATAAATTTTGTTTCTCGTTTACAAAATCTATTTTAGCCCCCATTTTAAAATTCACAAAATTTAACGCAACCTTTTCAAATAACAAAAAATGAAGAGAATAACATGCATGTTATTTTGAAACAAATGTAATTGAGTTTTAATAGTATGACGAAATCTCTGTAAATGAGACGTCCGTTAGGTTGCCGTGGTGTCTCAGACAATTTACAATCTAAGATAAGTTACAGTGAAACCCAAGATTAAAACACAGTTATGTTTTATGTGTGGAGAAATGGGGCTTATGGGATATATGGCCAGTCTTGCTCTGGGTCTTCCATGTCAGTCTTGAGGAATAATAATAACATGCTTTGTTAGAAACAGGACTGATGTTTCATCGATTGAATGGTGACCAGAGGAGACTCTGATCTGATCATATTGCGCAAATGTATGGGATATATGGTCAGTCTCGCCCTGGGTCTTACAGCTCAGTCTTGAGGAATGATAAGAACATACACTATTAGAAACACGACTGATGTTTCCCTGACCAGTACCGTAACCTTGAGGCGGGCATTTTGCCAATTATTTGTTTTATGCCAAGAATTAAATAAATCCCTGGGGCGATGGCGGGGAGAATGCTCCCTGACGCCCATGTCGGGACTTGGTTCGCCTCGTCTGGTATTTACCTCTGGTTACAGCCTTGCTGACTGAATGGCACCAGTGCAGACCCTGATCAGACTGCGCGAATGCGCAGGCTGATCTGGATCTACACGGGCCGCAGATACCATAAGCCACATGTATCCAGTCACAGTCACAAATTAACAGTTTACATTTATTTATAAAACATTACTGGTAATCCCTCCAAGCTGAAACTGAAACTAAATCGTAACGGATTGAATGCATATATCTGCTAATTGTTGTCGGTCAATGTACATGATGTGTTGGTTCCGTGTGTACTTGCGTCCTGTAATTGGTATGACTAGAGCTGGGGCAGAGTTACAGATTCCCGATTTATTGCTTAGTTTTATGTATCCGGCACCCTGTGAGTTGGAACCAGTAAACTTAAAACCTGATGAACTAGAATAGTTTATGGAACGCGTACGAATAGGAAAATCGGTCACACGGAGGCATTCTGGTATTACCATAGACGCAATGTAAATACAAACAATGGAAACCTACCATTCAAGTCCGAGTCATTATTTGCGACGAAATGGTGCGAGGTTTCCGAGTGCAAGGATACATGAATCACTCGGAAACCCTCGCACCATTTCGTAAATCGCCATTATTTTGTGACCATTAAGCGCGAAAGATGACGAAATGGACAGAATGTACACGAATAAACATCTTCAAATTATCTCGAGAGACGCTTGAAAATATGCGTTTTAAATGATCGGAGTAGAAATGCCTTAAATGCGCATTGGCATATTTTATGAAAAAAAAAGAAAAACAATTTGCAACGAAATGGAGTTTCATTATTCCGTATTTATTTTAACACCTTTCTCTCTCCAACACCCATGTCTCTGTCTGTCTCTGTATGTTTGTCTCTCATTCTCTATCTCTTTCTCACTCTCCCACATCCATGTCTGTCTCTGTCTGTCTGTGTCTCTCTCTATCTCGGTCTCTCTTTCTCTCTCTCTCTCTCTCTCTCTCTCTCTCTCTCCTCTCTCTCTGTATTTCTGTCTCTCTCCCACATCCATGTATGTCTGTCTGTCTGTATGTATGTCAGTCTGTCTCTGTCTCTGTCTCTGTCTCTCCCTCTCTCTCTCTCTCCCCGCACCCCAACCCACCTTCTCTCAACATCATTAGATAGAAGCACACTATATCTCTCTCAATATCATTGGATATAAACCGCACATGTTGTGATTTTGTTTACAAGACAAAGTCAAGCGATCCATGATACTCTGTGGACATGGTTGTGTCACGGCCTGTGCTGTATTCACAGTCCATGACACAAGTACCTCTTAGCAACAGCTGAAGTGAAGCTGTATGTAAAAAGGACAAAGGTAATACGAAAAATAGTCAAAATGTGCTCAAAGAGAAAATGACGACTGAGATTGCGAAAATTGGGAATAATATCACTGAAGGTTCTTAGCCTTGTTATTTTTTCTTAAAATGATCGTAAATGTACTAATACAGTTTCTATAATGCTTTGCTTTTGCCAGTATACTGGTATACCCTCAATACTGAGCCTTATCACCAGTAGATCATATTTTTATTCATAAGTACATGTACATACAATCAAATACAATCAAATACAATCGATGTTCCCGGTATTGGTGGGCTGAAGCAGTGTGGATAAAGTGTCTTGCTCAAGGACACAACACACGCCTCCGGTGAGGCTCGAACCCACGACCGTAAGATCAGCATTCCGACACCTCAGACCACTCGACCACGCTCTTAATGTACAATATATGAAACGGAAATATAAAAATTGTATCACTGGTTCAAATAAGAGAAGTGCGACAATGACACTATTTAATTATAATAGAGAAGTTGTAACACCGTGGTAGTTGCGGGAAGTAGCTCTACAATATTACAATATGCTACGGTACCGTTTATAGCATACTAACATCATGGTAAAGCTATTAATTGGTAAATTTAGTTTCATATACTAACGTCGCCCGTCATAGGTAGTGCCTATTTCATATTATACCAATTAGTTGACAAACAATAATATGAACATTACATACATTATATACATGTATGCAATAGACAATAAATATGTCACTCACTAAAAAGGAATGAAAGTTGTGTTTACATAATGAGTAACATATAATACAAGAAACAGAAAAGTACATGTTTTAAACGAAACGAAATTGACACCGTCACCGTCAGGTCTCGTGAAGAAGCCCTTGCTTCGTACACCGGCGTCTATACAGCTGTCTGAAGTTTACGTCCGATATAAAATGTATAATAATGTCAATCAATACGTGGGGTAATCGTGAATAAATATTTATTTTGCCAGAAAATGTCCCGGTTGATGTCTCTGATATAAGAACATTTTTGCCTATTGAGTGGGCATGCACCTTTAATTCCTATAAAGAACAGTTTGTGCCTACTGAGTGGGCATGTACCTTTATTGTCGTCAAAGACATGTTAACGAATCAACAACGTCGCTCGACTTCCCGTGGGGCTAATGCAACGTACTGCGATATAAACACAATACGTTGACATTACGCAAACATTGTATTAGCGAGTGTACATCACTATACCCCCAGTTACCTATGTAAACAGGGGGTATGGTGAGGTACCCGCGCAATAGGTAATGCGTTCAAATAGGTCACGGTTGCAGTGACTATTTTCGATCAATAACTTATGTTGTAAGCGATTGTAATGTGTATTTTAAATATTTATATTATTAAAATGTATCATATCGGTACCCCTTTAAGTAATATTTGTATATTTTAAATGTATTGATGTTCTCATGAAGCGCATGAATATAAGTATTCATTAATCCAGCTTATATTGAGGCAAATCACACAGCCTTAAAACATAGTGCTGGAGTATAAACCATAGTATCGTATATTATTCATAAGTACATGTATATCACTATTGAACATTAATTACAATATGTATGCATACTATTAAAACAGGAGATGCTACCGCTGTTTCGCTATATGTGATATTCATAACAAAATATTTTTTTTATTCGTCCGCGTACGGATTTCTGTCGCACAAAGCGCCATTTTCAGTTCATATTTTGACATGTGCATATGAACCGGACTAAGTTTAAACAACGCTCGATTCTGTCCAATTAAAATTTCTCTGCAGAATGTTCAGACTAACTACATAAGTAATATGCTGCTAAATAAGTGTTAACGGCTGGAACATGGTCATCACTAAAAGGAAGAAACCACAGTCGTATTATTGAAAAATAAGACTTACCTGAGACCTCATGGGGGCCGCCATTAATCCAGTGTAAACAATAGACCGTGTGATCACATTCCCTGAGTAGCCCCCGCTTAGTGAAACGGTGTGCTAATCATGATATTATGTTCCCCAATAATAGAAACGGTTTGAATTTCTCGGTAAAAACTACGAAAGTCATAAAAAAATAACGATGTATATTTAACATTGGATACGCGTAAACGGTATTACTCTCTCTCATCGGATCGTCAGTTGTCGTCTATAGCGATTTAACGTACTGATCTGGTCTTAATTTATTGTCAACTTTCAATGCCATTTACAGAATATACGGCTAATTTTGGAAATAAATAACGGCAAATTACGATGGCGTCTGCTCTGAAATATCTGTCAACTTGCGGACGTAATTTAAGGAAATCGATTATATGTTAAGGCTACATCTGTGACTAATTTATGTATATATATTTGTTTATTAAAGTCTCATCAATGTACACACATAAGATAATACAATATAGATACAGTAAAATAGTACATCGCCATTCTATAAGAATTACAAGAGACTACACTCACTATAAAACATGTGTTTTGCCATTTAAAAAACTGAATATGAATACATGGGTAATATGTATATACAGTTATCTAACGTGTTCGTGACACCAGCATCTGATACATGCTATGACGCACATGCACAAACTACATGTAACCTACTGCGTGTATCATGACTATGACGTACCCGTACACTAAAACACATGATAAACATAGACACAATCATTCATGAATATAGTACAATATCTACACTATAAGACATGGTTAAATGAATAAAACCTAACGTACGGTATATTGATCATCTATAAAGAAAACCACACCTTCTTTTTAAAATATTGAAACAAGTGTTGCCACATTCTTTCATGATATCACCATTAGAAAATAAGATGGCAAACTTATCGATATCACACAAATTCAAGAAATCCGGAACAATGTTGCAAGCTTTATCGAACAATACAGTTCTAAGATCACTGTACAAATCACATTATAAAAGCACATGCTTTTCCATTTCCACAGTATTAGCATTGCAAAATATACACAGCCTTTCATCCAGGGCAATAGGTTCGTATCGTCCGGTTTCCAGTATAATGGGAGCAACCCCACAGCGAAACTTGGCAAAAGTTGATCTGTGCTTAAATGGAATCAAGAGCTTGCAATATGCTTCTGTTTCGAAGTTATTTTTGAACTTACAATAAGACCTGAGTATGCTGCTATTACTGTTAACGGTCATGCCATTCAACAACGTATTTTTGTTTTTTTTAATTGTCAGTGAACAACCCGTTTATTTATATATATATACATGTATATATATATATTTTGTATCTATAAATAACAAACATGCATAACAAAGTCAGCGACCTACAGTGTGGAGCCGATCAGACCGTGGTTATGTCCGATGTGGTAGGATTCACACTATTGGATCTCACAATACGGTACATACAATTATTGTCAAATTCAAAAGGCTGTCGATATTAATTTGCAAAATATTCTGATGCAGTTAATATTATAATGACAAGCTGTGTGGACTCAGATTTCGATCGCACAGATGTGCGTTCTGGATCGGAGTGCACGCTGATTGTTTCACATTTAGTTGAATAGATGTCGGGATTTATTGTTTTTGCAGAGATATAACCGATTGAACTGTGGACAGACTGCAGATATAAGCTGTCTGTTCGAAGTAAAATTGGGTATTTTATATGTGTATTCTTATGCTTATTCAAAGATATTTATGTAGTAAATGTACACGTTCAGTTGAAACTCTCCAACTCGGACACCTTGGGATGTTCCACTTTAAATCAGACATGTTAGTGCTTTATTGCACATTCTAGTGTTTTGCATGTTTTTCATGAAACTTCATTGTAATCAGAGATACATAACAGCAAAAAAACATGTAAATTAAATATCCCGAGTGTCCGGTTTAGAGGGGTTACACTGTATATATAGTATTTAATAGTATTGTTATGTATGTACATATAGTATTGGGTTATAAATGTTTACACAAAAATAATAATATGATGAACAGTGTGGATTTAGATCAGACTGCTTAATAATATGTGTATATTATCTCAAGAGTCACTTCTATCAGATATGAGACTATGTTTTGACAGACAGAAAACAGTTAATATATTTACAAGTATATGTTATTACCGATCTGAGGAACAGAAATACAGACCTCGATCGGGCTTCTTTGGGCTAGGCGGATATTATTTATTGTCCTATACTTATAGCTAGCATAGTTAATGGTAATGTTAGTAGTTATTATTATAGGATATATATACATGCATGCGGCAGGGTATGTGTTGATCATTACAGTAACTCTTTCAAATTATTTAAGAACTTATTGAATGTATCATATTTTTGTGAACGATTCTCCATGACTTTTGAGACAATCAGTAAATCGTAATACATCATTTTTAACATATTCGATCCTTGCAACATGTTATCATCAATAAAATGTGATTTATAAATGCCGTATGCTATTTGGCTAAGTATGATATTCATAAATTCATATTCTTTAAGTTGAACTTTATATCCTATGATTAGAAATTCTAGTGACTGGAAAGATTTGCTAATTCCGATTTTCCGATATTTTTGTCCAAAATTCATTTAAATATTTACATGTAATGAAAAAATGATCATATGTTTCTTTTCCATTACAGTATTTACAATTTGGACTATTTTATATTTCCATGTAAACAGATTCTCATGTGTTGCTAGTATTCTGTGAATAGCTTTGTACTTAAATTGTTTGACGCGGTTGTCAATTAATATATTGTTTAATACAAAATAAAATGATCTCCATGGTAGTTTGCGGTTAAAGTAATTCTCCCAGAATTTATGAATATATGGTTTTTCAACTTTGTCTTTCAATAATATATTATACATGTCTTTGTTTGTTATGTTTTCAAAGGGCTTGTTATTTATGTGAATCATAGATAAGCTTGTTTTAATGTTTGTTCTAATTGAATCAGTGGTCATTACAGTAGTCTTCCAAGTTCTTGGAATTGACTGAGTAATTAAGCTGATTTCTGATATCCAGTTGTGTTTCTTTTTCAATCATAAGAGTATATTTGTATTATCAATTAGTCATGTATTAGAAAGTATATCATTTACGAAAATCAAGTCTGCTTCTATCCAATGTTTAAAAACTAGAGTCTTACCTTTATGTTTAATATATTTGTTACCCCAAATAATTTGCTTTCGAATATCGTGGAAGCGCTTCGGTTTTTCAGTATACAATGCTATGCGAAGGTGGACATATATTTCAATAAGTTGTTTGTAGAATCCGGGTATGCTATTATGTACGTTCGGAAGAGATTTCTATGTGTCTAGATTCATGTTAAATATAATAAAGTTTTTACCATATTGGTTAAGGAAGAATGCTGGTATAATTTTCCAGTTGGCATTGTCTATAATTGTCAATGATTTGATCCACTTTAATTTCATATTATTTGTGTAAGTATCAATGTCAGTCATTTCTAAGCCGCCCTCAAGTTTTTTCCCTATGACGATTGAACGTTTAATTTTGTCTTTTTGCCATTCCATAAGAACTTGTAATCAAGTGAGTTTAGTTTACTGATAATGGATTTTGGTGTAAAAATACTTTGTATTAGGTACGTCAGTTTAGATAAAAGTAACGATTTTATTACTAATATTTTACCGTAAAATGTTAGTTTCCTTTTACTCCACGAGGTAATCATTTGCTCACATTGCTTTATCTTATCATTCCAATTGAGAAGCTCGCACTCTTCTTTATTGTTACCGAAGTGTCCACCTAGACAGTGGTATTTGTGAATGCTATATCGAAAACGGTTTTATGCATATTATGTTTAGATTTTCCTACCCAAAGACCTATCGTTTTATCTTTGTTTACTTTTAACCTAGACAATTTCCCAAATTCATTAACCGTTTTTATGGCATGTTCTACTTCTTTTGAATTGTTTAAGAAAAGCGTTGTATCGTCAGCTAACTGGGTGATTTTTATTTGTTTACTCGTAGTGTTCGTTTTCACCGAAATACCATTTATGTTGCCATTATTTCTAACTTTTATAGCTAATATTTCAGCTACAATTATGAACAAAAGTGCAGACAGGGGACACCCTTGTCTGACTCCGCGGGATAGATTAAAACTCTGTGATTTTCAGCCGTTGTTTATGATCCTTGCTGACACATTTACCCATCGTATACATTTTGTTTTAAATCCGAATTTATTAAGCACATTGAACATAAAATCCCATTCTACTGTATCGAATGCTTTCCTGAAGTCTAGAAATAATATGTTTGTATCTAAATCTAGTATGTCTGTATAATCAATTATATCTTGAATTTGTCTTATATTATTTCCGATGTATCTATTTTTAATATATCCTTGTTCATCTAAACTGATGATATCTGGTATTACTTTTTGTAGACGTTTTGATAAAACCTTTGCAGCTATTTTGTAGTCAACATTTAAAAGAGATATGGGTCTCCAATTTTCAATATTTCCTTTTGTATATAGTAATGATAAGACACTTTGTTTTTGAGTACAAGACAATTCTCCTTTATGAAATAATTCATTTAATGATGATGCGATTGTATATCCAATATTATGCCAACATTTTAAATAAAATTCAACTGGCAAGTCCAGGGCTTTCATTCAGTTTCATTTCATTAATTGCGATTTTGCATTCTTCAATTGTTATTCGCAGCTGTTTGCTGATGTCTCGTCAAGTTTGTTTTCTAAATCAACTGAGTCGATATAAAAGTGTGGATCCAGTTCTGTATTACTTGATGTGTAAAGAGTTTCATAGAATTTTGCTTCTTCGTTTAATATATCTTCAGTTGAGCTGACTCGTTTATTATTAACAGACAAGGAGGTAATTACTTTTTTTATTATGTCTTGATTTTTCTAAACTAAGGAAATATTTTGAATTATGTTCACCCTCTTCCAAAAATTGTACTTGAGAACGTCTTTAAATTATATATTTCTTCTATTTCCCTTTCCAGTACATTAATGTGTAGTTTTATTGTATCTGTTTGGTCCGATTGTGTGATGGAATATAACTTTTTTTTCCAGGTCATGGAGTCTGTTATTTCGATCTCGCGATTTTCATTTTGCAAATTTTATTGACTGTTCACGGATTTCGTTTTTGCATATGTCCCATTTTGTTCTGTAACTGGCTATATCTAAAGAGAGTATAGAATCAATAGCACTAATTATTTTGTTAATGTAATCACTATATGTCAAATGTGACGTATTTAATTTCCAGAAGCCTGGTCCTCTATTATTTGGAATCTTAAGTTTTAAAGAAATCGCCATATGGTCGTTACATTGAATGAGTGCGGATCTAATGTCAGTTGAGTGTATTAGCGGTATCAAATTTTCATCAATTAACCAGTAATATATTCTACTTTTTTCTATACTGTTCTTTCTACGCCAGGTGAACTGGGATTTGTCATTATGGAACTTTTTCCAAACGTCAGCAAGATTATGAAATTTTATAAATTTACTGAGGTTCTCAACAGGCATTTTAATTTTTCTTGACGGGAACGTTTTAAAAACTCTATCCGTTTTATTTAGGGTATCGTTAAAATCACCACCAACTATTTTAATACCCTGTGCATTATCACTTAAAATGCTTGTTAGCGATTTAAAGTAATAATTCCTAGTTGTCTTTTCATTAGGAGAGTATATATTTAATAATGTAAAAATGTTATCAAGTGCTTCTATATTTAATATTATGTATCTACCGTTAGTGTCATACAGCTCTGCTATAACGGTGAATTGAATATCATTTCTTATTAAAATTGAACATCCTTTACTGTTAGATTCTCCAAATGTGTGAAAAGTATTCCAATCTTTAAATTCACTATTGATCTGGTTAAATAGATCACTCGTGAAATGTGTCCCCTGAAGAAATGCAATATCATATTTCTGTTGTGAAAGACATTGTAATAATCTTGCACGTTTAGCTAGCAGTGTCTCGAAGTCCCTGATTATTTAAAGAGACTATATGTAAACAACTATGGCGGGGCCTTTCCATGAATATGCGAGTTTTATAATGCTTCTGTTACAATGATTATGAGCTGAGTAAACAGCAATACACTACTTTGTCTGTCAATCTAGAAAAGTCAGGTGATGTACTTATATTTTTCGTTTCTGCAATAAAACATTTTCTTCCATGAGCTTATGCAATTCTGTTACCCACAATAGGTTTATAACTTCCTTTCCATGCTTGTTTCTGCATAATGACGTGTGATCTTAGCGAAACGAAAAGTAAGATCACTACATGCAGGTACATGTATATACACTAAAAGGAACGGGTAAGCGATGCTGTGTGTATTGAATCGGCACATGTATGCCGTCTCTTTCAGATGTTGAAAGATCATGCAATGTGCATATGCTATTACTGTGTAATATAATATTCAATAAGTGATGTATACAATTGCAGTTGTGCAAGAACATATTCTAGATATATACATGTCTAGATGTATGGTAATATAATGCATATGTTCAAATTATTCATACACATACATTATTATCTTCCATTTGTATCGTGTATTCTATGAATAATGATACGCCAAAAGCGGTGTTATTGTTTTCGTGACCACTGAAGACCGAACTATTACTGCACTTATGTGCAGTCCGATCTGGGTTGTCAGAGTTTACATACAATTCCAATGAACAATAATAAGCCAAAAGCAGTATTAATATTTTCGCGATCACTGAAGACAGACACCATACTGCGCATACATGTATGTGCAGTCTGATCCGGGTTGTCAGTGTTCGCAAAGCTAGCACGTGAACATACAGTCTAATGAACAGTAATCTGTCAAAAGCGGTATTATTATTTTCTCGACCACTGAAGACCGACATCTGACAGCGCCTATGCGCAGTCTGATCTGGGTTATCAATGTTCGCAAAGCTATCAAGTGGACATACAATTATAATGAGTAATAATCTGACAAAAACGGTAACATTATTTTCGTTACTACCGTTACTACCGAAAACCGACATAAGACTGCGCCTATGTGCAGTCTGATCTGGGTTGTCGGTGTTCGCAAATATGTCATGTGAACATACAATAGGATGTATGATATACGAATTTACCTTGCAGCAATGACCAAGTGAAATATTTAATATATATATACACACACATATATACATATATATATTGTAACGTCCCTATGTCGTGTCCGTCTTCAACAATACGGTATAAATCAGATATTTCCTGTTCACGCAGGGGAATGGTAGCGGGCCCTCGTAAATCGGGGTAGGGAAATTTAACGACTATATCTACTGGGCAATGAAAAGACGACAGTGACGAGATTTTAGTAACATCTAATATTTTGATAATAGTTCTAACATGCAGTATTACTCAACGTGTACAATTAAAGAGTGGTGACAAACTATGATAACAACGATGAGGGTGATCTAATTATGGACAGATAATGACTAATATGAGATGTACACATGGCAAGATACAAAAGCACAACAGGCGACTGTGGGAGTAAGCAGACTCAAGAAAGGATATTAGCATATGTAAACACGGACTAGATTTATGCTAAAATCTGGCGGAAAATCACACTAACGCAAACCCAAGTCATGGTGGGGAATCACGAAGCTGGGGTTGGGAAATAATGCTGGGTGGGGGAGTCACACAGCGGGGATCACGAAGCTGGGGTGGGAATAATGCTGGGTGTTGGAGTCGCACAGCGGGGATCACGAAGCTGGGGGTGGGAAATAATGATGGGTGGGGAGTCACACAGCGGGATCACGAAGCTGGGGGTGGGAAATAATGCTGGGTGGGGGAGTCACACAGCGGGGATCACAAAGCTGTGGGTGGGAATAATGCTGGGTGGGGTAGTCACACAGCGGGGATCACGAAGCTGGGGTGGGAATAATGCTGGGTGGGGGAGTCACACAGCGGGGATCACGAAGCTGGGGGTGGGAAATAATGCTGGGTGGAGGAGTCACACAGCGGGGATCACGAAGCTGGGGTGGGAAATAATGCTGGGTGGAGGAGTCACACAGCGGGGATCACGAAGCTGGGGGTGGAAATAATGCTGGGTGGGGAGTCACACAGCGGGGATCACGAAGCTGGGGTGGTAAATAATGCCTGGGTGGGGGACGGGGATCACGAAGCTGGGGGTGGGAAATAATGCTGGGTGGGGGAGTCACACAGCAGGGATCACGAAGTGGGGGTGGGAAATAATGCTGGGTGGGGGAGTCACACAGCGGGGATCACGAAGCTGGGGGTGGGAAATAATGCTGGGTGGGGGAGTCACACAGCGGGAATCACGAAGCTGGGGTGGGAAATAATGCTGGGTGGGGGAGTCACACAGCGGGGATCACGAAGCTGGGGTGGGAAATAATGCTGGGTGGGGGAGTCACACAGCGGGGGTCTACGAAGCTGGGTGGGAATCGTGACACATAGCTGAATGGGGGGGGGGGGGGGGGGGCACACAACAGCTAGGACGCATGACAATGGAATTGGATCACCTAACAGGGGTGGGAGGGGGCTCGAATTTAGGGTGGGGCGTCACACAGCAGGGGGGTCATGAAGCTCAAATTGGCAATCGTATCGCAATGGAAAAAGTGGGTGGGTAATGGGATATTGGCATATTATGGTTCCAGTCAATATTAGTAATCAATAATGCCAGACTGACGTTCAAATCATCACATCTCACGACTAACGGACCATTGGTAACATCGTCGGTGAGTAATGTTTAAGGGGGGGGGGTATATTTGGGCCTTTTCTGAGACGCGAGTTGCGTCTCGAGTTGCGTCGCTTGGGACAAAGTCGACAACTGACATATTTCACTCCTATTTATAACCTTCGGTCCGGACGTTGTCCGCAGATGCAGCCCTTTGATTGGCTCGTACACACTCCGAGGACAACATTCGGACAATGAGGACCATATTTGGAATCCGCGGACAACATGTGAAAGTTGTCCCAGATTCCGCACAGTGGATTGGTTGGAATGTATAATAGGATACCGGGACTTTCCCACTTTAACGAAACGTGAAAGTTGTCCCGCATCGTTGATTGGTCGGAGAGGTATGGCGGAAATTACCGAGCTTAAACAGGTTTACGCAGTATAAAATGGCGGCCGTGTTCAACACACACAGGAAATGTCAACAAACTATTGTGAATTGTAACTAACTAAACAAGTTTCCTGGTGTATGAAGACGCCGATAATAAACTATTGACAAGTGTGAACATCCAGGCATGCATCGGAGATCGTGGTAAGTTCTGTGCATAAAATGACAGACGTGTTTTTGTTGTCCAAAATGTGTGATAAATTCGAAGCGATGAATACGCAATACACATCTGTGTCTAGCGATGCTTCGCTGGCTGGGTCGCTTCATTACCCCAGCCTCCGTTCGACAGAGTTCGTCCTCGAACTCGTGAAAAAATGTGATGATTTAATACATGCTGCACAACCTGAATGTCACCAATTTGTTGTAAAACATATAGCTATTTACATAAAATGAGATATATCACCAAATACTTCTAACATGCCACACATATGCTTTGCAGTCAGCTTCTGTACATTTTACCCAAGACTGCAGAACATTGTATTTGATTCAATTATGTGTTCCTTTCTACCTCTAATCAAACGTATGTTCAGTACTCAACAACATTACCATGTGAACTAGTACACCTCGTATATGCCAATAGTACTAGTGTTTACCGAGGGTGTTGGCATTGCTATTCAGAATTCTATAATCTTTCCCTTGGTCACATGAACAATGGAAAGCTATATTAAAATGTATCTACACTCGTAGAATATGAAAACCTGAACATCAATGAGTCAACGTCGACGCAAAACACTCGGATGCCAATCCTTACTCTATATCCATTATATTTACTTCCAGTATCTTCAGTAATAATATGTCTTACTCGTACACAGTATACATGTACGTCCTCAAATATCAGACATGCATCTTACCATTTGCATGTCTTCACTGTTACTTCACACAACATGACATAACTGTTTCTGTCTGTTTCTCTTAATTATCAATCTAGTACACAAATATGTACATCATGTAGAATCGCAGTTCAAGTGTCTCCATTGAATGACAAATATGCACACTAAAACTATACATAGCAATTCACACTCTCTGCGTGGCCACGCGCATTCATACCACATACATTCAATCCCACACACACAAGAGCAAAATGTGCATACTATGTCATTTTCAGGATACACTTGACCTCCTTACTCAATGATAGTGTACGCCAAGCATATTTGATAGATATGACAGTTCCAACGGCATGGCACTGTCATATCCGGGGCGGGCAGCGTACTATCACTCTGATCCTAATAAAAATTAATACGTGTGTTCTATATCTATTGTTCCTATTTCAATATTTCATAGCTTATAATTACACGATTCCAGAATCTCCTAATGAGAATAAAATCTCTACATGTACGCGGCATTTAATATTTAACGCGAAAACGAAAGTTTATATTGGGTATAGCGCACATATTTGTCCTATGTAAAATGTGCCTGTTCCATAGTGACGTCCTGCACTACGGCTCTTATAGCGAAATTATATCACACGCGTTCGTTAATGTCTCATTTCGCGGAAAGTCTCTCCTCGCGTATGTTGGTTCTACCGATGGACCATATCTGGTAAATTATCCGTCGCCATCGTCGTTAGTAGCTATCGCGTTGTAGCGTTTCCACGGGTGGTCCTCATCGGGTAATCGCTCGTCAGCATTTGCGTCGTCTGTGAACATCACATCGTGGTTCGTCTCACGCCCGATATACGTGTGGGGCTGTATCACGCGTCGTTTCGTCGTCTCGTCATCATCCTCTAACGCGTCGATTATCGCCCGTTTCCTCCTACGTCTCGTCGTCATGTCGTAGAGGAAAGGTACGTCTCCTGGGATATAGTGTCCGCACCGAACACTCGCAGATGGTTAGTATTTGTTTCAAACTCATTATTTGTATTTGATTTGTGGGGTTGGGTGGCCTGGGCAGGGGAGGGAGTAGACTTGCAATGGTCAGTGTACATGGTGTATGCAAGCATCGTTAAATTCGGGCAGAGTTAGATTGCCACCAACATCACCATTGGCCATGCACAGTCTCACTGGAGGGGGGGGGGGTGTAATGGGGTGGGGAAACTTGGATGAGGGGTGTATGTGGTGGGGATATGGGGAAACTCGGGCATGAGTTTTTTATACAGTGGGAAACTGGATGTGGGGTATATGGGGTGGTGGGAAGCGGGGAAACTCGGGCACGAGTATTTATACACTGGAACGAGGGGATGTGTGGGGTGGGCAGGCGGGAAACTCGGAACAAGCTTATATGACTTGGGAAACGGGAAATGGATGGGGAAGCGGGAAACTGAAATGTTTTATGACAGGGTGTCGTGTAATTATAACACACTATCGTTGTTTTAGGTTGAGGACACGCGTACCGGAGATGCCTCGCTGCTTGCAATTGTATCACGCGCGTCGTTCCACAGCCTTTAATCTCGGCCCCATTGTCCGGTTGTTTTGCGCGTTGTCCGTCTAATGTGGCCATAATTTCTGCTACATCATGTAGCAACTTGTTTTTGTCACTATTTGCATTTATTGACCGTATATATTCTCTATGTTCGCTGTAGTTTTCACTTTTCTCAACTTGCCTCATATAGCATCGTTCTTTATTATTTTTCGCGGCAGTTTCTAATTTCATAGCGATTCTCAGAACGTCTTCTATCGTCGTTGGCTCTTTTACTGTGATCCAGCGTTCGATATCCCAATCGTTCAACGCTTCAACAAAGCAATCACGCGCAATGTCTCGTCTGTGTTTATACGGGATGGCCGGATATGATAAACGCGTAAGCCGTTTAATGTCGTGAGCCAGTTCGGGTAGTGGTTCGTCTGATTTTCTCAAACGTTGTTTCAATTCAGTCTTGTATGTCAATATTTGTGTTTTCGGGCTGAAACCTGTTGGTCAGAGCCGTGACCAGCGAGTTGTAGTCAGTTCTGGTATCTGGATCAAGTTCACTCAGTACAGCTAGTGCAATCGCCTCGTAAACTGCATGCTAACTTGACCGCTTTCATTTCGTTATTCCCAGTTATTTCCGTATGCCGCGATACCGAACTGCACAAGATAATCATGCCAGTTTCCATTTCCGTCGAAATTGCTAACTTCCACGAATTGACATGGATTTGGGTATATCATGGAATAATCTTACACCTTCCCGCGGTTTGGGGACGCGGGAGCTACTATAATCTATGTGATTGTGCTGATGATAATCTCGGGGATAGGGACCTATCGCGTGTTCTGACAGGCATGTGACTTCGCACATGTAAGGGCTGGCGATTATCTAAGGGTAACGGACACGATTCGCTGTAACTAATTGTACGTCTACTGTCGAGTTCCGGGTCATGTCGTACATTTGAATCAAGCCTCTCTAAAATCAAGTTCATCTGAGATTTTAATTGTTTTACCTCAGTTCTTAGAGACTTAATCTCCGCACGCAGTTCACATTCGCATGAATTTTCGAACGACTCCGTATTATTCAAGCGCCTATGGGTTATGTATCCACTGTCACTGGTTACCATACAATTAACTTCATCACCTGTCGTGACAGGTACAGTGACATGGTTATTGGGAGAGAAGGTCGGGGCAATTGTTTTGGATCCGTGGGGGTCAATGGGAGACATTCGACCTCGAGTGGGGATGTACACATTCCTGGGGTCCTCGTCGAAACAAATTATCAGGTGACGCCTTTATTTAGTATAAATAATTAAAACATATCATGCCTCATTTGCATATAACAATAACCTGATACAACCGCGCGTCACTATCAGTATACATATTACTAACTGATTATATCTGTATAGAGTGCACTGGTAATTTGTATACCCCCCGCAACGAGTTGTGGGGGGTATACTGGAGTCAGGTTGTCCGTCCGTCCGTCCGTGCGTCCGTCCGTCCGTCCGTGCGTCCGCGTAAACTTAACATCAGAGAAATATTGTTATAACTTCTATTTCCTTCATCTAAAATGCTTGATATTTCACACATGCATTCCTGTAAGGCTCTACTACCATGCTGTGCCAAATCCATGACCGTTCAACCCCCGCAGATCCCAAGGTCAAGGTCAAATACTTAGTCCGTAAACTTAACATCAGAGAAATATTGTTATAACTTCTATTTCCTTCATCTAAAATGCTTAATATTTCACACATGCATTCCTGTAAGGCTCTACTACCATGCTGTGCCAAATCCACGACCATCCAACCCCCGCAGATCCCAAGGTCAAATACTTAGTCTCTTTACAAAACTTAACATCAGAGAAATATTGTTATAACTTCTATTTCCTTCATCTAAAATGCTTAATATTTCACACATGCATTCCTGTAAGGCTCTACTACCATGCTGTGCCAAAATCCACGACCATCCAACCCCCGCTGATACCAAGGTCAAGGTCAAATACTTAGTCCTCTTTTACAAAACTTAAACATCAGAGAAACATTAGTTCTAATTTCTATTTCCTTCATCTAAAATGCTTAATATTTCACACATGCATTCCTGTAAGGCTCTACTACCATGCTGTGCCAAATCCACGACCGTCCAACCCCCGCTGATCCCAAGGTCAAGGTCAAATACTTAGTCTCTTTACAAAACTTAACATCAGAGAAATATTGTTCTAACTTCTATTTCCTTCATCTAAAATTCTTAATATTTCACACATGCATTCCTGTAAGGCTCTAATACCATGCTGTGCCAAATCCATGACCGTCCAACCCCCGCTGATCCCAATGTCAAAGTCAAATACTTAGTCTCTTTACAAACTTAACATCAGAGAAATAACTTATAACTTCTATTTCCTTCATTGAAAATTCTTATTATTTCACTTGTGCATTCCTCTAAGGTTGTACTATCATGCTGTGACCAATCTACGACTGTCTAACCCCTGCTGATCCCAAGGTCAAGGTCACATACTTAGTCTCTTTACAAAACTTAACATCAGAGAAATATGTTATAACTTCTATTAACAAATAATCCTTAAATCCTTATTTGTGTTTGAAATTGGCGGTCCTTGGTAATTATTATTTATTTTTTTTTTTTTTTTTTTTTTTTTTCTGGCTAATAAACGCCCCAAATAAAAAAAAATAATAATAATAATTGAAATTGGCGGTCCTTGGTAATTATTTTTTTTCTACCCCCCCCCCCCCCCCCCCCCCCCCCCCCCCCCCCCCCCCCCCCCCGTCAAGAGACGGCATTTTATGAACTATATATCGCAACTGTCTGGTTTGGGGTAATATGGGTACGGGGAATAGGCCAGGGGGTAGGAAACCTCGATTACGAACAGAAAATCGATTCCATTCACTCGCTCGCACTCCGCATTTCGCCGCAGTGCATATTACCAAGAGTGATTTTGTGTGTATTGCCCCATTGGAAATTCCGAAGTGGCTATGTGGACAGAGACGGCAATGGTAATTCTTGAAGCAACATAAGGGTACGTTTCGGCTCTACTGGTTTATGTTATATATCCCACCGCTGCCACCAAATTTGTAACGTCCCTATGTCGTGTCCGTCTTCAACAATACGGTATAAATCAGATATTTCCTGTTCACGCAGGGGAATGGTAGCGGGCCCTCGTAAATCGGGGTAGGGAAATTTAACGACTATATCTACTGGGCAATGAAAAGACGACAGTGACGAGATTTTAGTAACATCTGATATTTTGATAATAGTTCTAACATGCAGTATTACTCAACGTGTACAATTATAGAGTGGTGACAAACTATGATAACAACGATGAGGGTGATCTGATTATGGACAGATAATGACTAATATGAGATGTACACATGGCAAGATACAAAAGCACAACAGGCGACTGTGGGAGTAAGCAGACTCAAGAAAGGATATTAGCACATGTAAACACGGACTAGATTTATGCTAAAATCTGGCGGAAAATCACACTAACACAAACCCAAGTCATGGTCACGAAGCTGGGGTTGGGAAATAATGATGGGTGGGGGAGTCACACAGCGGGGATCATGAAGCTGGGGGTGGGAAATAATGCTGGGTGGGGGAGTCACACAGCGGGGATCACAAAGCTGGGGGTGGGAATAATGCTGGGTGGGGGAGTCACACAGCGGGGATCACGAAGCTGGGGGTGGGAATAATGCTGGGTGGGGGAGTCACACAGCGGGGATCACGAAGCTGGGGGTGGGAAATAATGCTGGGTGGAGGAGTCACACAGCGGGGATCACGAAGCTGGGGGTGGGAAATAATGCTGGGTGGGGGAGTCACACAGCGGGGATCACGAAGCTGGGGGTGGAAATAATGCTGGGTGGGGGAGTCACACAGCGGGGATCACGAAGCTGGGGTGGAAATAATGCTGGGTGGGGGACGGGGATCACGAAGCTGGGGTGGGAAATAATGCTGGGTGGGGGAGTCACACAGCGGGGATCACGAAGCTGGGGGTGGGAAATAATGCTGGGTGGGGGAGTCACACAGCGGGAATCACGAAGCTGGGGGTGGGGGGAAATAATGCTGGGTGGGGGAGTCACACAGCGGGGATACACGAAGCTGGGGGGTGGGAAATAATGCTGGGTGGGGGAGTCACACAGCGGGGGGTCACGAAGCTGGGGTGGGGAATCATGACACATAGCTGAATGGGGGGGGGGCACACAACAGCTAGGACGCATGACAATGGAATTGGGATCACCTAACAGGGGTGGGAGGGGGGCTCGAAGTTAGGGTGGGGCGTCACACAGCAGGGGGATCATGAAGCTCAAATTGGGAATCGTATCGCAATGGGGAAAAAAGTGGGTGGGGTAATGGGATATTGGCATTATTATGGTTCCAGTCAATATTAATAATCAATAATGCCAGACTGACGTTCAAATCATCACATCTCACGACTAACGGACCATTGGTAACATCGTCGGTGAGTAATGTTTAAGGGGGGGGGGGGGTATATTTGGGCCTTTTCTGAGACGCGAGTTGCGTCTCGAGTTGCGTCGCTCGGGAGAAAGTCGACAACTGACATATTTCACTCCTATTTATAACCTTCGGTCCGGACGTTGTCCGCAGATGCAGCCCTTTGATTGGCTCGTAGAGATTCCGAGGACAACATTCGGACAATGAGGACCATATTTGGAATCCGCGGACAACATGTGAAAGTTGTCCCAGATTCCGCACAGTGGATTGGTTGGAATGTGTAATAGGATACCGGGACTTTCCCACTTTAACGGAACGTGAAAGTTGTCCCGCATCGTTGATTGGTCGGAGAGGTTTGGCGGAAATTATCGAGCTTAAACAGGTTTACGCAGTATAAAATGGCGGCCGTGTTCAACACACACAGGAAATGTCAACAAACTATTGTGAATTGTAACTAACTAAACAAGTTTCCTGTTGTATGAAGACGCCGATAATAAACTATTGACAATTGTGAACATCCAGGCATGCATCGGAGATCGTGGTAAGTTCTGTGCATAAAATGACAGACGTGTTTTGTTGTCCAAAATGTGTGATAAATTCGAAGCGATGAATACGCAATACACATCTGTGTCTAGCGATGCTTCGCTGGCTGGGTCGCTTCAAATTAATATATATATATATATTTGTATATATATTTGTATATATATATACACATACAATTCTAATAAGCAATACAAAAGCCGTATTATTATGTTCGTGACCACCGAAGAGCGATATCAAACTGCGACTATGTGCAATCTGATCTGGGTTGTCAGTGTTCGCAAAGATATCAAGTAAACATACAATTATAATAAACAATACTCTGACAAAAGCGGTATTATTATGTTCGCGACCACTGAAGACCGACATCAACAACGTATTTGTGCACCATTGTCGTAACTAGATCTCCTAAAAGTGCCGTTTTAGCAATAAATGCATCAACATTTAAGTATTGATTAAGTTTCAAATTATTAAAATGTTTGATAACAGTATAACACCAATTTTCACACTGCCTGCTATTAACGCTTTGACACCAATTAAAAATTATTTTATTAATTCTGTCTACACTCATATTTACACAACGACTCCAGAGGTTGGCAATACATTTCCACTGTCGGATGATAGCTGGTAACGTTTTCTGAAACCATTCTGCTCATCACATATGTTATCATTGGCCTCGGCCCATCGCGATAGTCTTTCATTTAAAATAAAACAATACAACTTATACATACAACAAGTTAACGATATGCCACGATAAGATAATAGGTCCCTAGGATCTGTGGTACTTGATTTGGGAATTGGGTTAATGATACTGTGACCCCAAACAGTGGGCATTTTACTTTGGCTAAAACAAACATTAAATAGTATATGTAAGAACATTTTACTGGTGTAATTACATAAGACTTCAGAAGGGATCTGATCATCAAAACACGCTTTACCTCGCTTTGCATGATCTACAGCTTGTTTTACTTCTAACAATGTAATATTATCATTGAAAATATGTTCAGATGTGTCGTTGATCAGATCATTCACATAAATTGACATATCAGCAAATTGTCCCGCGTTTAGAAGATGACTAAAATCAAGTTTCAATTTGTCCAACACCACAGTAACACCATTACTAATGCCTCCATTATCAATACCACCTCCATCGGTATACCTTTAGATTTACCATGACCAATGCCAATTTTACCAATGGTCTTCCAAAATTCAGACTGGCTACCTGTTGCCTCGTTTGCTAACTGGTTCTGAAAACTAAGCCATTGTAACCTTTTGGCTCTTTGAACCAACCGGTCAAAATGTTTTCGAACCAAGACATATGACATCTTTAAGGACGCTTTATCAGATTTAACTTTACTGTGCAACCATTTTCGTTCAGCTTCACAAACATCATTCCATGCCACAGTTAAGTTTCCATTCCACCCAGGCTTACCAACTCTCCGCTTCTTGTTTGAAACACCACAATGCAATGGGATAGACACACTTGGCAACTTATCGGACATCTCTATAACTATTATATCACATAAATCATTGTACGCACTATCAATAGCAGACTGAGTTCGTAACCCCGCTTCGAGTTCACTAACAACAGAGTGAATATTCACATGATTGTCAAGTAGAAACGAAGTGGGAACTGTAGATACATCAAATTTGGTAAACGTATCGGATGGTGTTGTCAAAGCATCTGGTGTAACAGGAACAGTCTGACATTCAAAAACCCAAGCCAAAGCGGAGTGGTCTGGCAGTGATGACGGCGACATTACAGTGATATCATTGCACAAATTAATGAGCGTTGACGCTGGCATGACGTTGAACTCTTTAAATATAGATACGTGACCATGACTAGTAAGACAATAATCAACAACTGCACACCCCTTTGTAGATATTGACGTAAAGTCATTACTGATACTGTTACGGCCATTAAGCATACAATACTTACAGTTTATTAGAAATTCGATAAGCATATCTCCATACGAATTTGTTTTAAAATCCAATCCCCACTATAAAATCATCATTATCTCCACACCTACCATTAAAATCACCGCATATCATATTCACCCCAGTGTTTTGATATATGTAAACATCAGCCATCAATGTATCAAAGAAGTCGAGTGCATCCACGTTCCGAGAGGAGCCCTGTGGAGGAAGGTAACAGGCGCATACATTAATGCATGTGCTATCAGTTGTATGTTTCAATTGTGCCCATAATATTCCTTCACTAGAGTCATCTAGTATGGTGACATCAAAGTTGTCAATAATAGTATTACGTATAAAGACACCAACATGTACGCATAAAGCACGCACATGCAACTCCTGCCTGTTATTACCAAACCAGGTATAACCCGGTAAAGACAATATGGCGTCACCCAGCAGATGAGATTCTGCTATACCAATAATATCACAGTTTAAATATTGCACACAAGAAGTCCTTACATAACAATTGTCTGACAACTCATTCGCAGACCAACCGTTGACATTCCAAAACCCAAGTTTTAGCTAGTTGTACGAGCGACCACGCCGCCACGGGCACCATTACCGCGCCGCCGACGGTCGAAATGTCATAGAATCGAGCACAGCCTATGGGACTAGAGCTCGTATGCGGGCGACAAGTCTCTTCGACCGATCGCCAACGTGCCTGTACCACTTGCTGTCAACCATCTCATCCGCAGCCGTGCTCCAGTCGCGATTGACGACCGCCGCACGGAAATTCTTGAATTTCAACAGCCTTGGATATCCCAGATTAAACATCATGTTTGCAATGACGAGTTTCGCCTCGTCTGGAAGCTGGGCGAAGTCCGAGTGTAACCTGGTGCAGTCAGCAATGGCGGATGGTACGTCCGCTCGGAACACCGAGTCAACTCTCTCTTTGCTGACGGGTGTACCTATCGGTAGTGTTACAACGATTATCGATTATACTAGAAATTGTTTCTCTGTTTCTGCTATGTATGTATTATATCGATTATTTTCAACGATAATCGATTGTAATAGAAATTACTTCTTCATTTCTACTAGTACTATCGATTAATGGAAATTGTAATTACAAACAAAAATGTAACTTGTAATGTACAGAGACATATACAACCATAACTACTTGTGATGTATTTTTAAACATAACGCAAGTGATACATTTATGTATTTAACCCTTCGACCGCTACACACAACACTTGTCGTCTGCTGTTGCTTTTACATCTTCCTTATTTCTCAATAAAAACATGGTTGATAGCACTTCGGAATCATTGCCAATGGAAATTATTCTAAAGTGCAGTCAAAGCATTTTGTAAATTATTATAAAATGCTGTCAAAAAAATTTATTCTAAAGTGCTGTCAAAGCATGTTGTAAATTATTCTAATGTGCTGTCAAAGCATAGACATATATTCTCTATTTCTATGGTCAAAGCCTGTTTTGATGATAAAAATGGAAAATAGAAAATAAACAGCAGGCAACAACAAAAATAAGATAGTGGTGTAAGGGTTAAAATGCGCAAACAAGAAACTAGTTTCTGTATCAGACATATAGTCATATTGTGACATATGGCCGATTGTGACACAGTTTGTGGACGTCCATTTCCATTACTCACGGTTGCTTTAAAGGAGCAGGAGATACTGTGCCATTTTGTTAGTTAGAAATATCTATAATTGTGGCTGTGACTGGAGAAATGGGTTTATGTGATTTGTGACCAGAGTAGTTCCTGATAAAATTCCACACGCCAGTATCCTATATTTTTTGTTAGAAGAGTGAGTGGTGCTTCATTGATGGCGAAACTTACAGATCCAAAACAGACTTTGTGGATGCTGATCTCAGACTGGATCTACACTAGTTTGCAAAACGGATAAGCAACATGTGTACAGTCACATCCACATAGTATGCAACAGTGCGTATAAATTATAGACTGTTTAGTGTATCAAGCAGACATCAATGTTCGAGTGTACAATTGACGTTTGATCGAAATGTCACGCCCAATTAGTATTGATAAGTGATTCAAATGGCCTATGTGACAAAGGACATATGGCCGATTGTGACACAGTACATATGGCCGATTGTGACACAGTACATATGGCCGATTGTGACGCAGTACATATGGCGGATTGTGACACAGTACATATGGTGGATTGTGACACAGTACACATGGAGGATTGTGACACAGTACATGTGGCGGATTGTGACACAGTACACATGGCGGATTGTGACACAGTACATATGGTGGATTGTGACACAGTACACATGGCGGATTGTGACACAGTACATATGGCCGATTGTGACACAGTACATATGGCCGATTGTGACACAGTACATATGGCGGATTTTGCCACGGTACATATGGCCGATTGCGACACAGTACATATGGCCGATTGTGACACAGTACATATGGCCAATTTTGACACTGTCCATATGGCGGATGTGACACAGTACATATGGCGGATTGTGACACAGTACATATGGCGGATTGTGACACAGTACATATGGCGGATTTTGCCACGGTACATATGGCCGATTGTGACACAGTACATATGGCCGATTGTGACACAGTACATATGGCCGATTGTGACACAGTACATATGGCGGATTGTGACACAGTAAAAATGTCGGACTGTGACACAGTACATATGGCGGATTGTGCCACAGTATATATGGCCGATTGTGACACAGTACATATGGCCAATTGTGACACTGTACATATGGCCGATTGCGACACAGTACATATGGCCGATTGTGACGCAGTACATATTGTGACACAGTACATATGGCGGATTGTGACACAGTACATGTGGCGGATTGTGACACATACACATGGGGCGGAATTGTGACACAGTACATATGCAGCTTGTGACACGTACAGTACTGGCCGACTTGTGACACAGTACATATGGCAGATTGTGCCACAGTACATATGGCGGATTGTGACACAGTACAAATGTCGGACTGTGTCACAATACATATGGCGGATTGTGCCACAGCACCAATACATATGGCGATTGTGACACTTAGTACATATGGCCAATTTTGACAATGTGCATATGGCGGATGTGACACAGTACATATGGCGGATTGTGACACAGTACATATGGCGGATTGTGACACAGTACATATGGCGGATTGTGACACAGTACATATGGCGGATTGTGCCACAGTACATATGGCCAATTGTGACACAGTACATATGGCGGATTGTGCCACAGTACATATGGCGGATTGTGACACAGTACATATGGCGGATTGTGCCACAGTACATATGGCCGATTGTGATCACAGTACATCTGCGATTGTTGACACCAGTAATATGGCGCTGTGACCACAGTACATATGGTTGGGGGGCGATTGTGACACAGTACATATGGCCAGATTGTGACACAGTACATATGGCCAGATTGTGACACAGTAACATCTTGGCCGATTGAATGACAGCAGTACATATGGCGGATTGTGACAGTAACTTATGGTGGATTGTGGACACAGTACAATGGCGGATTGTGACAACGTATTGTGGCGGCTTGGGTTGACACATACAAATGGCGGATTGTGACACAGTACATGGTGGCCGGATTGTGACACAGTACACCATTGGCGTATTGTGACACAGTAGGATTGTGGCGGATGTGACACTGTCACACATGGCGGATTGTGACACAGTACTATGGGGATTGTGATCAGTACATGGGGATTGTGACACAGTATGTGGGGCTTTTGTGACACTGTACACATGGCGGATGTGAACACAGTTACTTATGGTGGATTGTGGACACAGTACACATGGCATATTGTGACACAGTACATATGGCCGATTGTGACACAGTACATATGGCCGCTATGGACACAGTAACTATGGCAAGATTGTGACACAGTACATTTTATGGCGGATGTGCCACAGTATATATGACCTATTGTGACACAAGTACATATGGCCAATTGTGACACTGTGCATATGGCCGATTGCGACACAGTACATATGGCAGATTGTGACACAGTACATATGGCCGATTGTGGACACAGTACATATGGCGATTGTGACAGTACATATGGCAGATTGTGACACAGTACATATGGCGGATTGTGACACAGTACATATGGCGGATTGTGCCACAGTACATATGGCCAATTGTGACACAGTACATATGGCGGATTGTGCCACAGTACATATGGCGGATTGTGACACAGTACATATGGCAGATTGTGCCACAGTACATATGGCCGATTGTGACACAGTACATATGGCCGATTGTGACACAGTACATATGGGCGATTGTGACACAGTACATATGGCCGATTGTGACACAGTACATATGGCAGATTGTGACACAGTACATATGGCCGATTGTTACACAGTACATATGGCCGATTGTGACGCAGTACATATGGCGGATGTGACACAGTACTATGGTGGATTGTGACACAGTACACATGGCGGATTGTGACACAGTACATGTGGCGGATTGTGACACAGTACACATGGCGGATTGTGACACAGTACATATGGTGGATTGTGACACAGTACACATGGCGGATTGTGACACAGTACATGTGGCGGATTGTGACACTGTACACATGGCGGATTGTGACACAGTACATATGGTGGATTGTGACACAGTACACATGGCATATTGTGACACAGTACATATGGCCGATTGTGACACAGTACATATGGCCGCTATGACACAGTACATATGGCAGATTGTGACACAGTACATATGGCGGATTGTGCCACAGTATATATGACCTATTGTGACACAGTACATATGGCCAATTGTGACACTGTGCATATGGCCGATTGCGACACAGTACATATGGCAGATTGTGACACAGTACATATGGCCGATTGTGACACAGTACATATGGCCGATTGTGACACAGTACATATGGCAGATTGTGACACAGTACATATGGCCGATTCTGACACAGTACATATGGCAGATTGTGCCACAGTACATATGGCGGATTGTGACACAGTACAAATGTCGGACTGTGACACATACATAGGCGGATTGTGACACAGGTATTTATGGCAGATTGTGACACTGTACATATTGGCCGATTGTGACACAGTACATATGGCCGATTGTGACACTGTACATGGGCGATTGTGACACTGTACATGGCCGATTTGTGCCAACAGTACTTATGGCGGATTGTGACACAGTACAAATGTCGGACTGTGACACAGTACATATGGCGGATTGTGCCACTTTATATATGGCCGATTGTGACACAGTACATATGGCCAATTGTGACACTGTGCATATGGCGGATTGTGACACAGTACATATGGCGGATTGTGAGACAGTAGATATGGCCGACAGTGACACAGTACATATGGCCGATTGTGAGACAGTAGATATGGCCGATTGTGACACAGTACATATGGTCGATTGTGACACAGTACATATGGTCGATTGTGACACAGTACATATGGCCGATTGTGCCACAGTACATATGGCGGATTGTGAGACAGTAGATATGGCCGATTGTGACACAGTACATATGGCCGATTGTGACACAGTGCATATGGCCGATTGTGAGACAGTAGATATGGCCGATTGTGACACAGTACATATGGTCGATTGTGACACAGTACATATGGCCGATTGTGACACAGTACATATGGCCGATTGTGACACAGTACATATGGCAGATTGTGACACAGTACATATGGCCGATTGTGACACAGTACATATGGCCGATTGTGACGCAGTACATATGGCGGATTGTGACACAGTACATATGGTGGATTGTGACACAGTACACATGGCGGATTGTGACACAGTACACATGGCGGATTGTGACACAGTACATATGGTGGATTGTGACACAGTACACATGGCGGATTGTGACACCAGTACACATGGCGGATTGTGACACAGTACATGTGGCGGATTGTGACACATTACACATTGCGGATTGTGACACAGTACATATGGTGGATTGTGACACATTACACATGGCGGATTGTGACACAGTACATATGGCCGATTGTGACACAGTACATATGGCCGATTGTGACACAGTACATATGGCAGATTGTGACACAGTACATATTGCCGATTGTGACACAGTACATACATATGGACCGTTGTGCCATCAGTGACATGCGGATTGTGACACAGTACAAATGGTTGGTCGTGTGACACAGTACATATGGCGGATGTCCACAGTACACATGGTAGGATTGTACACCAGTACACATGGCGGATTGTGACACAGTACATGTGGCGGATTGTGACACATTACACATTGCGGATTGTGACACAGTACATATGGTGGATTGTGACACATTACACATGGCGGATTGTGACACAGTATATGCCGATGTGACACAGTACATTGGCCGATTGTGACACAGTACATGATGGCAGATTGTGACACAGTACATATTGCCGATTGTGACACAGTACATACATGTATGGCCGATTGTGCCACAGTACTTATGGCGGATTGTGACACAGTACAAATGTTGGACTGTGACACAGTTACATATGGCTTGGATTGTGCCACATATTATGGATTGCCAGATTGGTTGTGACACAGACGGATATGGCAATTGTGACAAAGTAAAACATATGGCCGGATTGTTGCCACATAAAATTGGCCGGATTTGTGACCACAGTACAAATTGGCCAATTTGACACTGTGCATATGGCGGATTGTGACACAGTACATATGGCGGATTGTGACACAGTACATATGGCGGATTGTGACACAGTACATATGGCGGATTTTGCCACAGTACATATGGCCGATTGTGACACAGTACATATGGCCGATTGTGACACAGTACATATGGCGGACTGTGACACAGTACTTATGGCGGATTGGGACACAGTGCATAGGCGGATTGTGACAGTACATATGGCCGATTGTGACACAGTGCATAGGTGAATGTGACAGTACATATGGCCGATTGTGACACAGTACATATGGCCGATTGTGACACAGTGCACATGGCCGATTGTGAGATAGTAGATATGGCCGATTGTGACACAGTACACATGACCGATTGTGACACAGTACATATGGCCGATTGTGCCACAGTACATATGGCCGATTGTGACACAGTACATATGGCAGATTGTGACACAGTACATATTGCCGATTGTGACACAGTACATACATGTATGGCCGAATGTGCCACAGTACTTATGGCGGATTGTGACACAGTACAAATGTTGGACTGTGACACAGTACATATGGCGGATTGTGCCACAGTATATATGGCCGATTGTGACACAGTACATATGGCCAATTGTGACTCTGTGCATATGGCGGATTGTGACACAGTACATATGGCGGATTGTGACACAGTACATATGGCGGATTTTGACACAGTACATATGGCGGATTTTGCCACAGTACATATGGCCGATTGTGACACAGTACATATGGCCGATTGTGACACAGTACATATGGCGGACTGTGACACAGTACATATGGCGGATTGGGACACAGTGCATATGGCGGATTGTGAGACAGTACATATGGCCGATTGTGACACAGTGCATATGGTGAATTGTGACACAGTACATATGGCCGATTGTGACACAGTACATATGGCCGATTGTGACACAGTGCACATGGCCGATTGTGAGACAGTAGATATGGCCGATTGTGACACAGTACACATGACCGATTGTGACACAGTACATATGGCCGATTGTGACACAGTACATATGGCCGATTGTGACACAGTACATATGGCCGATTGTGACACAGTACATATGGCCGATTGTGACACAGTACATATGGCCGATTGTTACACAGTGCAAATGGCCGATTGTGACACTGTACATATGGTCGATTGAGACACAGTACATATGACCGATTGTCACACAGTACATATAGCCGATTGTGACACAGTACATATGGTCGATTGTGACACAGTACATAAGGCAGATTGTGACACAGTACATAAGGCAGATTGTGACACAGTGCAAATGGCCGATTGTGACACAGTACATGTGGTTGATCCTGACAAAGTACACATGGCGGATTGTGACACGATACCTATGACCACAGTACATATGCCTGATTGTGACACAGTACCTATGGCGGATTGTGACACAGTACATATTGCCGACTGTGACACAGAACATATTGTGATGAACCGATTGTAATGACACAGTACCGATTGTGACACAGTACATATACGGATTGCTACACAGTACATATGGCAGATAGTGACACAGTACATATGGCCGATTGCGATGATACATTATCGATTGCGACCCAGTACCTATGGCGGATTGTGACAGAGTACCTATGGACGATTGTGACATAATACCTATGGCATATTGTGACACAGTAGATATTGCCGATTTTTACACAGTAGATATTGTGACATAGTAGCTATTACTGATTTTGACACAAAATTCCTATGGCGGATTATGACACAGTACATATGGCGGATTGTGACACAGTACATATGGTCGATTGTGACACAGTATATATGGCCGATGATTGTGACACAGTACATATGGCGGATTGTGACACACTACCTATGGTCGATTATGACACGGTAGATATGGCCGATGATTGTGACAGAGTGCATATGACCGATTGTGACACAAAACCTATGGCCGATTATGACACAGTACATATGGCCGATTGTGACACAGTACATATGGCCGATTGTGATGCAGTACCGATTGTGACATAGTACCTATGGCCGATTGTGACTCAGTACTTGTGACCGACTGTGACACAATACCTATGACTGATTGTGACACAGTATATATGGCCGATTGTGACACAGTACATATGGCCGATTGTGACACAGTACATATGGCCGATTATGACACAGTACATATGGCCGATTGTGACACAGTACATATGGCAGGTTGTGACACAGTACATATGGCCGATTGTGACACAGTACATATGGCCGATTGTGACGCAGTACATATGTCGGATTGTGACACAGTACATATGGTGGATTGTGACACAGTTCACATGGCGGATTGTGACACAGTACATGTGGCCGATTGTGACACAGTACACATGGCGGATTGTGACACATTACATATGGCCGATTGTGACACAGTACATATGGCAGATTGTGACACAGTACATATGGCAGATTGTGACACAGTACATATGGCCGATTGAGACACAGTACATATGGCCGATTGTGCCACAGTACTTATGACGGATTGTGACACAGTACAAATGTCGGACTGTGACACAGTACATATGGCTGATTGTGCCACATTATATATGGCCGATTGTGACACAGTACATATGGCCAATTGTGACACTGTGCATATGCCGGATTGTGACACAATACATATGGCGGATTGTGACACAGTACATATGGCGGATTGTGACACAGTAAATATGGCAGATTGTCCCACAGTACATATGGCCGATTGTGACACAGTACATGTGGCCGATTGTGACACAGTACATATGGCGAATTGTGACACAGTACATATGGCCGATTGTGCCACAGTACATATGGCCGATTGTGACACAGTACATATGGCCGATTGTGACACAGTACATATGGCCGATTATGACACAGTACATATGGTGGATTGTGACACAGTACATAGGGCCGATTGTGAAAGAGTACATATGGCCGAGTGTGCCACATATGGCGGATTGTGACACTGGCAGATTGTGACACAGTATATATGGCGGATTGCGACACAGTACATATGGCCGACACATTACTGTGACACATTACCTTTGACCAATTGTGACACTACCTATGGCCGATTGTGACACAGTACCTGTGACCGATTGTGACACAGTACATATGGCCGATTGTGACACACTACCTATGACCAACTGTGACTCAGTACTTATGGCCGATTGTGACACAGTACATATCGCCGATTGTGAAACTGTACATATGGCGGATTGTGACACAATATATATGCACGATTGTGACACAGTATCTGTGGTCGATTGTGACACAGTACCTATGGCCAATTGAGATACAGTACCTGTTACGATTGTGACACACTACCTATGGCAGATTTTCAAACAGTACCTGCGGCCAAATGTGACACAATACCTATGTCGATTGTGACACAGTATCTGTGGTCGATTGCTAACAGTACCTGCGGCCGAATGGAACACAGTACTGTGGCCGATTGTGATACAGTACATATGGCCGATTGTCAAACGGTATATATGGCCGATTGAGATACAGTACCTGTGACCGATTGTGACACACTACTTATGGCCGATTGTGACACAGTACCTGCGGCCGAATGGGACACACTACCTACAGCCGATTGTGACAGTACCTATGGCCCATTGTGACACAGTACATATGGTCGATTGTTCAAACATATATATGGCTGATTGCGACACAATACCTATGTCTGATTGTGACACAGTACCTGTGGTCGATTGTGACACAGTACATATGGCCGATTGAGATGTGACCGATTGTGACACACTAAATATGACCGATTGTGACACAGTACCTGCGGCCGAATGGGACACACTACCTATGGCCGACTGTGACACAGTACCTATGGCCCATTGTGATACAGTACATTTGTCCGATTGTGACACAGGATATATAATGGCCGGTTGTGACACAGTACCTTTGGCGGATTGTGACACAGTACATTTGGCTGATTGTGACACAGTACATATGGCTGATTGTGCCACATTATATATGGCCGATTGTGACACAGTACATATGGCCAATTGTGACACTGTGCATATGCCGGATTGTGACACAATACATATGGCGGATTGTGACACAGTACATATGGCGGATTGTGACACAGTAAATAGCAGATTGTCCCACAGTCATATGGCCGATTGTGACACAGTACATTGTGGCCGATGTGTCACAGTACATATGGCGAAGGTGTGACACAGTACATATGGCCGATTGTGCCACATACATATGGCCGATTGTGACACAGTACATATGGCCGATTGTGACACAGTTAACATATGGCCGATTATGACACAGTACTATGGTGGATTGTTGACACAGTACATAGGGCCGATTGTGAAAGAGTACATATGGCCGAGTGTGCCACATATGGCGGATTGTGACACTGGCAGATTGTGACACAGTATATATGGCGGATTGCGACACAGTACATATGGCCGACACATTACTGTGACACATTACCTTTGACCAATTGTGACACTACCTATGGCCGATTGTGACACAGTACCTGTGACCGATTGTGACACAGTACATATGGCCGATTGTGACACACTACCTATGACCAACTGTGACTCAGTACTTATGGCCGATTGTGACACAGTACATATCGCCGATTGTGAAACTGTACATATGGCGGATTGTGACACAATATATATGCACGATTGTGACACAGTATCTGTGGTCGATTGTGACACAGTACCTATGGCCAATTGAGATACAGTACCTGTTACCGATTGTGACACACTACCTATGGCAGATTTTCAAACAGTACCTGCGGCCAAATGTGACACAATACCTATGTCCGATTGTGACACAGTATCTGTGGTCGATTGCTAACAGTACCTGCGGCCGAATGGAACACAGTACCTGTGGCCGATTGTGATACAGTACATATGGCCGATTGCCAAACGGTATATATGGCCGATTGAGATACAGTACCTGTGACCGATTGTGACACACTACTTATGGCCGATTGTGACACAGTACCTGCGGCCGAATGGGACACACTACCTACAGCCGATTGTGACACAGTACCTATGGCCCATTGTGACACAGTACATATGGTCGATTGTCAAACAGTATATATGGCTGATTGCGACACAATACCTATGTCTGATTGTGACACAGTACCTGTGGTCGATTGTGACACAGTACATATGGCCGATTGAGATGTGACCGATTGTGACACACTAAATATGACCGATTGTGACACAGTACCTGCGGCCGAATGGGACACACTACCTATGGCCGACTGTGACACAGTACCTATGGCCCATTGTGATACAGTACATTTGTCCGATTGTGACACAGGATATATAATGGCCGGTTGTGACACAGTACCTTTGGCGGATTGTGACACAGTACATTTGGCTGATTGTGACGCAGTGCATATGGCCGATTGTGACACAGTAAATTTGGCGGATTGTGACACAGTACATAGGGCCGATTGTGACACAGTACCTATGGCGCATTGTGACACAGTACATATGACCGATTGTGACACAGTACCTATGGCCGATTGTGACACAGTACCTATGGCCGATTGTGACACAGTACATATGGTGGATTGTGACACAGTACATAGGGCCGATTGTGAAACAGTACATATGGCCGATTGTGACACTTATGGCGGATTGTGACACTGGCTGATTGTGACACAGTATATATGGCGGATTTTGACTCAGTACATATGGCGGATAACACAGTACATATGGCCGACACATTACTGTGACACATTATCTTTGACCGATTGTGACACTACCTATGGCCGATTGTGACACCGTAGCTGTGACCGATTGTGACACAGTATATATGGCCGATTGTGACACACTACCTATGACCGATTGTGACTCAGTACTTATGGCCGATTGTGACACAGTACATATGGCCGATTGTGACACAGTACATACGGCCGACTGTCACACAGTACCTATGGCAGATTGTGACAGAGTAAATATGGCCGATTGTGACACAATACTTATGTACGATTGTGACACAGTACCTATGGCCAATTGAGATATAGTACCTGTGACCGATTGTGACACACTACATATGGCCGATGGTGACACATTACCTGTGGCCGAATGTGACACACTACCATTGGCAGATTGTGACACAGTACCTGTGGCCAATTGTGACACAGTACCTGTGGCCGATTGTGACACAGTACATATGGCCGATTGTGACCTATGGCAGATTGTGACACAATACCTATGTCAGATTGTGACACAGTACCTGTGGTCGATTGTGAGATAGTACCTGCGGCCGAATGGGACACACTACCTATGGCCGATTGTGACACAGTACCTATGGCCCATTGTGACACAGTACATTTGTCCGATTGCGACACAGTACATATGGCCGATTGTGACACAGTACCTGCATGTATGACCGACTGAGACACTGTATAACCGATTGTGACACAATACATAAGGCCGATTGTGACACAGTACGTGTGTGCCTGTGTCTGGACTGGAGCATTGTAGTTCCAGATCTGCGTGTACATCCACACACTCTCATCAGGATCAGCACTGTTCGCCATTCCATCAATGAATCATCCATTTTGCTTCTAACAAGCAATATAGATCGTTAACAGGCTGCAGGGCTGTGCTATTTTATCAGGAACTACACTGGTCACAAATCTCATACGTCCCATTTATCCAGTCACATCCACATACGATCAGTTGCGAAATCGTACCTATAGGTTTGCCATATTCGGGATCAGTAGGTAGAATGAGATGGCCAATACCGAACGTCAGTTCGCCCACGCAATCATTATAAATTGTGTAGTTCACGCCTTCGTCCCGCACCAGGTCGGCCTTCAGGCTCATTATTAGCGCCTCACTCATTACTGCACCTACAATATACAGAGATGACGTTTTAAGTGTTGCTCCTGGTCAACTAAAAATAGCACACTATTGTAGATGCGGATGCAAAGGCTGATCTGGGTCTACACATGTCGCAAATCCCATAAGCCCCATTTCTCCAGTCACAGCTACATATTCAGATAGTGCGTTTCAGGGTTTATTTTATATAAAGGTACATGTACTTAAATTATTATTTTCATTTGACAAAACAAAAACAAAAACACCTGTGGTGCGGGCAACGGTCCAGAAAGAAAGGTAACCAGGGTATGTTGTTTTGTTTAATACTACTAGCAAGGATTTTACGTTAGAAGGATACGAAACATCGCGTTTTCTCGGAAAACTCTGTGTTCCTATCACGTGTTATGATTACAGGATTACGTTGAGGTATCGCGGCTCGTTACCTAGTTCAGAGTACATAACTCTAATTACATTTCGTTACACTGCATTACATAAGTTTTGACGGAGCAGTATTTCCTACTGTGTTTGAAGCGTTCTTTGTTTACTTTCTACTTCGTCGAGAGCGACCTAATACTTTTGCTAATACACAGTTTATTAGGTCAGTTTATGGTAATATTGTTGTGTCATATTGTAGAATTGTATCTCAATAACAATATAGCGAAGTATGAAAATCAACACCCTGCAGGTTTTTTATATAATTTAGTGCGCGAAGTTTAAATGCTATTACACACATTTTTACTGCGTAGCGTGGTGTAGCGATATAATTGCCTATACATCGGACAACGTGCAGCTACTCGTTCGTTACCTCGTCTACGAAGGATCGAAAATGAACATTTTTTGTTAGCGTGTATACTACAACATCCCAAAGTTTGATTCCTATAGTAAGAAACTCGACAGTAGCCCAGAAAGTGATCTCACCTTCTATATAGCATCTTTTGTTTGTTTATTGGTGTTTAACGGCCTATCAACAGTTAAGGTCATGTAAGGCCGGGCAAACGGGTTCGATCCCGATTTAGCCTGTTGCATTTGGGGGGGGGGGGGTCCCCAAATCAGAACGGAATATTTACATTGAGAAAAAATATATTCAGCCCTGAAATTAGAATAACCTGACCTGGTGCCAGGTCCATACCAAACCAAAGTCACTTGGCCCCTTCCCCTAAAATAGGATTACGAATAATCGTAATACTCACATAATAAGGGGTATAACCAGATTCAACTGTCACATACAAAATGCAAAGACGTATATGACGGCCAAACCAGGTCTCCAGTCGGGATTCCGGTAAGGATGAACCCCGATTGTTAAATTACCCGTCGCATACTCCCACCTGTCACCCACTATATATATTATAGATATGTCAGTAAAAACAACTTTGTTTTGCACAACACATGCCTGCATATAACGTGAAATGTGCCACTTTCTGGGTCACTGTTGAATACTATAGGAGCCCAAATGTGGGTTGTAGTATACACCAGTGGCCCAAGAAATGGCTATTCTATCGTACGACCACAACCTAAATATAAGGAAAAACAATTCTGCAGTCCCGCTTAACATTCCGCAAACGCTGTGTCTCAGAACGATTAAAGTAATTATTTTGTTATGGCCTAAATGCAACTACTAATGCTTAACATTATACACCGTGACGACAGAAATCGCCAATTATCTACACATTCACCGTTATGAAATTTCGGGCCCCCTGTATACTGTCAAATTACCATGTAGAACAGAACAGAACAGAACAGAACAGAACAGAACTTTATTTTGAGAAATAAATAGTCTCGGGCCACTCATAGGTGGCATACGAGACAAATTATATACGTATAACAAAACAAGTGCGACCTCGGCTGTGAAAAAGAACCCCACGACACATGCGACCAGTGTACCCCCAGACCAGCCTGCGCATTGGCACAGTCTGTACAGGGCCCACGCTGTCGCCATTCAGTGTCGCTAGGTACATTTTCCCGGCCGGAGCCCCAATAACGTCACTTAGGTTTATAGTAACAGAGTGGATCATCCGCTACATAATATACACTTGCATTTGTGATTGGTATGAATACTATATATATACATATAGACAATTACCTGTGTCTATACCTACGTGTATATATCTCTACACGTATGTATATACACAGAACAGAACGTGTCTGGCATGATCCACGTGTGCTCTCTCTCTCTCTCTCTCCATGGAGAATGAGAATGGAGAATGAGAATGTGGTATCCTGCCATTATTGCAAGTACTTGCTTGTGAATTCCTCACGTTAGATCGACGAAAATACGAAAGGTAGTGAGTGTATTATGTCAAAGTATTCAAATAATCTACATAATTAATTCGATTGAACATATACTTGTCATTTTCACCAGGGTGGTTGACGCATGCTCCACTTAGAAATTGCTGATCGCAGTAGCTGGCAGATAATACATGGAACTATTACAATTGACTTTTCTTGGAAATGCAATTTACATGTTACAGCTAGAATGTATTTAGCGACAATATTACAGGTAAGGGCTGTATGAATGTATGTTACTCGTATAACATTAAACGTATTTTCATGTTATAAAGTAGGAAATATAGTCGTATAGCATTATTGGTCTTAGTTTTGCGGGGAGGTATTTGTATATTAGTTATACCATTAATCACGCATATTTTGTTTGTAAGACTTGTTATGTTCTCATAATTCACCTACGTTGATTATATATTATTGGTTATTTATGCATCGTTTGTTTATTCGTTAAATGTATTCATTATTATCAGTGTAAATTTGGAAAATTTTATTGCGGATTTTATACTTAGATTTGAAATATCCATAAGTTTTTAAAATTTCAGGATATTCGGTCTTCTATAGAATTGTGCCTTTAAATATGTCTTCCTTTCTTCCTTAAAGAAATCGCATTCAAGGAGATAGTGAAACTCGTCACCAATATTTGACTGATTGCACTTATTACATTTTCGATCTGGTCGATTAATACCATTCCAGCGACCAGTTTCTATAGGTAATTTATGGTTACTTGTTCTGAATTTTATTATTGTACTGTAATATGTGCGAGGTAGATTCAGTATGTATGGTTCAAGGTTAATCGATTATTTAAACAATTTATAAGTGGTCCCTTTAGATGACTGATTTGATGAAGTTTGCCATGATTGTATATATTGATCTTTTAATGTTGTGGTTATGTAGTGTTTTGTGCTGTCAGGGTTTGGGAACCTCGATTGTATTTGATATTGTATGTACATGTATATATGAAATAAAATACCTGCTCGAAGAGATCAAGTTTTAATGCTTTTTTATACATATAAATGACAATTCCAACCAAAAGATTGTACATTATAAATAATTATTTGTTTATATATGAAGATGTTTAAAGAGCTATAGAACCGGTTGAAGGAATTACGTCACTCTTAGACTTTTTAGGTACAGTAAAGTTAAATTTAACATGGAATTTTCTGGATTTGCTGTTTAAGACATGACAGTTAAATTTAGCATGTAATTTCCTCGATTTGCTGTTTAAGACATGGAAGTTAAATTTAGCATGGAATTTCCTCAATTTGCTGTTTAGGACATAGCAAACGGGCACGCAAATGCGATAATTAGTCGACAACTGTATTCATATAATATTCATTTCTTTATCTCAAATTCTTTTGTGTAATGCTTCTTCGGAGGTACCATCTGAGACACAGTCACATAAAAAGGTGCTCGGACTCTGATGTGCACAGAAAGTGATGACAGAGAACTGTACAAAATGAGTTACTTGTATATCTATATCATAGTTTTTAACCGAATTGTACCTATAAGTCGCCAGAAAGTCAGATTGTATATACATATCGCAGAATTAAACAGAAAACCCTTGGAATTGTATCAAATGGTAAGTTGAGGTCATTTCGTCATCTTTCGACGTCATTTACAGCAAATATTACAGTTGCTGTATTATATGGAAAGGTGCCACAGGTGGAGGGGTGACCCCGCAGTTTCCAGGCCAGTCGAGGTAGTGTCGTAACCTCAAGCATTGTACATACTGTTAATGATGTTGCTGTTAGCGTTAATGTTGATTTTAACAGTTACTCTATTTCAAATGATCTCGGTGACTCTAGTCAGCACATTCCAAATGTTGCCAATGTTATTCCTACTTCTACTCGTACTGATACTATTTTTCATTTCATGGACGATATTTCTAGTTCAGGAAGCCAAAGTTCATCTGATAGTGATACCAATGAATTTTCTGAAACTGAAGATGTTGCTGGACATGACTTACATGTGAGAAATGGTGACAAAAACGTTACGAAAATCACAGTGGACAAAGTCAAGTGTTTATATACTAATGCTGATCAGCTATGGAATGAACTTAGTGAACTTAAAATTCAGATATCACTCGAACGCCTTGATCTTATTTTTATTACAGAAGTTTTGCCAAAGATAATTACTGATGTATCATGTTTGTCAGTATTATATCAGTTAGATGGCTATTCTGCATTTCCAAGTAAAGATGGAGGTCGAGGTGTTATCATATATGCTGAAACTGACATGAATGTATCAGCAAGTGTTCACTTAAATTATATCTATGATGATGCATCCTGATGTAATTGGATTATTGATAATCAGATTATACTACTTGGTGCTATTTACAGAAGCCCATCATCCCATGGTTCTTTTATAACAATTAGCAGGCTCATACATGAGGCATCCAGTGTAGGAAACAGATTACTGGGGATTTTAACATGAAATACATTGATTGGTCACAATACACAACTTGTCATAGTGAAACTCACCATGAACATATATATATTGAGTGCATTTAGAACAACTTTCTCTTCCAGCACATTTCTGAAGTTACGCGTGTGAGGGAAAATCAGTATTCACATATTTGTTATCTGGTTATAACAAATGATGAAAATGACATTGATCATATAACAATTTGGCCGTCCGTAGGTGTGAGTGATCATGTAACTATATCATTCAGCTACCTATGCTCATTTAAGGAGTACCACACAGGAGTATCAAAACTTAAATATGGCAGATGTGATTTAAAAAAAGTAATTGATGAATGGAATGGTGCTTAACGGCCCATCAACACAAAATAGTATCATTTAGGGCCAAGCAATTTAGATGAAGAAGAAAATAATAGTAAAACAGTATGTTAGATGTGGTAGGTAATCAATAGATTAGGGTAAAAATAAAACTATGATGAACAATATAAATGAGCAGCATGTATACAATGATAAAATTAGATTTTCCGATACAAGCTGGTTTCATGGAGAAAGCTAAGCAAACCTGCAATGTTCTCCACCTGGATTAACTCATCAAATGAAGTAACACTGAAGTGTTTGCGTCGAATGTCGGTAAAGTCGATACAGTCCAGTAGGATGGGTTGCACGGTAAATGCGCTGTAGCATGGAATACACCATGGACGCGGCTCACATTTGAGCATATACGAATGCGTTAGTCGTGTATGTCCAATGAGCAATCGACTAAGGACAACTTCATCCCGGCGTACATGTCTGTAGCCAGGAGTTCATTCGCCACAAGTCAGTTTCACAGCATGAAGTTTGTAATCTGAGCAGATCCCACCGGGTCTGCATTGTATCAGAGATGAAGGATTTAAAGGATGATTTAAAATCATGATAGCAAACAGGAAAATTAGAAGTCGGCAGCTCCAGGGCGGCCTTGGCAGCACTATCTGCCCTGTCATTGCCCTTGATACCTGGATGACTGGAGAGCCAACAAACAAATAATGTCCTAGCCAGACGAAATTAAAAGATGGCGTAGCTCAATAATATGGCGGACAAGCGGATGCTCAAGCTTCATGTTGTATAAAGCTTGTAGTGAAGATAATTAATCGTAAAATAAAATGAATTTCTTTCTCCAAGATATTTTCACAATCAAGGGCGAGTAAAATTGCCCTAAATTCTGCAGTTAATATCGAAGTTTTATCTGGGAGTCTGTACTGAAGATCTCCCTTGGGGACAGCTGCGGCAGCAGCTACCCGGCCCCCGACCTTTGAGCCATCAGTGAAAAGCGGAGTGTATGTATTGTATCTGTCTTTAACTTCAAGAAACCGTGATTTAAAAATGGATTGGTCAGTTGTTGCTTTCGTGTGCTGGCTAAGATGAAGATCACATTGGGCTGCCCCAACTGCCACGCTGGAATATCTGGGACAGTGTATTTGGAAATTTGATCCAGATCTAAGCCAGCATCATGTATTAAAGGATCCATTCTCTTGCCGAATGGTGGCTTGAAGCTTGGATTTTTAACGAATACAGCATCTGTAGTTTGATGAATGACAGTGTCATAAGCTGGATTAGATGGATTGGAATGTAGTTTAGTGGCGTATTGCAAAGATAATTTGGGGCGTCTGTCGTGGAGAGAATGCTCATTTGCCTCGGCATATAAGCTAAACGGAACTATGAGAAAAGGATAGCAGATAAGGCAAAGACGGAAAGTAAACATTTGTATGTAAAAAGCAAGAGTAAGACTGTGTATTATGTAATAAATCTGAAACGTGACGATGGTTCTTTAACCAAGACTTATCAGGAGAAAGCTGAAGTGTTGAACAGTTTCTTTGCAAGTGTTTCACTCGAGAATATATTACAAATATTCCACACATACCTGGTTGTACATTTGATATACCTTGATAGTCTAACTTTTGAATTAAGCAGTGTTGAAAAAATACTCCTAGAACGTGATGGTGGTAAATCAATGAGCCCTGATGAATTGAATCCATTATTGTTGAAAATGATGGTTAAAATATTCGCAACTCAAATATTATTGATAGGAAGGATGCTCGTGTAATACCTTTATTTACGAAAGGAAGTAAAACGACTCCTGGCAACCATCGTCCTGTAAGTCTCACCTCAGTTGTTTGCAAGTGCATTGATAAGCTAGTACGTGCTTCCATTGTTGAACATCTAACTATAAATAATCTTATATCAAATGAACAATTTGGTTTTCGTTCAGGCCGTTCATGTGTCCTTCAACTACTCGATGTAATAGAAGATTGGTCCACGTTTATTGTGGAAAATGACTCTTGGGATACAGTGTATTTGGATTTTGCAAAATCATTTGACAGAGTGCCTCACCAACGTTCATTACACAAACTTTCGTCATGTGGCATTAAATGTAACATGTTTCTGTGGGTCACAGACTTCCTGATGGAACGGCGGCAATACGTGACAATTAAATGAAATAGCTCTTCCTGACAGGATGTTATAAGTTGGGTACCCCGGAGTTGTGTCCTGAGCCTATCCTATTTATCATTTACATAAATGACTTACCTGAAGTAGTTAATATCACAGTTAAAATATTCGCTGATGATACAAAGTTGTATTCAAAAGACAGTGACTGTGATGTAATTTAAAGACTTTAGACTATTTATGCTCTCGGTGAAATCTATGGCAACTGCATTTTAATGTCTCCAAATGCAAAGCTATTCACTATGTTCGCCAGAACCGAGAGCATCTGTACTCAATCATTTGTACACAATTGTATTAGTTTATCTGTCAAATTCTGAGCTGTCGAACGATACAAGAGGTGAAACTGGCCGATAGATTGTCCATGCTGGAAAGATGGCTCAGATAGTAAGCACTAAGAAGAACAGGATCAGATACATCATACACATTATACAAATCTTCAAATCCGATTTCTGAAGTGATTATATTTGAAACAAATGATGATGTACTATAAAGTCAGTCCTTAAACTAAAATAAAAATAGTTTGTTACTATTTTATATACATGTAAACGTTTTGCAATGATCTGTTCCACTAAACTAGAAGAACTTTGATAATTTATGTTGTAATGCCCGTACTCTTACCTCCACTTGTTGTAATTGGTGCCTCAGTTTTGGCTTCAGTGGTCTGGGCGGCAGTGGTGGGCTCAGTCGTTGTTGCGGCCTGTATTTGTGCTGAAACCATTTACTCTATATTATTGAATTAGTGAGAATCGCCGGCCTATCATACACACAGTGTTACACGTCGCGATGTGTGTAAAATCGGCATAGCCTCGTTTCTTATGACATCAGCATTGCTACATCATAACTCGTGTGTATATTTGACATGTACATGTCTATGTTTTCATGTATTCATTAAAGGTACATGCCCACTCAGTAGGCACAAACTATTCTATATGGGAATTAAATAAGTGTATTATTGTGTCACTATTCCACCAGTTCTAAAAATTACGAGTGCCCACTATACAGATTTATACCGCAAGCATTGCTCCATGTAGCATAATAAAGGGAGATGAATAAATGCTGATATCTGAAGTAACCTAATATACCTGAAGTAGCCTAATATACATGAACTGCCGTTTTTGCCTTTATTTGTTCACCTTTGACCCCTAATCGTGGCCTCTGATTGGTCAGTGTCAACAGCAAATTCAAGATGGCGGAGACTTTTAAAATCGAAATCGCTGTCGATTCAGCTGAATTTTGTCATTAGTATATAGGGAGTCAAAATGATACCACCTACGGTGTTATCATTTCCACCCCTATATACTACTCCCACCACCCCCGAAAAATCAAAAATTGGTTAACGAGGAAATTGTCTCCCACCACCCCGAAAAATCCAAAATGTGTGTCATAAATACATCATGTTATTTTCACGTCCAATTGAACATATAAAACTATAGTCTTAAAAAGGATTTATTTTGTCTCGTTGTCATAAATACATCATGTATTTGTCACGTCCAATTGAACATATAAATCCCATAGGTTATAATAAAATATTATAACAAAATGGATAATAAAATACACAACGAATTGGAATTTTGTAATGACTTTTTATGGAGAATTTTACGCTGTTTCTACAGTATTAAAACACGGTAAAATGACAATACTATGTTGTATCGAATACATGAAATATCAGCGTAATTTATTACGCTGCGATAAAAACGTTGCATTTACAATATTAAACCGGCAATTATGTCGCCGGTATAAGGATCAAATTTGTGTAATGAAGCGACTAAATAGGATCAATTGGATCGGAGAAACACTACCGAAATATTATCAAACTAATTTTATAAAACAGTTTAAAATCAAAGATTCGTTGACGGATATGCGTTTCTACGATATCGCTTTTAAACGAAGAAATTGGAAAATTATTAGAAGAAATTGGAAATTATTGAACAGAAAAAAAACAACTATTAGAGAAAATGGATAATACAATACAATTGGAATTGAAAGTTTTTAATAACTGTGTTGAAGAAATTTACGAAGAATACGGGGGTTATAGTCCTATATATAAATTCTATAAAATGAGAACACTAGGCGATATCGAATATATGAAATACCAGCGTAATTTATTACGCTCCGATAAAAACGTTACATTTACAATATTATACCGGCAATTATGTCAACTATACAAGAGACAAATACGAACATTAAGACAGATAATACGTATCGGATATGAAACTAAGGCGTATTATATAAAACTATTAAAACCCAACGATTCGTTTACGAATATACATTTCTACGATATCGCTTATAAAGAAATTGAAAAAATTATTATTGAACAGCAATGTTGATGCTAAGACAAATAACATCATGACAACGGTCGGAGTTGTCTGCTCATTTATTTGTAAACTGGTAATTTATTTTTCATCAACCTCAAGCGGCCGGAGTTGTCTGCCCATTTTTTTTTTAAACTGTCAATTTATTTTTCATCAACCTCAAGCGGTCGGACTCCGAACGCCGTTGTCAAGCAGTTGTTTACCATAGCGACCACATTTGTAGGGATAGAAATAAATAAATAAAAATGTTTAGCTCCAACCGCGGCGCGAACCCACGACCCTCGTCTCTATAGAGTATCTCCTTAACCCACACGACCACGTAGGCTGTTATGATAAACATTACCTAGTGTTGTACAATTATCAATTACGACAATGTTTCAATTACACGGGTTATGAACCATGCGTAAATTGATAGCCAAGGTAAATAGAGCCGAGTGTATCAATTACACAGACGGTGTGTACAGTGTAATCCTCGACTGAATTTGTAATTCTCAGTGAAAAACATATGTTGTATAGGTATGTAAATTTGTTTACTGCACCAATATAATAAATAATTTTGAAAAAATTAGGAAAATTATAAAATTAAGAAAAATAGGAAAATTAATTATTTTTTAAAAAATTATTTTATAAAATATCACAATGGTGCTGTAACATTTCCTCCGACTTTATTTCCAAGTTTTACCCTAAATTTATCCCAATCAGTACACTCAATTTTTGGCATGGTGGCGCGTGCCTTGATTCTTATATCATTTTTTAATTCTTCATATCTCCCCATTTCTTCCACCACGGATTCAAACTCTAAATTTGATATTTTCTTATCGGCCAACGCTTTGGACACCATAACGTCGATGCTATTTTTCTTAGACCTAGCGAGAACGGATATTCTATCATGTTTTCTACTTTTTTTCTCGAGTTTTTCACCCGCCGCCCTAATTACCATACACAGCAACCCAGAAACGGCCGACACCGCACATAAAATCCCCGCTACAGGAACCGTTATAATGGTGGATATAGTTGCAGCTGTTCCCGCCCCACACAACACAGAAACACTTGCCAGAACCGTACTAGATGCTTCAGCTATGTTCACCGCGCGCTTATATTTTTTAGCGTGTCTTTTTCTATTTGCACATTCTCTAACTAAAATATCCTGCATAGCGACGATATTATTCAACCTAAAATCTGAACTTCTTTCGTTAATTGGATACAGTGTTGGTGGAGTGGTATTGAGAGTTGGATATACTGTTGGTGGAGTGGTATTGAGAGTTGGATACAGTGTTGGTGGAGTGGTATTGACAATTGGAAGCGGTGATTCGTTCATATTTAAATTTTACAAATTTAGTTCAATATATTAGTATTTAGATAATAAGTTCAATTAACAATGAGACAATAGTGGAAGAACTCTCTGGTTCACCGATTTTCGTAACAAAGTTAATAACACTACCTTTGGAAAGTCTAATTCGATCATCACCGGCGAACGAAACCACCGTCGAACTATCTCCAGAGATTTTAGTGACTCCAACCCCCCGTTCTTCCCCATCTACTACAATATTTATCGCGACCGCGCCCACAGGTTTACCATTAGCATTAACCGAGCAGACCGCCATTTGGATAACTTCACCTACAGCTGTCATAGTGTATCCCCCATATTTATTACTCGCTTTGGCACCGAACGAATATTCATAGTGCCCCTCAACCAATGGGCCCAGCTTCTCAGCCCAAACTGTTATGACACGTTTTGGTGTTTTCATTGTTTTCACTATTCCGGCAAGCGCATTGTTTGCGTTATATGCCTCAGTACGAATCTCATAAGAGGCCTCCTCAAGAGCTTTGGTCGCGGCTATACGATCATGTTTCAGTTTATCGGTTATTTTTTAATCTAGTTCGGTAAGTGTCGCTTCTCTGTTGAGAGAGTCCTCTAAGCGCAACGCATCATAAACCTCCGTAATGGTCGCCTGGTGGCCTTCTAAGGCTTTATCAATACCCGACCGGGTCTCTTTTTGAAATTCGGTTATTTTTCCATCTAGTTCAGCAACCGCCGCTTCTCTGATGAGAGAGTCCTCTGAGCGCAACACCTCATAAGCCTTCGCAAGGGCTGCCGTGTGGTCTTCTCGGGATTTCTCAACACCCGACCGGGCCTCTTTTCGAAATTTGGTTATTTTCCCATCTAGTTCAGTAAGTGTCGCTTCTCTGTTGATAGAGTCCTCTAAGAGCAACACCCTATAAGCCTCCGTAATATCCGCCTGGTGGTCTTCTAGGGCTTTCTCAATACCCGTTCGGACTCCATCAAGATCCAACCGGGTCTCTTTTTTAAATTCGGTTATTTTTTCGTATATGTCAGTAAGTGCCGCTTCTCTGTTGAGAGAGTCCTCTGAGCGTAGCGCCCCATAAGCCTCCGCAATGGCATCCTTATGGTCTTCTCGGACCCCCTCAACCCCCGACCTGGTCTCTTTCAGAAATTCGGCTATTTTTCCGTCTAGTTCGGTAAGTGTCGCTTCTTTGCTGTGAGAGTTCTCTAAGCGCAACGCATCATAAGCCTCCGCAAGGGCCTCCGCAAGGTTCGACTGGTGGTCTTCTCGGACTTTATCAATACCCACCCGACCGGGTCTCTTTTCGAAATTTGGTTATTTTTTTATCTAGTTCAGTAAGTGCCGCTTCTCTGATGAGAGAGTCCTCTGAGCGCAACACCTCATAAGCCTTCATAAGGTCCGCCTGATGGTCTCGGGCTTTCTCAATACCCGACGTGGCCTCTTTTTTTTCGAAAATCGATTATTTTTCCGTCTAATTCAGCAAGTGTAGCTTCTTTACTGAGAGAGTCTTCTAAGCGCAACGCATCATAAACCTCCGTAATGTCAGCCTGGCGGTCTTCTCGGGCTTTATCAACCCCCAACCGGGCCTCTTTTCTAAATTTGGTTATTTTTTTACCTAGTTCGTTTAGTTCCGTATGTGTTTCTTCACGACTTTGTGTATTCACAGCCAGGGCATATTCTCTAAGTTGTGATAGTAGACTCTTGTGAATCTCGTCCGTGGCCCTCGATATAGTTCTATTGATCAAGGCCTTTGTTTTTTGGGTAGTTAAAAAGTCGCCCTCTGTCGGGATGAATCCCCCTTCTGCCGGTTCCAAATTATTTGAATTTGTCACCCAATCGGAAGAACTACCTGGTCCGTATATACTCATTTTCAATAATGTTGATAATATATATTACGAACATGCGTTTAATTCTAAATAATTTTTCTTAATTTTTTCAATTAATTTGAAATTTCTAGGACGACCGAAATCGGGTAATAGTTATTCAACTTTCTCGATTGATCATCAAGAATAGAGACCGTAAATTCGTGGATATGTCCGGATTCCAAAACTTTCATCTCGGGGTGTGGGAAATCTAAGGTCACAGTCTCGCCATAGAAACAGTCGCTGGCGGGCACAGTTTTCAGTAATGTGCTGGGGGATCCGTCTACCGTGTTGTACGATGTGTTCACCCGATCCAGGTGCACCCTGAGAGTTTTCGTGAAGGCGAAGTCCACCGGGTTATCACCGACGTACTAACCCGGGGTAAACACTCCTTTGTTTGAGGAGTATGTCTCTCTAAAACCGAGTTGAATACCCAACCCCGGGGAGACCACTACCTTATTATCACTGCTGATGGTAATTGTTGCGAGCCCGGTAGCATTCGATACTGTGAGGTTAATTATACCGTCAAGCTCTGAGTTGACAAAATCTTTGAGCTGTCTTATTCCCCACAGTCCGTGAGGCAGCTTTACACCTAATTGTTGTCCATCCTTCACATAGTAAAACCCTTCGCTCTTCCCCACATTCTGCCATCCAACCGTGAAGGTGATTGATCTAAGGCCTACCCGGTGTTTTCCGCAGCAGTTGTCTATTAATTTTTGAAGTTCACAACTCCCTTTTTGAACATTAGTTATAGTAGCAAACATAATAATATCTTTCAATGGATACCAAAGCATTTAGCTTTAACTCTAATGTAAAGTACGCGGTCGGAGGTAAATACACACAAAAAGACGTTGTTAACCCCCTTGTACACCCAACCGTAACGGTTAGACCGGACAGTGGCTTTGCCACCAACTTCCCTAACATCTTTGAACAATATAGGCTGCCCAAGATTACTACGATGGAGGTGGTAAACGGGTGGAAAGCAACACCGATGCAGTTTTGGCAGAACCAAATAAATTTCGCTATATGGTGCGCAACAGCCGGGTGTGGAGTTTCATATAAAGACCATCTGACATCCAAGAATATCATGCTCCGAAGTGTCTACAACTTTCACGTGTATTATACTATTAGGAGGATTCTCAAAGAACTAGGTATTTCACTACCTCAAGACGACGCCTGGGATCCAATTTCCAACGCATACGACCGTATGGCCTTTGAAAGACTGTGTAACGAATTTAACGTTTCAAAAGATGCGGACTGGAGACAGAAAGCATTTCCTACCAGCACCGGCCTCGGGGACGTTCTCATTCGGGGCCAGTCCGGAAATTGGACGCAGACTGATTTTAGACACGATCACTCCGGTGACCACATCGTCAGTCGGAACGCCGGGAATTTTGACCCCGCGACGATGACTTTCGGGCCGGAAGTGTCTGGAGGTCGGCACTGTGGCGTGTTTTCTTGTAAAATGTTACCTCCGAAACGGGCTCAACGTCGATTACATACAGCAGGCTGCTGAGGTTCAGAACGCGTGGGGTACATTTATGTTTAGATACGGGTCTAGGTCACGCAGGCCGGGGTTACTCGCGTCAACGACTCCATTCGCACGTACGTCTGGGCCATCCTCGGCGCACAGAAGCAAACTCGCAGTTCTATACTGGGCACGGGAACAGCGTTTGATGCACAAAAACAATTCTTGGCACTTGTAGAGGACGCCATCTCAGCTAGGGTGGACCTGGAGAAGGCGATCCAGAATTATCAAGACGTTTTACAGAATGCCAGCACCCCAGTAGACTATGTATTTGGAATAGGTCTTTATATGGCACCGAGCAATATGATACTACGAGACGACCCGGTTGACGGTTACAATAATCAGATCGTAATCGCCACCGCCAATCAAAAAATCGGCCACAACGGTAACGTGAACACGGATATCATCAAGCGCACCCCAACATAATCGGTTCACCCAATCTGCGATTGGTGTTGATGTTGTAAATTCAAATAAATTTGAAAAAGATTTCATAAAACCCCCAATTCATCCAATCGTGCCTGGATTGGATACACCCACCCCAATTCGTAAATTGGATGCACCATCGAGTCCCCCTAATCCAATCATCAACAATGTTGAAATTGGAACAGGAGCGGAAATACCAATCGAGATTGGAAGCACAACACACGAGGAGGAGAAATTAGGGCTCGTCATCGCCCTCGTGGCGATCGGATTATTTACGCTTTGGTTGTAGGAACTCTCTGGCAGAGAATAATAGAAGACCGGCGATTGCCACGATTAAAGCCCAAGTATTATTGGCGAGCCATCCGACCGTTTTTGATAATATAGATAACAAGAAGGAGAGGAGACCCCCGATCAACCCAGGCAGCGCGGCAGCCAACTTTCCTGCTAATTTAGCCAGTAGATTGGCGAGGGCTTTTAGTTGTTTTTTTATCCATTCTTTTACCCCACCGGATGAATCTGGTGCTGGTGCTGGTGCTGGTGCTGGTGCTGGTGCTGGTGCTGGTGCTGGTGCTGGTGCTGGTGCTGGTGCTGGTGCTGGTGCTGGAGCTGGTGCTGGTGCTGAACCACCCGTGATAGATAGAACTAGAGACGATATAGATAGAATTAGGGTCGATATAATCATGCTGAAAGCCGCGATGACGGTTATTATCGTGACGCCCTTCTCTCTGAACAGAGTGCGAATACGCGCACCGAGTGTAGTGTCCTCGTGCAGGACCCTAGAGATTGTTTCGCGGCTCCGACTTAATTGACCGGAAAGCGTCTCACGGTTAGTCGAGGCAGCCTCCAATCGAGCTTCTCTTTCGTCCCGCAACGACCGCAGGAGTTTGTTGATCCGCTCGGTAGATTCTCTATCGCCCCGTGCTTCCTTTATTTTTCTTTCTTCTAGAGCAATATGTTTGTCCAGCGCTGAGAGTTTGGAGAGGTTATTGACTAGTTCGCCCGAGTTGTTTGCAGAACCTTATCGAGTCCCCGGAGTTCGCGAAGAGGTAACGGTGGGTCAAACTTCGTGCCGTTTATTTCGTTGACCGTGGTTTCAATCGTGTTAATGACGTCGGTGGCTACGCGAGGGATCTCGCTGAGCTCGATCGTTTCTATAGTGGCGGCCGTCTTCTCCAGCGTTTCGTCGGTAGACTGTAGGGTTTTTACCATTTTTGTAGGCAACGGCGCCCGAATGTCGTCGAGCACTCCGAGAGCTCGACAGAAGAGTGCTCCATATCGCTTCAATGAAGAGGAGCTGAGGAACTTGTTTGGGTGGTTCTTGTACGTCAGCAACTTCCAGGTATTACCCCATTTAACCCACAGGTCTCCTCTTTTAGTGCTGCGAAACATCAACGGGGACTCGATGCCGCGTTTAGACACTATACTCTCCCACCGTTTCACCAGAGTATTCGTTTCCTTGGTAGACGCCAGCTCATTCTTGGAGATCCCCTCAGGAATCTTGGAACCGCCCGCCCATGTCGGAGTTTTGGATTTGGCCTCCCACGTTTCGAAATGTGTACTCGCCTCGGGCGGGTACTCTATGAAGGACGTTTCGTCAAGCATATTATCGAAGTAGTCATCACCGTCCAAGCCCTCTCCGCGGGTATATGGATCGATATCATCATCATCATCATCATCATCTACTAGGTAATCTTCTCGGTCGCCCGTAGTGCGATCGAATTCGTCCATGCCAATATCGAGACCAGCCATCTTTAATAATTATTATTATATTAAAGACAAAACAATACAGGTTTAATAGTTTCAATAAAATTAATTATGTCTTCGAGTCAATACGGTCGCAAACTCAATCCATACCGCAGACTGCGTGAGCCCCTCGGGGCAAAAGGCGTGAGACAGAGTGTCGTTATTACGAACAACCCATCGACAATCGACCAGAACCAGCAGCTCTTAGTCCGCTTCCCCAACCTCGGAACTCACGACGTCATTGTGCCGGGTACTGTTCGCCTCGCTTTCACTATTTCGCTAACGTCGACGGACGCGGACCGAACCGTCGTTCAGAACCTGGGTCGCGCCATAGTCAAGAAGACTTTGATAAAGATTTCTGGTAATGAGGTGATGTCGATCGATGACAGCGACGTCTACCATTGCTATCAGGACCTGCGGAAGACGTCACACGAGCGTGAAAACGCTGTCTATCAAGGTATTGACACCAGCAAAAATAAGAACGTAACCAGACTTAGAATCGGGGCTGCTAACAAGGTAGATAACAACGCTAGTGACAACGCGGTCGCGGGCGCTTACGGCAACCGCTTCTACATCCCGCTCGACTTTGAGTTGCTGGAGAGTCACATGCCCTACTATCAGAGCGCTTTGGCTGACCGCCTCGAATACGAACTAACGTTCAACGACTACGGCCGAGTTATCATAGCCAGCGACATGTTATCGACGTATACGATCGATAATGTTTCGCTGGAGTACGACATGGTCGCGATGCCCGAACTAGCGCGATTGATCAGAACCCAGTACGCCGGGCGCGTTGCCATACTTTACGACCGAGTTCTTCGCCATCGTAAGATGACGAAAGACAAAGGCGACACATTGTGGAATATTAACGTCAACGTACCCGCCCGCTCGATGAAAGGTATACTGATGCTGTTCGAGGAGACTTCGGGTAGCGCTCGGTGTTAGAAAAACCGACAGATTCTATAACCCCAAAATCACGAAGGTAGAGGTGACGATCGAGGGAGTCCCCAATCAACTCTACAGCGCGGGTCTTCGCGCGCACCAGCAGTGGGATGAAGTAAGAAAGCAGTTTGCTGCCGGCTCTAAGCGCTCTCCGGAGGTTGCAGCAGTTGCCAAAGACCTGCATCTCTCGGCCGTCTCCCTCGCGGATTTCCTGAATACCAAATACGCGTTATGGCTAGACATGCGAGCCAGCGACGATGACCAAATACACGGTAGCGGACGCCAAGTTGAGAACGCTAGTGAGGGTGTGACGATCCAGATAACCAAAGAGGCGGACGGAGCCGGGCCATTGAACGTGTACTTATATATAATTACAGACGCACAACTCAACATCGAAGATGGTCGATACGTATCAGCGATCTACTGATTTAATAAAAAAATCATCTAACGATTTATTAATACATAATTTTGAAAAAATTAAGAAAACTATCAATCAATACCAATTCACGATTGGAGATGCTCACTCTGCCATAATATGTGGGCAGACAGGATGTGGAAAAACGGTTTTCATCCTCGACTTGCTCGAGGAGTCCTACCGCGATGCCTTTCGTCACATTGTGATCCTGTGTCCCACTGTGCGGCACAACGATACTTATCAGCGGCGCCCGTGGATATGGACCGACCCTGCGGTATACGTTATTGACCCGGGTGATAGGCTTCACGATTGGTTGCGTGGTTTATACCAAAGATTCCAGGGTGAGCCCACCCTATATGTGATTGACGATTGCTCGGCCAAGGCGGCGATGACCAAAAAGAAGGACATGCTCTCCGAGCTCGCATTTTCTGGCCGCCATGCTAGGCAAAGCGTATGGATATCCACTCAAAAGTACAACGCCGTCCTCAAGGATCTGCGCGAGCAAACGAAATGGGTCGCCCTCTTTCACTGCAAGGACCGAGACTCATTCGATGACTGTCTTCGAGAGAATGACGTTATCCCAACGCGCGAGGAGCGCCTGGAGGTTCGACAGATGCTTTCGAAAACTAAGCACGCCAAGCTTTTGCTAAAGACTGATCAACCAACTGCTTATAAAGTTATCAATTAATTAATAATTTTGAAAAAATTAGGAAAATTACAAAGTAATAAGCTATTGCAATGCTTAACAATGCTTAGCAATTGCTGAACAATGCTTAGCAATTGCTGAACAAATGTTGAACAAATGCTGAACAATGGTTAACAATGTTAACAATTTGGTGCTCCTCTGCGAGCTTTGTTGCGAGCATAATGGTGATCATAAGTATCGGGTGGTGCGCTTGGCAATATGTTAAAGTGATGAGACTTGTTAGAATAGTTAAATGACTAATTTTGAAAAAATTAAGAAAAATGAACTGCGACGAACTTCTCGATCAGCTAATAGAAGAAACCTCAACTCCGACTGCCAACAATAATGATCCGACAGAGCAATCGGAATCGAGGGTTGGTATTGGGTTGAGTGCAACGACTCCGAATGAAAATGAAAATGCGGCGCGACGAGAGCGGCTAGCTGCGCTGGTTGCTGGGGGACAATCGGAGCATTATCTCGGTAGGCGTCTCTCAGTTTTTCAGGTGGATAAGATGTCAGATGCGGAGATCGATAAAATGTATGCGCGATACGAATCCAAATTGGGAGCGGAGATGACAAAAACTCTCGGATCGGCGGCTATTCATTTGTACGCAACCGCCGTTAGTATACTTCTCCCTATACCAAACACCGCGGGGTTGATTGATGATCTAGAGACTGACCCTTTTATAGGACACACTCTTAGAACGGCATGCTGCTCAATTTATCACAAGTTTAGAATGTACTTAGCTCCGCTGACAACCGCGTTGACCACGGGTAAACACTGTCAATTTGGACATATATGCCCACGAACTATAAGCCCTGAAAATGATGACACAAGACACACCCACGAGAGTGACGGAGTTGAACCAGATTGCTCCAACACAATCGAACCAGAGTGTTACTCCGCCACTGGATGACATACCGCATATAAAAAATCCCAAAAGACAGGCAGCTGGGCGGGCGGCGGCTGCCACCCGAAAAGTTAAACAAGATAAAATACTCGCCGAGCTTCGAGAGGCTAAACAGTCGTTGCAATCGGGGACGGGGACAGCAAAACATCTGAAGACAGAGCAATCGGGTTCAACTTCAATCCCGATTGGGTTGAGTGCAACAACACCCCAAATTCACGAATTAGAAGCACACCCAAATTCTTTGAATTTGTCACCCAATACCAACTCCCGTTGGAGTTGGACTGAACCCCAATTCACGAATTGGAGTTGGTTTGTTGGTGGTAGTCTGGCAGTTGTTGGTGCCCTGTGCGTGTGGAAATACCCGAAAAAACAACCAGCCAGTGTTCAGAAGAAAGTTACGAAACACCAATCATCAACAATGTTGAATTTGGATGCGCCCCATTTAAACATTGATCGCGACCCCTTTTATATGCAATAATTTATAACAATGGCTGAACAAGATGGTAAAATGTTAGTGAATGCGCTTTATCACGCCGTGGTGATATCGGGTTTCAGCATCGGGTATGCTCGACTATCAAAGATGGCCCTAGGAGGAACCGCTCCCAAATTGGACTTTACTGTGAGAGACGTAGGGCTCGCGACCTTAGATGTAGCGGCCGCAGTTTGGACCCGAGATTATCTAGTTAAAGCTGGAATTCTACCAGTTAATATATGGAAATAAATGGCTTCAATCGCAGTAATAGTAGGTGGTGCGCTTGTAAACGCATTGGCGTTCAGCGGTAGCAACTTTATATTCTCTAAAATGAAAAGCTCGAACGTGGATGAGGAGCGTAAGCGTCATGATTTAGCTGTAGAACAACTCAATAGCGCAAAGGAAGCGTGGTCGAAAAAACGAACCGCCCATCTGGACTGGGTCAATGAAGAGCTTCGCCGCGAAAATCACGCCGCGCAAACTTTTCAGAACGTTGAAGAAGCCAACCGCGAGTACGCGCTGGCATATCCGCACAAAGTCTGTCCGATCCAATGGATCGCGAGCCACAACTTTCAGATTTCTATGTACCGTCAGAGGCCCAAAAAGACCGCGAGATCGCGTTCATCGTTGTGGGAATGGGTGTGGTTGGGCTCGTCGGCTACTATATTCAATCGAGATTTTAAATTAATTAATTAAAACAATTTTTTTTTATAAAAATATATATATAGAACGATGTTAGTTGACGAACTTTATGACGCTATGATCGATGTAGGCTACACTGCCAAAAAACATCGTTTACCTGGTGCAAAGAGCATGATTCGTCTGGCCCGAGATTGTCTCGAGACGTGGCGCGAGGACGAAAAAGCGGCCACCCTTTTCGCAAAGCGGATGTTAGATTCCTCCATCAACTCCCAATCGAGATTGGATGAATTAGATTCCCCTCTCCTGTTCCAACCCAAACGCGATTGGGGCTGCAGCGAAACTTCCAACAAAGGTTTATTATTAACGACGCAGTTACCGGACGAACTGGCGAGGGCATGTTGGAGATTGTCCGATATATTAGAATACTTCGCATACAATGAACACGCGCAAACTTGATACCAAACTAACGCGAAAGCTGTCGAATACATACTATAGCCCACGCGGCTACTGGAAGGGACTCGCGGCCATCAAGAACCTCGCGGCGGCGACCAAGGTTTCAGAAAACGCTGTCAAGGAATGGCTCAAGAAGCAGGCCATCTGGCAGATCTATTTACCCGCGCCTCACAATATTCCGCGCCCGAAATTCGACGTGCCGGTGCCGAACCAAGTTCACCAAGCGGATCTCCTCTTTCTACCTCACGATCGCGTCGGTCGCAAGACGTACAAGTACGCACTGACAATCGTTGACGTAGCGAGTCGTTATAAGGGGGCTGAGCCGTTGGCCACTAAAGAGTCTAAGGAAGTGGCTGAGGCTCTTTCCCGAATATATAAGAGGAGTCCTCTCAAATGGCCGAATCTTCTCCAGGTCGATCCCGGCCGTGAGTTCATGGGCGCGGTCTCTCAGCTATTGTCTAAACACAAAGTTTCTATCAGACGCGGCCGCGTCAACATCCACCGGGACCAGGGGATCGTGGAACGCTTCAATCGAACCCTGGCTGAGAGGCTGTTCGGACACCAATATGCCAAAGAACTAGTAGACCCTCATTCGCGATCGACCGAGTGGGTGGCCAGACTGCCCGCCGTGGTCTCCGCACTGAACGGAGAGGTGACCAGATTGATAGGTAAGAAGCCTGTAGATGCTATCAAGTTTAAAAGGGTGACGAGCGAGCCCTCTGCCGTCTCGCGCGGGCGACCCGTTGGTTTAGAGGAGCAGCGGCTTCCATCAGATATTGACGTCCGGTACCTCTATCAACCGGGAGAGCTCGAAGGTGGCAGCCGCCGCGCGACTGATCCCGTGTGGTCTCTGAATGTATATCATCTAGATAGATCTATTACCAAACCTGATGAGCCCGTGCTCTATTATTTGACTGATGGTCCATCTCGCGGGTTTGTTCGCGAAGAACTTCTTATGGTGCCTTCTGGCACCCAGCTACCCCCGATTACTTAAATCAATAGAGGTTCTGTATGTATTCCGTCTGGTAACACGCGTCTTTTATCGTAGTATGCCGAGAGTCCTAATTTTTGTTGACAGTACGTTTTCATAACGCCGTCTTTCATTTTAAATCCTCTATTTTGTGCTACATCTATAATGTGTTTTCCATCTTCTGTAGTTTCACTTAGTACTCGTTTATATCTATCCCAATTTAAATTGTTAGTTCTCTTGGACATTCCTTTCGCAGAGTTTTTATTAATTTTAATTTGTTCCACATTTGATTCAAATGACTTATCTTTAGTGAAATTAATTTTTTCTATGAAATAACACTTACTAGATAACGCTATCGCCCTATCCCCGCTAAATTCCATTTTGAAAAGTCCGGGCTCTCTTTCGCTCCATTTATCCCAAGCCAACCATTTATTTTTTTCTTTTTCAAACTCGTCTAGTAAGTTAGGTCTAATCAATTCCTCTATCGTTTTTCCACTAACTCCTATATACATACTATCTGTATCCATCTGTATTAATTCAAAGTCTTCTCTTTTTACGTATTTATCTAGAAATTCGTAGTAAAATTCCAACATTCTCAATTTAGCTAGTTGATAAACCGCTATTCCACAATGGAATGGTCTCTTTACCGCACACCTGGGTTTTCTTGAAGATATTTCGTACGCATCTCCTATCTCTTCCAAATCGTCAAAGAATGCAGATCTTAATGCTTTGTCAACACAGGTTTCGTTTTGTGTATATGTCGTATTTAAATGTCTCTCCGTTGCCTCTATCATTTTTCCACAACACGAGTTTCCTAATAATTTCATTATGTCGGCTACTGGTTTCTTATTTGGTTCTACATCGCCTGTTCGTCTTGCGGCTGTAACTTCTTTTGCGAACCATTCGAATGGTTTTCCGCTAATATAATCTATAACACGATGAACTCCAGTTATTTCTAGGCCGTGTTTTAAATACCATTTCAACAGTGGCGCGTACAGCAATACTTTAGTGGCGGTCATAGATCCCACCAATTTTTTTCCATCTCCTCTAGTTCTTCCAGTATCTTCCAAATATTTTAACATGTGTGTGGGAACTTCATCAACCTCTACTTCTCTGTTTATAAATATTGGGGACATTTCAGAAAACTTATGTTTTAAGTTGTGTGGAACTTCTATATCCACCTCCGCAAACCCAAACCAGTCTCCAGATAAAACTCTTTTACAAAACTTTTTAATAAATTTAGGGTTATGTGGGGTATCTATGTGGTGTATAGTTTCTCTCCCACACGGCATCTCTTTGATTAACGTAGATAAAATATAACGCTTTGCATCGTACCCCAAAACAGCCTTGCAAGGTTTGTTAATTTCATTTGATCCAAATGAGGAATTAGATCTAATATTTGAAACACCAGCTTCTGCATATCGTGTAAATACTATTGATGGACCGCCAACTAGAGCGTCCTTCATCATTTCGTATGTTTCTTCTTTTGGTGCATATAGAGCATCCTCCGGTATAATCGTCTTTGAAGATTTTTGTTCTTTAATGGTTCCTCTCAATAAATATTGTATAGCTACTCCAGGTAGTGTTACCGCATCTTTGAAAATATCCACACCTCTGTGTTTATAAAATTCACACATTTTTTCCACCGCTTCTAGGAACGGTGCTACATCTAAATCGTTATAATATTTCAACCAATCTCTGAAAGTTTTCATATTATTTTCTTCGAAAATTCTACGACATTTACTTAATTCTGTTTCATCTATTAACATTTTCCCAGATAGTTTGGAATACCAATTCTCTATATCCGGTAGTCCTGGGTAATCCAGTTTGTCTGGAGAATCGAACCACTCGTAAGGAAAGAAAGATTTCTGTCCTTTGCATTCGTAGGCTTTTATCCAACTATCATAACTTACACCAGGTCCTAGATAAAGTATTACATCAAGAAATCTAAACTCTGGAGTAAATAGAAATATTGTTGCGTTTGCACGTTTTCCGACCATTACTTTCTTTGTTGTGATGCCAGTTCGCCTACTAGGTATTTCTTTATTAAGTTTATATCGTACTTACTGCTGTTAAAACCTATAACCGGTACTTGCTCTATCCACTGTTCGATCTTGGCGATTTGGTTTTTACGTAAATGTTCTGTATTAAACCTATATCTTGACCACACTTCTTCTCTTATAGCTTTTCCCCTGACTTTCAAATCTTCTACGAATTTTTCTATAAGTTTTGCGGGATCTTTATCACAAATATGAGTTACTGTTCCTGAGAAATTATCTCCTATACTAACGCTTACCGGAACGTGCTCGGCTTCGTACTCTAAACTATTACCGTTAGTTTCAACTTCTGGCTGGAGATACGCCTCAAAATCGTATACTATCTGATATGGATAAAGAGTAGTGTCGCAACCGATCTTTATGTCTTTACCTGTTCTTTGAAATTCGCATTCCCACATAACTACTAGGTTGAATTCTTTGCTTCTTCTAATAAATGTATCTCTTCTCATAGTGGATGCGCGTTCTTCTTTTCTATGCTTTGCATGAATCTCACACCCGTGCCAGTAACAGCCGTGATATTGATATACGGTATTGGTTTCCGTACAGTATCCATCTACTGGAGCTCCTAAAATCCATCTTTCACCCCCGTGTCCACACTGTTCGTGGTGAATGTGAATTCCCTCGCGCTTTTCCACAGAGTACATCCAATCGATCGCCCCATAACTGTTAGAACTTTTTGGGTAGAACGCTTTCTCGAACGACGAACGCTGGCGCTCTAAATAATTACCATCACATATTACTTTTGTCTCACCTCTCATACATGTTGGTCCGTGTCTCTTCATATTACTCGCTTTCGTGAATTTCTGCTTGTAATTATCGCAGGCGTAAATTTTAGATAGGTTTTTAAGGTTTTTTATCAGAAATGCGTGATTATTAAACAGTCCTATTGTCATTGGTTTATTACCTATTACCTTATAGTGCGCTGGTACCTTTTTCAACCACCATACATTACATTCGGTGGGTTGATATACTTCTATACCGATTTTAAAAAACTCTTCAACCTTTTTTAGATCTGAAAAAGGAATTGGTGAAACAACATTACTACCGAAATATTGCTTACTAAGTTCTTCCGCTTTTTCTGTACATCTGTCAGGTCTGATCTTTTTATCAAGGTGCATAGCTAGACACCTGAACAGACAAAGATCGTCATTATACTTATCTAAAGAATACATACCTTTTCTATTCCTCAACCATTCTGGAAGTTCTCCTCCTGCCGCTTCTTTGGATTGTAGTCCCAAATCTATTCCCCTACTACCCTGTATTAGCTTTACAAAAACCTCTACCCATCTTACAAACTTCCACTTTGTATTTGGTCTGTCTATTTTATCGGACATTATTCGTGTTTGCTCCTTATCTGACAGCCATTTTTTAACGGTTTTCATTGATGATAGTGGTTCGCTACCACCGAGATTTTTATGAAATATTATAGTTTTAGGTTTTCCATTTTTAGTTTCCTCCATATGTTCTAGCTTGTAAGAATATGAATATCTCAAATAAAAATTTGTTGTTAGATACGGAGCGAGTTTATTGGACATGCGTTCAGACTCGTTGATGTCAATGTTTTTACGAAAGGATAATGTAACTACCCGTCTTCCATTTTCTACCTTTTCCAATGTTTCATCATGAGCCCCCAATATTTCTTCACCTTTTTCCACTATCGCGCGAACTATAGATCTTTTATTTGGTATTTGGTCACCTGTGTGTCTCAAATTATTTGTGCTTGAAGGTAATTCTTTAGAATTAATTACACTAGCCCTTAGCTCCGCAATACTTTCTTTTTGAATTCTGTTACCAGCTTTCTCCGCTAGTGAGAGGTCTTTAAATGCCCCTCTTTTATAGGCGCGGGTAAACCGCTTCATAAACGCCTCATTCTTTGTGGCATTTATCAGCTTTGTCAACCCCCTAACTCTCAACCGTGTACTATAAGTAATCCCTAGAGATTCGGTTTCTCTTCTCAAACTTTCTATTTCTGACGTTATCATATTTTCTGTAATATAACCTATGAAATTTATCTGTTCAATTGGTCTTGAAAACATTATGTTTTTTTCACGACCAATTGAATATAAACATATACATATACATATATAATGGAGTGTGAGACTTGTTGTAAAACGTTTACGCGTAAAGACTATCTACGAAGGCATCTAGCGAGACGTAGAAAGTTTCCTTGTGCCCCCCCACAATTTCAATGCCCCAGATGCCCTTGTAAATTCGTTAGTGCCCAAACTCTTTGTAGACATAAGCAACTACGCTGTCAGGTGGCTAAAGGTGAACGTGGTAGACTAGAGTTGGTAGAATTAGTTGCTGATCTACGGAATAAATTAACTATAGTGGAACGTGATAGACTAGAGCTGGTAGAATTAGTTGCTGATCTACAGAATCAATTAGCTATATCGGAGGAGGAAAATATGGAGTTGGAATATAGACTATTGCGTGAGGACGCATTTTAATCGGAAACTTATTAGAAGAAATTCATAAATTTTCTGTCGGAAATACATGATGTATTTATGACAACGAGACAAAATAAATCCTTTTTAAGACTATAGTTTTATATGTTCAATTGGACGTGAAAATAACATGATGTATTTATGACACACATTTTGGATTTTTCGGGGTGGTGGGAGACAATTTCCTCGTTAACAAATTTTTTATTTTTCGGGGGTGGTGGGAGTAGTATATAGGGGTGGAAATGATAACACCGTAGGTGGTATCATTTTGACTCCCTATATACTACTTTGTCCCTTTTTACAGTATATGCGGACGAACTTACATTTCGGACCTTAGGGGGTACTTGCTATATAAAAGATCAAAGGAAATACCCCGTAAGACACAATAGGCTTACGGGGTACGGAATGAATTCCATTGTCTTCTATTGTCTTAGGCCACGCCCCCTACCCCATAAGTACCCTAATGTGTGCTCGACGCAACCAACGACATGGACATGTCCATTATGATTGTAATGCTTAATATGACAACTGTGGAGTCTAAAGCCAGCCAATAATGAAGCTCATCGCAAACAAAATCGGAGATTTAATCGGATACAATACCGAATCTACCTAGCGTGGACGCCGCCATTTTGCTTTCAATGACGTCGCTAGATTTGTGACGTATGGCGCGGGAATGACGTCAAAACATGACGTCACGTACGTTCAAACAATTATGTTTAGTATGCGGTATGAATTAAATACATGATTAGTGCCGTCGAATATAAAATATATTCGGTTTCGCCCCGACAACTTTATAGGGTCTCGCTAAAGCTCGCCCCAATAAAGGTGTCAAAGGCTCAACCTAATATATGTTATATTCGACGGCACTAACCATGTATTTACTATATAATCATTTAGTAATATTTATTTTACTGATAGTGACTCACGTTGGTATCAATGCTATTTTCATATGCAAATGAGGCATGATATTTTTTAATTATTTATACTATTAAATGCGTCACCTGAAAACATAATATTTTCGACAGATTATAAAGTATGATCATTGCAAGTCAAACAATAAATGCAGAGAATAAATAGTAATGTCCATTCAAAATTTAAGGAAACACGGTTATCGCCCCTGATATCAGTGCGAAACTTTACGTCTGATATAATTTGTATAATAATGTCAATCAATATAAGGGGTAATGACGAATGAATGTTTATTTTGTCAGAAAATGTCTCAGATGATGTCTCTGATATAAATAACATTTTGTGCCTACTGAGTGGGCATGTACCTTTTACATTCATGTATATTGTTATATTTGTGTACATGCACTTTTGTTATATGGATAAATATCGTGGATAGTTCCAGAAACACTGTACTGTCAATGTCAATTTGGGGAGGAGTAAATATGGAAATTGACTCCGAAACCTGGCTAGATAGCTTGGAAATGGTGTAACAAAGAAAACAAAAGTTAGATTTTGAAAATCAGACCATAAATAAAAATTTATTTAAAAAAATATATATATTTTTAACCCACATGTTAAATTCCCATAGGAAACTAGTTTTTATACGCCCGTTTGAAAACGTATTATGTATTCACCTTGTAATGGCGGGCTCAATAACTAGAGGCTACTTGACGGATTGTAACCAAATTCGGCATACATGTTTATCACGGCAAGACGAAGAAGCCTATTGATTTTGAAAAATTGCCGATGACCTATCTCCCCTTCGCAGCCCTTTTTAATGTTCGCACTCTGTATCCTTGTTCACGCTATAACTCAAGTTCTACCTGGCCGATCGTAACCAAATTCGGCATACATGTTTATCACTGCAACACGAATAAGGTTATTCCGATGACTTACTCCCCTTGGCCTCCATATTTTCGGACTCTGTATTCTTGTTCATGCAATGACTCAAGTTCTACTTGACGGATCGTAACCAAATTCAGAATACATGTTTATCAATGCGAGATGAAGAACCCTATTGATTTTCAGTGACATATCTCCCCTTGTTGACTGGCCTTGCCTCGACGGGCGTATATTGTGACATTCGGCACTCTTGTTCAATAACTCCTGAACCATTTCACCGATTTTGATAATACATGTTTATGCACAATGTGTGTCTATGGATGGTGCTTTGTTTTGAAGGTCAAGGTCACGGAGGACTTATGTTCACCTTGTTTGAAAGGCAAATTTGTAAGGCAATTTGTTTGTTTTTCTTTTTATTATTAAGGCTGTCAGCTTGAAGAGGCAATGTATGTGACACACTTATTTCCAGCGGCCATTTAAGCAGAAGGAACATACAAAACATAACCACTGCATTAAACTAGCATGTTTAATAAAAATTAGATTGTCAAGTTTAAATGGCGGCCATTTTGAAAATAATATGGCCGCAATTTTAACATATACTGAAACATGTCAATGGCGGCTATTTTGAAATGTAAGCAGACATACACGGTCCAATCACAATATCATTTGAAAGAACACAACTACAGCCACACACATACTAGAATGTGTAAAAAATCTTTGATGTGGCGATGTACATAACAAACTTAGTTTCGGTAGCTATTTTCAAGACAGAGATTACTCGTAGCACAATACCAGTTAGCAATAATCACAACAGACTGTGTTAAAAAGAAATACGAGTATAACTAGAAAGAAAATAGAAAATCTTACCACGACATTCAAACATGTAAAATAAATACTGGATTTCCAATTTAATGTTACTTCACTTGCGGAGCTATTCCATGTGGAGAACATTGAAGATTTGCTTCGCTTTCTCCATGAAACTAGCTTGTAACGGACAATTTAATTTTATCATTGTATACATGTTTCTCATTTCTATAATTTTATAATTCTATACATGCTTTTCATTTATATTGTTCATCATATTAATATTTTTACCCTGATCATCTGATTGACTACCACATCTAACATACTATTTTACTATTATTTTTATGCTTCATCTACATTGCTTGGCCCTAAATGATACTCTTTTGCGTTGATGGGCCGTTAAGCACAATTCCATTCCATGTTATTCCAATTTTGAAATGGCGGCCATTTTGAAAACCAAAATGGCTGGTATCTAAAAATGTATTGAACTCATTCTGTAAATATTTCTTGTCCATAATGTGTTTTCCGCTGCAAAAACACCACACATAATGACTTTGACCTAGAAATATAAATTTCAATGGCGGCCATTTTAAATTTCAAGCTGGCGGCCATATGGCTTATATAAAAAAATGGAACCAACCTAAGTTTTGTTGTATGTGGTCTATAGATTAATACAAAAACTTGATCAAACAATGTAGCAAAAATAAATCACAAACCTTAAAATAACGACATAACAATATACACTAATATTTCTGAACTCATTGTATCGGCAAATTTGTTGTCTGGAGTGGGCGGCTAGTCGGGAGCATGCGTCGGGTAAGTTTAACGATGGTATTCATCTTTGCCAGAATCTCCCTAATTTGGCCCTCAGGTACAGTTTATTTTCGGCTGTATTGTTGCTTCAGAGTTGTCACATACATGTATTATAAAGGTTGTAAGATTATTACTAATCATATTACTTGTAGGCAGTGATTCTAGTGATTATAGTATGGTGACGGTTACGGTACTAATTGTTTTGTAAATATTCAGTTCGGATTTTGAGATTCTCCTCCCCCAACCCGCTTTCCATACAGGTCAAATATGTACAATGTACTAGTTAGTGTAAGAAACTAGGCTACAGAAAACATTCAGTTAATTGATCAGTACAGCTTCAGTGTATGTTTCTACGATTATACAATAAATATGATCTTAAATAATTGATTACTTAACATGACATTTAATATTAAACTAATTATGATTTACTGATTGCATAAGAAACTCGGCTTAGCGTAGTTTCTTATAAAATTAGTAGTCTATTAATAAATACCATACAAATCATCAAATATGTTAGATTCGCTGTATAAAATTCCACAAAACAATATATTTATCAAATCGATACACAAATAAAATTGTTATGGCTCAGCGACTGCTGCGACAGAAACGTTCCTAAATCAATACCAAACCCACAGAAGTATTCAAGTATACCTTGCGTCGACACAACCTCGGATGTTAGCCGAAAAACTTATACAGTACACTGTAGTCGGTGTAATTCTCTGTTTTATTTAGCACAAAGGAATGTAGATTTCAAATTGTGAAAAGAATTTAAAGTAAAAAATGCAAAAATATACAGTAGGTAGCAATGTGAAAATAGCGCATTTTAGCTGGCAGTCAATGAGACCCCGGTTTGCTTACTCTTAAATCTACAACAACAAAAATGACCATATATGGTAAACTGTAACTTGGTGTATTATTAAATACTATTTAGTATTAAAATGATTAATAAAATATATTAAAAATAAACTTAAATATCAGTATACACTGTAACTTGAACAAACATTGTTTAAATCATACATTGGTAATATTTTCCTTTTGTCATATTTTGCCAATCAGGCCGCAGCTTCTCTCTCCAACAAAAATGGCCGTTGTAAAATAGGTCGATTGAATTTTCTAGCGAAGCAAGATAAAAATCTTTTTTTTTTCTACAAGTAAGAAGCATAGCGAGCATACCAGGATGTGTACTTCATTCACCGTGGACGTATACAAAGTCGGCTTAAATGTAACATTATAAATGTCGACGTGTTGAACGTCTAAAAATACTCGATAATGGGAAATTTTAGCAACAATTCTGGACCCTCGATTTCGACGACCGGGGAGGACTAGGATACAAATCTAGTGCTGTACCACAGGCGCAATTTACTCTTACATCCAGTAAACGGCACTGAGACTGGTGTGTTTTCACAAATATTAAACATTAAATGGAATAGTAAGGTACCTATTTCTATCATATTAACATATTTTTAAAAGGCACGTCTTTCACTTCGTTGTTGACCTTATATAATAAAAATTATACTATATATGTTGTCATGTGATTTTTTTCCAGTCACCTGTGGTTTCAATGCAAGTTCCGCCCATACGCGCTTTCGACTTGCGATACTACGTTATTGGTCGTTTGACACCGAAACGCATATGTATACGTCTCAATAGGATGAGTGCCACGTGAATTTATGACTACAAGCAGTTACGTCTGGTTATAAATATGACTTTCTACGTAATTGGAACATTTAATGAATACATGTATTAGAATTTGGCGAAATAGTCGCACTATGCGATTAATAGAGACATAACGATATGCTTTCATTGGTCGATACATTAGGGCAAACATAAGCATCAGTTGGATAACAACAAGGTCACGTGTGGCTGGAGTAATTCGGCATATGGGTTTTGCGGCCAGTGTATATCCAGATAACCATGTGCATGCGAAAGAAATGAGCTTGTTCATAATGTTCCTTGCCAAATTCTAAAATGCCTGATCTAAAATATTAGATACCCACCTTTGCCGTCTCTGCTACGTTTACCCGTGTGACGTAGTAGCATGATGTCTTCGTAGGTATCGACATTGCCTAGCAACAGAAATAATATATGTTGTATTGAATACGCGATTAACCCTTTCGCCCATAAATATCTGACATTGATAGTCACCAACTCAAACAACTTCAACAAGAAATCCATTGTGCCCCAATATCGCACAATGTCTTCCCATTATAATCACCAGACTAGTTTGGACAAAGCTTCATTAGAATAATTAATGCATAAAGCTCTCAGATTGCATATATATATATGCAAGTAAATCTGAGAGAGCTTTATACATTAATTATTCCTATGAAGTTTTGTCAAAACCAGTCTGGTGATTATAATGGGAAGACATTGTTTAACTTTATATGGCGGCTATCTTGGATTATGATCTCCAATTTGAAAAATCTGTAAATGTTTCACTGAAATACAATACCGCATCGGCCAAGCAGTTAACGAAAAGAAGACGTTTGAACGCTCTAAATAAAGAATGACCTTTTGACCTTTCGGCGGCCATATTGGATGACATAATCATCCGATTTCCTTCGAGTTAGTTTAAACAAGATTTATTAAGTTTTTATGTCATTTAAAGGAACAATACATGGTATGATACAAGCATTAACTAGTGTGTGGATTGGAAAACAAGCTTGAAAAAGCTTATATGAATTCTCCACTATAAGCGTGAGTGCAATATACATGGAATTACTGTCAGGCAGGTTATGACTAGTTAATTATCAATGGTGACTGAAATAACAATTGATCATTTATATTTCAAATAGATGGTAATATGTGTAGATTGATGGTGGAATATGTATTTTAAAGCATTATTTATAAACCTATAAGTTCAGTATTTCAGTACTAAACAAGGGAGTACACACATAAAATGATCAATTTAATCGAAATTATAACTATGGTATGGTGGGGACGAGGTACTTGGGGGAGGGCGCGGGGTGGGTGGGGGTGGGGTAAAGGGATGCACTCATTGCTGGCATGGTGGCTCGTATTAGGCATCTGCCCACTTGTCTCCTCAATTGCCTAAACGCCTTGTAGCCACGATGAACTTCTGGACCTGCTGAAATACGAAGCTGTTTTTCTCGAATGTCAAGTGTTCATTGCCGCGGAGCAGTGTGTCTGCTGTGGGAGGACATGGAAGGTTGTTAATATGTGTGTTTCGCTGAAGTGTATATTTGTTGCAATACAAGAGAAAGTGGCTGACTGTTTCTATGGATCCGCATGTGCAGTGTGGGGTGTCAACAATAGATCTCATGTGAAGGTCGAAGTTGAGAGCGCTACATGAAAGACGAAGGCGTGTATGAAGAATGTGTCCTGTCCTGTTTCCGACGTTGATATATGACATCATCATATTCGGTCAAATGGGAAATTTGACCCCTAGTTGACCCTGGCCCCGATCAATTTTGACCGCCGTGACACCATTTTCATAACTCTGAAAAAGCATTTACTGTTAAGTTTCGCTGAAATCTGTCTGGCAGTTTGACCTAATTTTCCACGGCGGCCATCTTGGATTACGTGACTACCTCCAAAAGTTACAAATCTGATATGCCCTCACCCATAGATTATCCATGTGAAGTTTGACCGACATTGGCCAAGCGGTTCACATTAAGAAGACGTTTGAACTCTTTAATTAAAAGATGACATTTTGACATTTCGGCGGCCATTTTGGATGGCGTAATCATCCGATTTCTACAAAAAAAATATACTCTAGAGTGATACGTTCGATTTGATATATGACATGACCAGATTCGGCCAAATTTTACCACACCCATTTTTTTACCCTGGGGCCTCCATTTTAAGAAATCTGAAACAGCATGGATTATCGATTATTCCTGCCAGGTTTCTTTGAAATTGGACCGGCGGTTCGTGAGAAGAAAAGATTTTAAGAATTTGACCTCCTTTCCACGGCAAATAATCTTGGATTAGGCGACGACCTCCAAATTTACAAATCTGACATGCTCTCACTTATAGATCATCTCTGTCAAGTTTGACCAACATTGCCCAGCGGTTCTTGAGAAGAACATGTGCATGTGAATGCTGTCGTCTAACATATTTCACTTTTATTGGATGAACGTACCTATGGATGCCACAGACACAGTATATGTTTAGCATACATATATAGGCGGTATGATATATTTCACTTGCATTGATGAGCGCTGTACTTGTTGCTGACGTAACTTCCAGGGCACGTGATGCTGTCGTCCTGGCACTTTCCATTCAGGTCGGTACACTTGCTGTCAGTATCTGGAATAAATAACTGGCTAGTTACAATGATACGTATAGTGTGATCATAAACCGGTCTCTGCTTGACAAAGTGTAGTAATTGTAGATCAAAACATAAAAAAGGTCAAAGTCATGTTAATGGCGGATGAGTGTGTTCCAAATGCTTACATATATCAAGTGTCCAACTATTGAAGCAATCCATCAAGTAACATTAATGTCATACGATGATGAAGAAACTTGTACAAACTTTCCACAAAGTTATGAAGGAAAAAAGGTTAGGTCATGTTACTGGGGACACGAGCGTGTTTCAAATGCTCACATGTAGCTAGTGTCCAAATATTGAAGCATCCGTCAAGTAATATTAAAGCTTGTACAAAGATATTGACATGTGTTGATGCGGACGACGACGACGCGGCCGACGACGACGACAACGACGACGGAAATAGCGGAGACTGTAGTCGCACCTTCTGCTAAAGCAGGCGCTACAAAAATTGGTCGACCACTGATGCTCATTCAGATTTGTTGAAATGGCGACCCGTGGTTCATGTAAACGTCATTCATTTATTACCAACTTCAAATTGCTTTGGTTGGGAGTAATGCCATGGGACCCTATTTTGCACCCGGTCTGGCCCTCCGGTATTCGTAAAGTGTATCTGAGAGTTGGATCAAGGTATGCCGTTTATTAGATATGGGCTAAGTGATCTGATGTGCTTTAGGGCGCCCCACACCAGCTCAATATTGTAGAATGCGTTGAAATATGTCTACTTTAGCGTTTGATAGAGGGTGGTAGAATGACATAGTTACGTGATTTATGTTCAGTTCATCTAGCGTTTCCTTGGGTTAACGTTCTCTGAGCTGTTATAGATAGACTTTCAAGCTGACAGCCATAACGAAAAAAATCTCGTCCAATAACAAGTCCGCAATGGTATCACACATGTATCTGGTACGGCGAATGCTTCGGGATACCCACTGTACAAATCAATGAAACTGACACGTAACACACTTGGAAATATACATGTACAATTCTATGTAAAGGTTATAAATTAGGTCAATAGTAGTTCAGTCTACATCCATATGCCCGTTATGGTCATGGTATTGAGAGATAACTTCGCATCAGAAATATTGTGGCACATACAGTCTGAGAACTGGGTCAGTTTCTGTGTTAGAGATGTAATACAACATATTATCTACCAGCATATGTTTCTTGGCGATCGCACTACATAATTTATCGTTGTTCAGACCACGGTGTCTAATGACCCTGGATCGCAGAAGGGGGCGAACGGCCCCATCACACTTTAGAACAGGTTTGAGTCGTTGGACTCGACGGAGACCGAAGAGTCTTCTGATACTCCAACTCCCAAACATGTTACATCCCGCAAACCCATACTTCCACCAACATAAATATGGATAGTATTATCCGATGGAACTGTCGAGGAATTAAAGTAAATCGTGATGAACTAGAAATGGACGCTTGTCGACAAGCGCATGTGTATCCCCCTCCCCAGATACACAAGTAGTTTGAAAAAAGGGTGTTCGAGTTATGCTCCGGAGACAAAATCAGTGACGGAAAATCAAAGGGAGATAACTAAAGAATTACTGATGCAAGAGTTGTCATTCTTGCGGGACACACCTTTAGGGTCGTGGTCTATGCATGTGTGAAGTTTCATGAAAATATTCCAAAGGGTGTTCGAGTTATGCTCCAGACACGAAATCAGTGCACGAAACAACAAAGGGAGATAAACTAAGAAATTAACGACGCAAGAGTTGTCATTCTTACGTGCGACACACCTTTGGGTCGTCTTCTATGCATGTGTGAAGTTTAATAAACTAGAAAATGTGTTCATAGAACACGGATGTGTCCCACATATCGCTTTGATAATAAATGAGGCGAAATTGCAAGTCAAAATTTTCTTTTACCTGAGCGTTAAAGTTTTTGAAGCACCAAGTATGTGACCTTGACCCTGGGCTTGGCGGGGGCAGGACAAACGTGGATTTGGCACAGGGCGGTAGAGGACCATTAGAGCAATGCATATATGAAATATGAAGCTGATCCGTGAAAGAAAACAGAAATTATAAGATATTTACCTGAGCGTTAAAGTTTTTGAAGCACTAAGTATATGATGTTAACCCTGGGCTTGGCGGGGGCGGGAGGAACGTGGATTTGGCACAGGGCGGTAGAGGACCATTAGAGCAACGCATATATGAAATATGAAGTTGATCCGTGAATGGAAAGAAAAATTATAAGATATTTACCTGAGCATTAAAGTTTTTGAAGCACCAAGTATGTGACCTTGACCATGGAATTGGCGGGGGCAGGACGAACGTGGATTTGGCACAGGGCGGTAGAGGACCATTAGAGCAATGCGTATATGAAATATGAAGATGATCCATGAAAGAAAACAGAAATTATAAGATATTTACCCGAGCGTTAAAGTTTTTGAAGCACTAAGTATGTGACCTTGACCCTGGGCTTGGCGGGGCAGGACGAACGTGGATTTGGCACAGGGCGGTAGACGACCATTAGAGCAACGCGTATATGAAATATGAAGTTGATCCGTGAATGGAAATAAAAATTATAAGATATTTACCTGAGCGTTAAAGTTTTTGAAGCACCAAGTATGTGACCTTGACCCTGGGATTGGTGGGGCAGGACGAACGTGGATTTGGCACAGGGCGGTAGAGGACCATTAGAGCAATGCGTATATAAAATATGAAGATGATCCATGATCCATGAAAGAAAACAGAAAGTATAAGATATTTACCCAAGCGTTAATGTTTTTGAAGCACTAAGTATGTGACCTTGACCCTGGGCTTGACAGGGCAGAACGAACGTGGATTTGGCACAGGGCGGTAGAGGACCATTAGAGCAATGCGTATATGCGTGTTCGAGTTATGCTCTGGATACAAAATCAGAGCACGAAACAACAAAGGGAGATAAGTAAACAAGAATTCCGCGGAATCAGATGCCTCACCTTGTCCCGCCTTGACCTCGAGCCTGGGCCCGAAAGCAATTTTCACTGGCCCGAACATATTATACAATTATTGACTAGTGAACCATAGAATATCAGATTATATTCTATGGCTCACTAGTCAATAATTGTTTTATTATATGATAATAGTCTGTATATAGCACTTACGACCTTATGCTACTAGACAAAAATTGAAAAAGAATTTGAAAAAAAAAATGAAAAACAAAAAATGGAAAAAAAGTTTAAAAATTAAAAATAATAATGCTTGCTACTGGAGCCCAGAATTTTTTTTAATAGTCCTATATTTATCTACATATATCTGCACAGGTCCACATAATGCCACAATATTTTCAACACAGTTTACGGAAATGTAATATAATCATTTACCTGTATAAATTACCTGTAAGTGGTCAGTGGTCAGTTGCACATGCTAGCACATGCACAGGTGAATAGTCTGTATATAGCACTTACGACCTTCTGCTACTGGACAAAAATTGAAAAATAATTTGAAAAAAAAAATGAAAAAAAAAAAATGGAAAAAAAAAGTTTAAAAATAATAATGCTTGCTACTGGAGCCCAGATTTTTTTTCCAGTCAAATTGAAAAATAATTTGAAAAAAAAAATGAAAAAAAATAATGAAAAAAAAAAAAAAAAAAAAATGACAAAAAAAGTTTTAAAAATAATAATGCTTGCTATTGGAGACCAGATTTTTTTTTAATAGTCCTATATTTATCTACATATATCTGCAGAGGTCCACATAATGCCACAATATCAACACAGTACCCAATGTAGTGATTTACCTGTATAAATTACCTGGTCAGCAGTGGTCAAGCAGTGGTCAAGCAGTGGACATCTGCACATGCTAGCCCATGCTTAGCACATGGTTCTCCCAGTTTCTATTGTTCTCTCTACAGGTAAGGTGTACAGAGCACACGAGAAAAGGTATACAGAGCAGACGAGAAAACAGGTCTTCATGCATTATTGTCCAGTTTGTAGAGTGCGCAAAACAAAAAAGGGAGATAACTGAAAAATTAGCTACGTAAGAGTTGTCATTCTTGTGCGCGACACACCTCCGGGTCGTGGTCTATGCATGTGTGAAGTTTCATGAAAATATTCCAAAGGGTGGTCGAGTTATGCTCCGGACAGGAAATCAGTGAGCGAAAACAAAAAAGGGAGATAACTCAAAAATTAGCTATGCAAGAGTTGTCATTCTTGTGCACGACACACCTTCGGTTCGTGGTCTAATTGAATGTGTTAAGTTTCATAAAAATATTCCAAAGGGTGGTCGAGTTATGGTCAATCAGTGCGCGAAACAAAAAAGGGAGATAACTCAAAAATTAGCTATGCAAGAGTTGTCATTCTTGTGCGAGACACACCTTCGGGTCGTGGTCTATGCATGTGTGAAGTTTCATGAACATATTCGAAAGGGTGGTGGAGTTATGCTCCGGACACGAAATCAGTGCGAGAAACAAAAAAGGGAGATAACTAAAAAATTAGCTACGTAAGAGTTGTCATTCTTGTGCGCGACACACCTCCGGGTCGTGGTCTATGCATGTGTGAAGTTTCATGAAAATATTCCAAAGGGTGGTCGAGTTATGCTCCGGACAGGAAATCAGTGAGCGAAAACAAAAAAGGGAGATAACTCAAAAATTAGCTATGCAAGAGTTGTCATTCTTGTGCACGACACACCTCCGGTTCGTGGTCTAATTGAATGTGTTAAGTTTCATAAAAATATTCCAAAGGGTGGTCGAGTTATGGTCAATCAGTGCGCGAAACAAAAAAGGGAGATAACTCAAAAATTAGCTATGCAAGAGTTGTCATTCTTGTGCGAGACACACCTTCGGGTCGTGGTCTATGCATGTGTGAAGTTTCATGAACATATTCGAAAGGGTGGTGGAGTTATGCTCCGGACACGAAATCAGTGCGAGAAACAAAAAAGGGAGATAACTAAAAAATTAGCTATGCAAGAGTTGTCATTCTTGTGCGCGACACACCTTCGGGTCGTGGTCTATGCATGTGTGAAGTTTCATGAAAATATTCCAAAGGGTGTTCGAGTTATGCTCCGGACAAGAAGTGTCTGCGGCGGACGCGGACGCGGACGCGGACGAGGCGCGCTGTCAAATCCATAGTATCCCCCGACGGTAGTCTGGGGGATACAATTACCAATATTATTAACCCAACACAACCCCATTGCTGTTTGCCTTCAGGAAACATTCCTGAAGGTTGAAATTACATTTTTCTTTTAAATCGCATATATTATACAGTAAGTGTTCAGATAACGCTGAACGCGCATCTGGTGGAGTCTTCATCCTGATTAATTTGAGCACCACACATAGTCTTGTAAATCTTAACACTAATCTTTTAGGCTGTGGCCGTTAGTGTTACGATGTACAATATTATTACATTATGTTATATCTACATTCCACCATCTGCAGTTATGTTAAAATCATAACTTGATGATCTTGTCTCTCAGCTCGCCTTTCATTCTCCCTGGCGATTTTAACGGACATAACATGCTTTGGGGTTGTAAAGACACAAACAAAAACGGGGAACTTATTTAAAACTTTCTTTCCCATCACAATCTCAGCATTTTTAATGATAACTCTAGCACATATTTACATCCCGCAACCGGCTCATATTCCTCTCTGGATTTAACTATGTGTCATCCTTCTCTGTAGTTAGACTTTACGTGGAAAGTTGGTGACGACCTATGTGGGAGTGACCACTTTCCTGTCTTCTTACAGAGTAATTTACCACCATCCACTGACAGAGTCCAGAGGTGGAAATTACATAAAGCCGATTGGGACACATTTCGTGATATGTGCATGATTGAACTGGATTTCGACCGCTTTCGAGATTCGGAAGATCCACTAGAACACTACGTTTCCCTTTTACACAATATTGCTAAAAAAATACAAGACCAAAAACCTCGGCAAATCCCAAACGTGTCAATAAACCATGGTTTGACGAAGAATGCAAAGAAACAATGACTGCTCGTAAGCAGTCTGTTCGTCAAGTCAATAATAAAGCAACACCAGAAAACTTAAATGCTCAAGTAGTATATAGGAGTCAAAATGATACCACCTAAACACCAACGGGGAATGTAGGCTCAACTTGTATTACCAAAGAACATGATAATGTGGTACGAAGTTTTTTTTCTGTCGTCTTGTTGTACGAGGTTGTGTTTTTTTGTGTCGTCTTGTTGTACTAAGTTTTTTTTTGTGTTTTTTAAAAAAGTAGTATATGGGAGTTATAGATCTAAAAAAAACAACAGCAACACCCCGTTTCGGAAACCACGAGACCATAGTATATAAGAGTTATAAGAGCTCCAAAAACGTTTCAGCAACCCCCATTTCGGCAATCACGAGACCATAGTATATAAGAATCATAATGATACCACATGTTTATAAGGGTTATAATGGGGTTGTATGAGGTCCTATAGCCTATTGGGATAAAAAAAAAAGTGTTGTATGAGGTCATAGTGACGTCTCATACGAGATGGTGATGCGAGATGTCACCACCTTTGACAACATGCTAGGTCATACAGCAACCTGAGCCACCTGCCATTCATAGCAAAGCCTGTTATACATAGCAAGTTACCACCTCTGACGCCCTGTTAGAGATAAGTCACCCCTAGGTTATACAGCAATCTGAGCCACCTGCCATACATAGCAAAGCCTATCATACGTAGCAAGTCACCACCTCTGACGCCCTGTTAGAGATAAGTCACCCCTAGATTATACAGCAATCTGAGTCACCTGCCATACATAGCAAATCCTGTCATACATAGGAAGTCACCACCTCTGACGTCATGTTAGAGATAAGTCATCCGTAGGTTATACAGTCACCTGCCATACATAGCAAAGCCTGTCATACATAGCAAGTCACCTCCTCTGACGCCCTGTTAGAGATAAATCACCCCTAGATTATACAGGCACCTGCCATACATAGCAAAGCCTGTAATACATAGCAAGTCACCACCTCTGACGTCATGTTAGAGATAAGTCATCCGTAGGTTATAGTCACCTGCCATACATAGGAAGCCAGTCTTACATAACAAGTCACCACCTCTGACGTAGTGTTAGAGTATAAGTCATCCATAGGTTATACCAGTGGCTTGTCATACATAACAAGTCACCACCTTCTGCAACCTGTTAGAGCTAAGCCATCCATTGGTTATACTCATCATAATGCCTACCATAAACCAAATGAGATAGCAAGCTAAGAGTTGGGGAATTTCTCTAAGGGGTTTGATGCTCAAGAAAGCTATAGGAGATAGGATAAGTGGTGCACGAGCTGTCGTTCGTGAGGAGAGGCTGCGGCGTGCAGCTTTGATCGGACGACTGCCTTCCGACCCCGAAAAACGATCCGATAAATTGGAGAAGGAGACGACGGCTATTCTGCATGCCACTGCTTACGCGCAGAAGGTTAAAGATAATTCCAGCGCTCGCACAGAAGCACTCCACAAGGTCGAATACAACAGGATTTATCAAAGTCTGATGGGGAGACCTCCTATGAGTAGGAGAGAGCTTGTCAGAGCTTTGGTGGAGGAGGGTCCTATGATTCTCACCGAAGAAGACGAAGTTATGGAAACTGTTGATATGGGGTAGGAGGAAGATAGTCTGGACCTTCAAGAGAGAGGTAGACGGGGAGATCGCTAATCGCATAATGGACAAAATTCGTTCAGAGATGACCACGGCATTTTATCTGAGGTATTCGTGCTCGTATCGTATTCGAGACCGACGATACGATGATCTTTCACAAAAACTCAACAAAACTGACAGTTGGATAGCCGATAGAGAGAGAGAGGTCGAATGGAGACGGACCAAGCACAAAATGTCGTTGGATATCGGTCGAGATGAAGATGATGATCGATGCGCAACAACTCCTCATGAGAGAGGGGAAACTCCCCGATTGGTTACGACAGAAGAAGGGAATGTATTCCGTCGACACGTACGACGACTACTTGTGTCTGTTTAGGTGCATAGCCATCCACCGTGGACAGACACCCGACCGTTGCTGTGAGGAGGCACGAAGACCGTGTTTCAGATCCACGGATGCTACTGGCACGGGTGTCCGAGGCATTGCAGGAGAGGTAACGCGTCATCGCTGTACAGGAGGTTGAGCACGTCCCTATATTGGTGTCGTTGGGGATACGATGCATGAGGAGATTAATTACCGACATCTGCGAACGAGACCCGAACGAGATGGTCGAGAAGTTCGTGACTGAGCTGAGAGGAGAGGTAAGGTCATCAGGGACGGGGTAAGAAAGAAGTATCTGCCGGCCGACATAGAGATGCTGTCGAAGTCTCAGCAAGCGAAGATCGTCTCGTGGATCGACCGAGTCCCGGTGGTGGGGTTCAACTGCAGCAGGTACGACATGAACCTCATTAAGCAGTACCTTGTCGAGAAGTTGACGGCCACCGTGACCAAGGTGATGGTCGGAAAGAAGACCAACACGACGAGCTTCCTGTGTACCCCGGAGTTTAGATTTCTCGACATCATCCAGTATCTGGGACCAAGTACCACGTACGACAGGTGGGTTAAGGCGTACGACTGTAAAACGATAAAGTCCCACTTCCCATACGAGTGGTTTGATAGCGCGGACAAGCTCGACCATCCATGGTTGCCGGACTATCACGAGTGGTACTCGAAGCTAAAGGGTGCGTACCTACTTTCGATGTCGGAGTGGAAAGAGTGCAAGAAGGTCTTCCGAGAAAAGGGAATGAATACGTTCCAGGAATGGTTGCAACACTACAACGACTTGGACGTCGGACCGTTCCTGGAGGCCCTGACTAAAATGACGGAGTTCTACAGAGGGAGGGGTGTGGACATACTCAATGATGCGGTATCTCTGCCGGGGGTTTCCCTTAGGGAGACGGACACGCCCGAGCTGTGGTCACCGAAGGATGAGACTTACGCGATGCTGAAGGAGGGGTTGGTTGGTGGTCCGTCCATAGTGTTCTCCAAATACGCCGAGGCTGGCAGGTCGACGATCAGGGATCAGGTAGGGAGTCGGGAGGAGAATATGTGCAAGGCGGTACTGAGGTACGACACCAATGCGCTGTACCTGTCGACCCTGTCGAAGGACATGCCGTGTGGGGCGCAGGAGATATGGACGTGTGACGACCCGGAAAGACAGTCGTATATAGACTGTTTCGTGAGGAAGGTCAGGCGTGACAAGTGGTTCCGATTTGCAGAGATGGATATAGAGGTCCCGGAAACGTTGCGAGATAAGTTCTCGGAAATGTCGCCGCTGTTCCTTAATCGAGAAGTCGACGAGACCGAGGTTCCACAGCACATGAAGGACTACCTGACCAGGACCGGGAGGAATAGGGTCGAAGGTCAGAGAAAACTCGTGGGGGCACTGTCCGCTAGGAGGAGGATCATATACTCCCCGCTGCTAAAGTGGTATCCGGAGCACGGTCTGTCATAGGGTGATAGACTACACGCCCGGCAAACCGTTACAATGGTTCGTGGAAGAGGTCAACGCCGCCAGACGAATGGGGGACGTCGACAAGAGGAAGGCAGTGTTGGCAGAGATATTCAAACTGGTTGGTAACGCGTGTTGTGGCAAGCTGAAAGAGGCACAAGAGAGACACCTGAACACCACTTATACGACGGATGAGAAGACTGTCGACGGGGCACTGAAGTCGGCGTGGTTCGACGACCTTGAGGAGATTGGGGACGCCTACGAGATATCGGGCAGGAAGCCTCGAGTGGTGATCAATGGACCGTTTCAGTGTGGCATAGCGGTCTACCAGTTCACCAAGCTCCGGATACGGTAGTTCTACTACGATTTCTTGGACAAGTACGTAGATCGCGGAGATTTAAAACTTATACAGATGGACACTGACAGCATGTACCTAGCGGTGTCGGAGAAGACGCTGGCGAAGGTGGTGTGGAAGAAGATGAAGAGAAAGTTCAATAAGGAGAAGGCCGAGTGGTTGGCGTGGGACGGGTGTAGCAACAGAAGTCCGGGACTGTTCAATCTGGAATTCCAGGGGGATAGAACTATCGCTCTGTGTAGCAAGTTCTACTACGTGGTGGGTGGTGCTGACGGAAGCTCTAAGTTCTCCGCCAAGGGGATGTCGATGAGCTCCAACGATCTGACTTGGGGGAGGTACAAGAGCGCTCTCGACGGGGGTAGGGACATGGCGGAGAACTGAGGATTCCGAATGGTTAACGGTGTGATGAAGACGTACAAGCAGGAGAAGTTGGGGTTTTCGGCATACTAAGACAGGAGGAGAGTGATGGAAGACGGGGTACACACCGAGCCTATAGATAGGTAAATAAAAAAGGTTAACGACTATGAAGGACTGACCGAACGAGGGTCACGGGGGTGACTGACTGACCGACCCTACGGACTGACCGAACGACTCTGACGTGGTAGCTGGTTGTCAGAAGGCTCCGCAAGAAGTTCTTCGCGAACAAACCCGCGCGATGGACCACTGTCGAGGTAGTAGAGCACGGGCTCATCGGGATTGGTAATAGATAGATGCAGATGATATACATTGAGAGACCACACGGGATCAATCGCGCGGCGGCGGCCGCCCTCCAGCTCCCCGGACAGCAACATCCGATGGAAGTTTTTTCTCCGCTAAACCAAAGGGTCGCCCATGCGAGACGACAGAGGGCTTGTGCGACACCGTTTTCGCCCCTTGATGGCATACACGGGCTTCTTACCGATCAATCTGGTCACCTCGCCGTTCGGTGCAGAGACCAGGGCGGGCAGCCTGGTCACCCGCTCAGTTGATCGCGTATGAGGGTCTGCAAGCTCTTTGGCATATTGGTGTCCGAACAGCCGCTCAGCCAGGGTCCGATTGAACCGCTCCACGATCCCCTGGTCCCGGTGGACATCGACTCGGCCGCGTCTGACAGAAACGTCGTGTTTCGCCAACAGCTGAGAGACCGTCCCCATGAACTCGCGGCCAGGATCGACCTGGAGAAGATTTGGCCATTTGAGAGGGCTCCTCTTGTATATGCGCTAAAGAGCTTCGGCTACCTCCTTGGTATTTTTCGTGGTCAGTGGCTCAGCTTCCTTATAGCGACTTGCTATGCTATAAATTCAGGTGTATTAAAATGTATTGATGATCGGTCGGCACGATACGAGATATCGCAAGTTAAATTGTTTAGCAGTCAGCAAAAATAAGTAACTTTTGGGAATGCTAACTTGAAATTCAAGTTTATTCAATAAATTATGCTACAAATTAATCTGTATTCAAATTTAATTATGCAAGTTAAATTTTTTGTTGGTCTGCAAAAATAAGTAATTTTTACTGTAGAAATGGTAACTTGAACTTCAAGTTACTTTAATTAATAACGCTATAAATTCAGCTGTATTCCAATTTAATTCAGTATGCACAGTGAGTATGATATCAGATTTCCCAAGTTAATTTTTTTGGCGGTCAACAAAAATAAATAATTTTTAGGAATGCTAAATTGAAATTCAAGCTTATTCAATTAATTATTCTGCTGTATTCCAATTTATTTATCGGTTGATATGATATGAGATTTCGCAATTTTTTTGTCAGTCAGCAAAAATGAGTAATTTTTACGAATGCTAACTTGAAATTCAAGTTAATTCAATTAATTATGCTATAAATTCAACTATATTCAAATTTAATTATGCTCGGTCAGTATTCTATGAGATCTCGCAAATTAAATTTTTTGTTGGTCAGCAAAAATAATTTTTTACTATAGCAATGGTAACTTGAAATTCAAGTTCCTTCAATTAATAATGCTATAAATTCAGCTATATTCAAATGTATTTATTCTCGGTCGGTATGATATGAGATTTCGCAAGTTAAATTTTTTGGCGGTCAGCAAACATAAGTATTGTTTACTGTAGGAAAGGAAACTTGAACTTCAAGATACTTCAATTAATAATGCTATACATTCAGCAGTATTTAAATTTATTTATGCTCGGTCGGTATGATATGAGATTTCGCAAGTTAAATATTTTGCAAAAATTAGTAATTTTTACTGTAGGAAATGAAACTTGAACTTCGAGTTACTTCAATTAATAATGCTATAAATTCGGCTGTATTCAAATTTATTTATGCTCTTTTAGTATGATATAAGATTTCGCAAGTTAAGTTTTTTTGGCGGTCAGCAAAAATAATTTATTTTTACTGTAGAAATGGTAACTTGAACTTCGAGTTACTTCAATTAATAATGCTATAAATTCGGCTGTATTCAAATTTATTTATGCTCTTTTAGTATGATATAAGATTTCGCAAGTTAAGTTTTTTTGGCGGTCAGCAAAAATAATTTATTTTTACTGTAGAAATGGTAACTTGAACTTCAAGTTACTTTTAATTAATAATGATATAATTCAGCTGTATTCAAATTTATTTATGGTCGGTCGGCATGATATGAGATTTCGCAAGTTAAATATTTTGGCGGTCAGCAAAAATAAGTAATTTTTAGGAATGCTAACTTGAAATTCAAGTTTATTCAATTAATTGTTCAGCTGTATTCCAATTAAATTCAATATGCTCGGTTGGTATGATATGAGATTTCGCAAGTTAATTATTCAAGTTATTTCAATAAATTATGCTATAAATTCAGCTGTATTCAAATTTAATTATGCTCGGTCGGCATGATATGAGATATCGCAAGTTAAATTGTTTAGCGGTCAGCAAAAATAAGTAACTTTTAGGAATACTAACTTGAAATTCAAGTTTAATTAATTAATCAGTCAGCTGTATTCCAATTTAATTTTGCTCGGTTGGTATGATTTGAGATTTTGCAAGTTAATTTGTTTGTCGGTCAGCAAAAATGAGTAATTTTTACGACTGCTAACTTGAAATTGAAGTTAATTCAATTAAATATGCTTTAAATTAATCTATGTTCAATTTTAATTATGCTCGGTCGGTATGATATGAGATTTTGCATGTTAAATTTTTTGGAGGTCAGCAAAAATAAGTAATTTTTACTGTAGGAATGGTAACTTGAAATTCAAGTTACTTCAATTAATAATGCTATAAATTGAGCTGTTTTCAAATTTATTTATGTTCGGTCGGTATGATATGAGATTTCGCAAGTTAAATATTTTGCAAAAATAAGTAATTTTTACTGTAGGAATGGTAACTTGAACTTCAAGTTACTTCAATTAATAATGCTAAATATTCAGCTGTATTCAAATTTATTTATGCTCTTTCAGTATGATATAAGATTTCGCAAGGTAAGTTTTTTGGCATTCAGCAAAAATAACTTATTTTTACTGTAGAAATGGTAACATGAATTTCAAGTTACTTTTTATTAATAGTGCTATAAATTCAGGTGTATTCAAATTGATTTATGCTTAGTCGGTATGATATGAGATTTTGCAAGTTAAATTTTATGGCCGTCAGCAAAAATAAGTAATTTTTAGTTTATTCAATTAATTATTCAACTGTATTCAAATTTATTTCAGTATGGTCGGTTGGTATATGATATGAGATTTCGCAAGTTACTTTTTTTGTCGGTCAGCAATAATTAGTATTTTTTACGAATGCTAACTTGAAATTCAAGTGAATTAAATTAATTATGCTATAAATTCAGCTGTATTCAAGCTTAAATATGCTCGGTCGACACGATATGAGATATCGCAAGTTAAATTTTGTGTTGGTCAGCAAAAATAAGTAATTTTTAAGAATGGTAACTTGAACTCAAGTTACTTCAATTAATAATGCTATCAATTCAGCTGTATTCAAATTTATTTATGCTCGGTAGGTATGATATGAGATTTCGCAAGTTAAATCTTTTGGCGGTCAGCAAAAATAAGTAATTTTTAGGATCGCAAGTTAAATTGATTAGCGGTCAGCAAAAATAAGTGAATTTTAGGAATGCTAACTTGAAATTCAAGTTTATTCAATTAATCATTCAGCTGTATTCCAATTTAATTCAGTATGCTCGGTGGGTATGATATGAGATTTTGCTAGTTAAATCTTTTGGCGGTCAATAAAAACAAGTAATTTTTAGGAATGCTATCTTGAAATTCAAGTTTATTCAATTCATTATTCAGCTGTTTTCCAATTTAATTATGCTCGGTCGGTATATAATGATATTTCGCAATTTTATTTTTTTGTCGGTCAGCAGAAATTAGTAATTTTCACGAATGCTAACTTGAAATTCAAGTTAATTCAATAAATTATGCTACAAATTCATCTGTATTCAAATTTAATTGTGCAAGTTAAATTTTTTGTTGGTCTGCAAAAATAAGTAATTTTTAGTAAAGCTAACTTGAAATTTAAGCTTATTCAATTAATTATTCAGCTGTATTCAAATTTAATTATGCTCGGTTGGTATGGTATGAGATTTCGCAAGTTAATCTTTTGTCGGTCAGCAAAAATAAGTAATTTTTACGAATACTAATTTGAAATTCAAGCTTATTCAATTAATTATGATATAAATTCAGCTGTATTCCAATTTAATTATGCTTGGTCGGTATGATATGAGATTTCGCAAGTTAATTTTTTTGTCGGTCAGCAAAAATTATTATTTTTTACGAATGCTAACTTGAAATTCAAGTTAATTCAATTAATTATGCTATAAATTCAGCTATGTTCAAATGTAATTATGCTCGGTCGGTATGATATGAGATTTCGCACATTAAATTTGTTGTTGGTCCTCAAAAATAAGTAATTTTTACTGTAGGAATGTTAACTTGAACTTCAAGTTACTTCAATTAATAATGCAATAAATTCAGCTATATTTAAATTTATTTATGCTCGGTCTGTATGATATGAGATTTCGCAAGTTAAATATTTTGGCGGTCAGCAAAAATAAGTAATTTTTAGGAATGCTAACTTGAAATTCAAGTTTATTCAATTAATTATTCATCTGTATTCCAATTTAATAATGCTCGGTTGGTATGATTTGAGATTTTGCAAGCTAACGTTTTTGTCGGTCAGCAAAAATGAGTAATTTTTAATAATGCTAACTTGAAATTCAAGTTAATTCAATAAATTATGCTACAAATTCAGCTGTATTCAAATTTAATTATGCTCTTTCGGTATGATATGCGATTTCGCAAGTTAAATTTGTTGTTGGTCTGCAAAAATAAATAATTTTTACTGTAGGAATGGTAACTTGAACTTCAAGTTACTTTAATTAATAATGCTATCAATTCAGCTGTATTCAAATTTATTTATGCTCGGTCGGTATGATATGAGATTTCGCAAGTTAAATCTTTTGGCTGTCAGCAAAAATAAGTAATTTTTATGATCGCAAGTTAAATTGTTTAGCTGTCTGCAAAAATAAGTGATATTTAGAAATGCTAACTTGAAATTCAAGTTTATTCAATTAATTATTCAGCTGTATTCCAATTTAATTCAGTATGCTCGGTGGGTATGATATGAGATTTCACTAGTTAAATTTTTTGGATGTCAACAAAAACAAGTATTTTTTAGGAATGCTATCTTGAAATTCAAGTTTATTCAATTAATTATTCAGCTGTGTTCCAATTTAATTATGCTCGGTCGGCATGACATGAGATTTCGCAATTTGTTTTTTTTTTCGGTCAGCAAAAATGAGTAATTTTTCGAATGCTAACTTTAAATTCAAGTTAATTCATTAAATTATGCTACAAATTCATCAGTATTCAAATTTAATTATGCAAGTTAAATTTTTTGTTGGTTTGCACAAATGAGTAATATTTACTTCAAGTTACTTTAATTAATAATGCTATAAATTCAGCTGTATTCAAATTTATTTATGCTCGGTCAGGATTATACGAGATTTCGCAAGTTAAATTTGTTGGCGGTCAGCAAAAATAAGTACTTTTTAGGATCGCAAGTTAAATTGTTTAGAGGTCAGCAAAAATAATTAAGTAACTTTTAGGAATGCTAACTTGAAATTCAAGTTTATTCAATTAATTATTCAGCTGTATTCCAATTTAATTCAGTATGCTCGGTTGGTATGATATGAAATTTGCAAGTTATTATTTTATTTTTTTTACTAAATTGTTTATTTTCAATTTTTAAATACATCATGTATCATGTACATATTGTATAACGAAACATAGTTGAAATCACATGGCATGTTACTAGAAAAAAGCATACATAATGCATTTAGAAATTGCGCTTATTTAAGAAGAGTTTTTTAAGAAGAGAGTTATAGGAAAGAGAAAACAAAATAAAGAGGTCTGCCTTCTGTTCTAGTAATTAGTAATACATGTGATTTATGACGTTTATGTCAATAATATAATACAGTTAACATATAGTGTTAATAAGCATGTAATTAACTTTGCTACGCTTTGTACCTTGTACATAATGATCGTATTTTTATTTTATTAATAATTCTTTCGTGGGTGTTAAAAGTTGAAATTACCCCATTTTATTATATGTAGATCTAGCTTGTCTTTCATTGTGGCTATTTATTTTTCAACATTGATTCGTCTTTTCAAATATTGCATGAACAAGTTAAATGACAATTCTTGTTTTTCATATTTACATTTAATCAAGAAATATTTTGCAAGTATAATAATGAAATTAAGTTGTTTAGCGATAAGATTTGTTTGGTTTACACCAAATGAAATCGTATTAAAATTCACTTCGTAAACCACACCTCTTTCATTTAAGAATGTTCTTAGTTGTGACCATACATGTTGTACGTTTGGGCATTTCCAGAATAAATGTTTCATATTTTCCACATTCATGCTGCAAAAATCACATAAACTACTTGGTACCATGCCACAATTAAGTAATAATTTATCTGTGTCTTTGATTCTAATTAAATATTTATACTAAAATGTCCGTAGTGTGGTATCTATTGTAAATTGCATACAAGTTGCATATATATTTTTCCATTCGAAATTAAAATCGGGAAATTCGTTCGTCCATTTCTGCTCTGATTTTATTGATTCTATGTTTTTTTTATTGGTCGTCTGTATAGTGTATAGAAGTTTATTTACTCCATTTCTTTTGTAAAATAGGTTTCAGAGTTTGTACGATATTTATGTTTTCTGTTTTAATTTGTTCTTTCCATTGCAGATTAATAGTATTTACTAAACCTTGATTTTTTGATAAAATCTTCTGCCCTTATATTATACATTTCCGCAAAATCATTAAAACCGATAAATCTGTTGACTCTATAATCATATAACTGTTCTATAAATTTAATACCCCTTTCGTGCCAAGATTTGATGTATATTGTTTTGATATTTTATATTATAATTATTCCATATAATTTCTTTTGATATATTTTCGTCTTTTTCTGATAAATTGATGTTAGCCCATGATGCCAAAACATTGAATAGGAAAGTATGTTCTTTACATAAGTGTTTTATATCCTGTGGTTTTATATTGCATTCGAAAATTAGTGTTCCACCAAATGATTCAAGTTTCTGTGTGTATAGGTGTTTCCACTGGCCATGTTTTTTATCATCACATATTCCTTTTTATCGATGATGCTTTTATCGCTTTTATAAAACTGTCTATATCGACCATCTATAAACCCCCGTGTTCTTATGTTTGAATTATTGTGTACCGCTTTATTTTATCGGGTTTGCCATCCCAGAGAAAATCAACCAATTTCTGTTTTATTGTTTGAATTATGCTGTCTGGTGGGTCAGGTAACACTGTTAATGGATATATCAGTTTCGGAAGAGCAAATGTTTTGATCACAGTAATTTTACCTAATAAACTTAGTTTTCTTTTTTTCCATATCTCAAAACTTTTGACGAACTCTTGTATCTTCGGAGTAAGGTTTAGTTCATGCATATTTTTATTATCATTTGTAAAAGTAATGCCTTGTTTTTGCGTTTGTTGATGTCCATATAAAATTATTTGCACGGCAAAAAATTAGTGTTGTATTTTTTAGGGAACCCACCCGAAGTACTGTAGACTTTTTTGTATTGAGTTTGAGGCCCGAAATTTTACTGAATTCATCTATAAGGTATATTAATGTTTCGAATGATTTCTGTGTACCATCTAATATAAATGTAGCATCATCAGCAAACATTGTCTTTTTAAGTTCTATGTTACTCATTTTAACTCCAGTTATATCTTTGTCATGGTCTATTGCTTTTGATAATAATTCTATTGCAATTAGGTATGGTGATAATGGACAGCCTTGACGGACACCTTGGTTTATTGAGAAAACATCTGATAAGTAACCGTTATTTGTAACGCAACGTTTTGCATCTGAATAAAAAAGTTTAATCCATTTAATAATGTCGTTGCCGAAATTAAGATATTGCATGACCTTTAGAAGGTATTCGTGTTCAACTGTATCAAAGGCTTTTTCAAAATCTGCAAAGAATAATAAAACCGGAGAATTACTTTCATTCACAAAGTCTACCGATTCGCATAATGTTCTGATGTTTTCTCCAATGTATCTCCCCTTAATGAATCCAGTTTGTGAATGATCTATTATTGATCGTAATACGTTTTTCAGCCGGTTTGCAATAGCGTTTGTAGAAATTTTATAATCGACATTAAGAAGGGATATCGGTCTCCAGTTTGTAAAAATTGATAAATCACTGTATTTTTTTTGGTATTAATGTTATTACTCCCTGTTTTTGTAATTCGCTCAAGTTTCCGTTCTCTAATGAATAATTTATGGAATTTATCAAATAATCTTTGATGTAAAATTCAACCGTAATACCATCTGAACCTGGACTTTTGTTATTTTTCATTTCCTTTATGCAATTCTTACATTCATATTCAGATAACTTACCTTCACAATTTAGTTTCTCATTTTCCGATAGTATATGTTCATTATTATTCGTGAAAAAATCATGATTAGTTGCTTGCATGTCTTTTTTTTGTATATAACTTTTTATAATATTCTTGCTGCTCATGTAGTATTTCTTGTCATGTAGTATTTCAATCGAGTTATAGTTTTATTTTCTGCCCGTTTCTTTTCGAGATTAGAAAAGTATTTTGTATTATTTTCTCCACCCTCTATCCATTCGGCTTTGGTTCTTAATATTATTTCTCTAACCCTTTATTCGTGTATAGTATGTAGTTGGTCTTTCTTATTATTTACTTCTGTTAAAAGGTCTTCCTCTGTAGTGTTAGAGTATTCTGATTCTAATTTATTTATTTCATCCGTTAACTTTTCTTCTATATTTACTGTTTTTTTCTTTTCTATTTAAACAAATCTTATATTTTCGTTTCTAATCGTTCCTTTTATTATCTCCCATAATTTATTAGGATTTGCACCTTCATGCGTTTCAGCAACTAAAGAAATATTTGTCTAATATTTTGTTGATATTCGGCATTTAACAGTAAGCATATTATTTAATTTAAAGTAACCTGGACCTCGTTTATTAGATTGTGTATGAATGGAGAAATATACCATTGAATGATCCGACTTATATCCTGTAGTAATCTTACTATTTTCAGTGCGATTTATTATGTTTTCAGAAATTAAAAAATAATCTAGTCTACAAAATATTGGCGGCTTAATATTTAAAGTTAGAGTAATTTTTAGGAATGCTAACTTTAAATTCAAGTCAATTCAATTAATTATTCAGCTTCATTCCAATTTAATTATGCTCGGTTGGTATGATATGAGAATTCGCAATTTAATGTTTTTGTCGGTCAGCAAAAATGAGTCATTTTTACGAATGCTAACTTGAAATTCAAGTTTATTCAATTAATTATTCAGCTGTATTCAAATTTAATTATGCTCGGTTGGTTTGATATGAGATTTCGCAAGCTAAATCTTTTGTTGTTCAGCAAAAATAAGTATTTTTTATTGTAGGAATGGTAACTTGAACTTCAAGTTACTGCAATTAATAATGCTATAAATTCAGTTGTATTCAAATTTATTTATGCTCGGTCGGTATGATATGCGATTTCGCAAGTTAAAATTGTTGGCGGTCAGCAAAAATAAATGTTGTTTACTGTTGGAATGGTAACTTGAGCTTCAAGTTACTTCAATTAGTAATGCTATAAATTCAGCGGTATTCAAATTTATTTATGATCTGTCGGTATGTTATGAGATTTCGAAAGTTAAATATTTTGTTGGTCTGCACAAATAAGTAATTTTTACTGTAGGAATGGTAACTTGAACTTCAAGTTCATTCAATTAATTATTCAGCTGTATTCCAATTTAATTCAGCATGCACGGTCGGTATGATATGAGATTTCGCAAGTTAAATTCCTTCGCCGTCAACAAAAATAAGTAATGTTCAGGAATGCTAACTTGAAATTCAAGTTTATTCAATTAATTATTCAGCTGTATTCCAATTTAATTCAGTATGCTCGGTGGGTATGATATGAGATTTCGCAAGCCAACATTTTTGTCGGTCAAAAAAAATTAGTAACTTTTACGAATGCTAACTTGAAATTCGAGTTAATTCAATTAATTATGCTATAAATTCAGCTGTATTCAAATTTAATTATGCTCGGTCGGTATGATATGAGATTTGGCAAGCTATATTTTTCAACATAAATAATTAAGAGACTTGTTACAATTTGCCGGAATTAGAATGCGCATGACAATTCGTTTGTTTTATTGCATTTATCACGAATTTTAGCCGACTATCTTCTTTATCATCCATTATTTGTAACACGGGTCCCACAATACTAGTCCAGAGCACAATAATCGAATAATCTTGTAACGACTATCAAATAAGTCTTCGTGTGTGAAATATCGCTCTCGTGGAATACACCGCTGGAGAGAATAGCGCTTTATCCGAAACCGTGCACGGACCACCAGTATTGGATTTTGCACCGGTTATATCTGTGTGATTTACACTGTGTATGCAGACTTGGATGCTAGCCTGAATACCGAGTAGGTCATATCTACTTATGGCTGAATTATTTCAGATTAATTCGCCAGATATCTCATGAGCTAGACTGACTGTTAGAACATTAGTCCGCTTAGGCAAAATTGTAAGGAAAATGGTTGCACGGAGTTTTATAGTGGCAGGCGGATAAACGTAGGAAAATTGTGCGATAGAGTTGCATATATACTATCACAACCTTATTCTAGCAGTCGGACATTCAAACATTCTTGTGAACACATTGGGTCACAAGCCTTCACTGGGAACTGGTAATTACATACGTTTATTATTTACTTTCTAATGCTACCATTTAAGTCTGAATTCTGCCAAGACCGGCAATTATCCGCATTATTATCGTATCGATAATATTGCCCTATTTCATTTACCCGAGTTATTTGGACCACATGCTTGGTCAATAAAAGCCGTATGTAATGTATCCGCTGATGCTGATTATCTCCCTTAATACAATCGAACTGATTCATTAATAATTCGTGTTTATGTGTAAATGATAACGATTCGAGGTCTCGCATGTAGGAGCATTCCGTGAGTATTGTAATGGCATATTTTTTGTGCATGTCACTCCGACTAATTGCAGTAGCAATTTATTGTATTTGTAAACAAACACGATTGAAATGTTTACTACATTACCTATGCATTTTGTATTACGATTCAGTCCAATATCAGTTCTGCGCCGCTTCTTCCAACTAATCTTTGTGTACATTGCAATTTATCATGATTCATCATTGTAATTTACGAGGTTGTTTAGTATTACCATGCACTCATAATAATGATTTCATGTGCACTACTGTGACTATTATTGAGACTATAACACGTTACATTCTGGTAACAACACCGTTGGTGTTTTGTAGTCCCAGCCAGTCAGCCAGTCAGCCAGCCAGGCAGTCAGCCAGCCAGTCAACAACCAGCGACGGCACGTCCATCTGGTGTATTCGCATATAACCAGTACGCTGCACCTATATTATTCTGGAGTCCACAACACGACACCGTGTACCAGCGGGGACTCTGCTCCGCGTGGACCACGGACGTATCGAGCGGGGTATTATACCGGTGACGTCATTCCGTCCAAGGACGATATGAATCTCGAAGGACGTTCATCCATGTGATATTGGCCCCATCCGCCCAAGTAGTCTGTATATTCTAGTTCCAAGTAACTTTACTACGTCATAAGAACGTCACTGTCATCATGGCGGAAACCTGAGTTGAACTTGAACATGATGCATAATGTTGAACTACACTTACCTGTTCCAGAATCGTGACGGTACCTTGGTTGTGCAACTGTATCTGGGGGCTTCATCCAAAGGACGTTGTCCGTACTGACATGATCATGCATTGTTTGTGCATATCATTATTTGTAAATACATCATCATGCTTGGTGTTCCATCCCATCAGTAAACTATCTCGGTTTCACCCTGGCGTGACAGCATTAAGTAGAGAAATTCGTTAAAATTGCACTGAAGTACAGTAAAGTTTTAAAATATAAACATGATACAGGAATTGAATGTTTCGTCTAACTAAGGCAACTGTACTGAATTGCACGTATTAATTGCACGTATTAGAACGAACAGGGTTTAACGGTTAGCGGATTCTGGTCATGTAGTCTGTTAGACTAACATGCCATGTCTCAATATCTTGTTTAACTTCTATTTTTCATTATTTGACTTGTATCATTCATTATTTACTTTGGTAGCATAGCCATAGTGCTATGTCCAGTAGTCTTTCGTCAATAAATAGTATTTCTAGCAAGTTGTGTGCTGAAACAGAGATCATATGTGCAATCACTATGTTTTCTTTACAATAATAATTAATTAATGGACGTCTATGTGTATTATATCACGTTATTTTAACTAAAAGAATTACAAAATATCATTACATGACAAATATTCGTTGCCTCTGGGTTTTATTTGCCAATTGTTGAGCATGTGAGAATAAATAGTTTGACATTGAATGTATATAGCATTTCAAATCTGATGATACTCTTAATCGTGCTATAGCAAATCCATGACCCACCCCACCCCTTTCCCCAAGGTCAAGGTCACAACTTAACACATTCATAAACTTAACGTTGGGGTAAATGTCTTATAACATCTGTTTCCTTTATTGTAACACCTTGGTATTTCAAACATGCTTTCATCTGATGATACACTATCGTGCTATAACAAATTCATGACCCACCGCCCACCCCTTACCCCAAGGCCAAGGTCACACACTTGGTACATTCATAAACTTAACGTTGGGGTAAATGTCTTATACCATCTGTTTCCTTTCATGGAATGCCTTGATATTTCATACATGCATGACACTCTATCATCCTGTAGCAGATCCACAACCCACCACCCAACACTTACCCCAAGGTCAATGTCACAAGCTTAACATGTTCATAAACTTAACGTCGGGGTAAATGTAATGTAACTTCTGTTTCTGTACAGGGAACGCTTTTATATTTCATACATGCATTCATCTGATGATCCTCTATTGTGCTACAGCAAATCCATGACCCTCCCCCCACCGCTTTCCCCAAGAGCAACATCATAAACGTAACGTTGGAGTAAATGTCTTTTTATAACTTCTGTTTCTTTACAGGGAACTCCTTGATATTTCATACATTCATCTGATGATTCTCTGTCGTACTATAGCAAATCCATGACTCACCCCACGCCTTTCCCTAAGGTGGTCACAAATTTAGCACATTCATATACTTAACATTTGGGTAAATGTCTTATAACATATGTTTCCTTTCATGGTACGCCTTGATATTTCATACATGCATTCATCTGAGCATACTCTATCGTGCTATAGCAAATCCATGACCCACCGCCCATCCCTTACCGCAAGGTCAATGTCACAAACTTTCATAAACTTAACGTTGGGGTAAATGTCTTATAACATATGTTTCCTTTCATGGAACGCCTTGATATTTTATACATGCATTCCTCAGATGACCCTCTATCATGCTCTAGCAAATTCATGACCCACCACCGAACCCTTACCCCAAGGTCAAGGTCACAAAGTTAGCATGTTTATAATCTGAACGTTGGGGTAAATGTTGTGTAACTTCTGTTTATTTACAGGGAACGCCTTCATATTTCATACAGGCATTCATCTGATGATACTCTATCGTGCTATAGCAAATCCATGACCCACCCAAACCCCCCCCCCCCCCCCCCTTTCCCCAAGGTCAATGTCACAAACTTAGCATATTCATAAACTTAACGTTGGGGTAAATGTCTTGTAACATCTGTTTCCTTTCATGGAACGCCTTAATATTTCATACATGCATTCATCTGCTGATACTCTATTGTGCTACAGACCCACCCCCGCCCTTTCCCTGAGATCAACATCTTAAACTTAACGTTGTAGTAAATGTATTTTTATCTATAACTTATGTTTACAGGGAACGACTTGATATTTCATACATTCATTCATCTGATGATCCTCTATTATGCTACAGCAAATGCATGACCCACCCCCACCGCTTTCCCCAAGGTCAAGTTCACAAACTTAGCACATTGATACATGCATTCCTCATGTGAATAGCTATCATGCTGTAGAAAATCACCAACTTAGTGTGTTCATAAACTTAACGTTGAGTTAAATTTTGTTTTACTTCTGTTTTTAAGGAGCGCATTGCCATTTCATACATGCATTCATCTTAATATGCTATATCATGCTATAGCAAATCCACGACCCACCATCCACCATTAACCCCAATGTCAAGGTCCACCGCACACCCCTTAACCCAAGGTCAGGTTATATAATATTCATGTTTTTTATACAACTGTGCCAAGTTTGAGTGAAGGCTGCCAACAGGCGAGCTTCGTTGTCTTCTGACAACTCTTGTTACTATATTGGTGTCGTTTCGGTAAATTCTTACTTTGTAAATATAGGGGAAATTCCAAAACTTTCTATGTAAATTCCCCATTCAAACTTTTCAGTCCGCCATTGGGAGGCGGGGGGGGGGGGGTGGTTAGAGCAACCTTTTCAGCTATTTACCGCTTATATGACCTGTACATTTTGGATTTAATACATGCATAGTTTATTTTTTCGTAAATATCACTCGCTAAACAACTTTTCAAACTTTTTGGTATTTTTTTTATTTTCTCCAACATTCGGTAAACTCAGCCATTGACCGACCACGCTAGTTCCGGCATCTTCGTTTAACATGCGCAAAAAATCTGCGCAGTATATTCATAGCCTCATTTTCAGTTGTCAACAATAACAAACCAAAATTACAACAACAACAGCTCAATTCTTCGGTTTTTGTTTGTTATTACCACGTTTCACTTCATGTGTAGTTAATTATGCATACATCATCGATAATTAACTATTTAAGCAATATTTAAGTATTTTGTCAAATTTAGTGCAGTGAATTGGCGAAATTTCAAATATTATTTATATTTTAATTTATTTATTTCGGATTATTTAATCATTTTCACTTTATTATTTGGGAATACACACTTGATAGTGAACTCATTACACTATACTTAACTATTTACTCAAGCTTAGTGCAGTCGATGAGCGAAATTTATTTAGAAATTCAAAAATTATTAACAATTTTCTTTCGGACGTGTTAAAGATTTCGAACTTGTTGAATGGTTGAAGAATAAATACTGATTGGCTAGCAAAATACGCAGTGAGTGTAATTTAAATTGTTTCCAACATTTTACAAATTTTCCATTTACTTGTGTTTTTGAAACAACAACAATTTGGTTAAGTACAGATAAGTTGAATGTAATCTACATAAGTTCTGTATTAAACTGATACAAACGAGAGGATATATTTCACTTGTGGACTACGGTGCGGATTATTAAAATTATTTTGATTAACAAAATTATTTCAGAGCACTGGTTCTTCCCAGTATCTGGTTTCTAAGCAAACAATTACTAAAACTGTCAGATTACAAACTATTCAATTAAATGTCCCAAGATGGAATCTATTAGCAAGCTTAAGAAAAAAATTTGTTACGGAAGAGATATCGAAAATTTGCCAGGTGTAGGGCCTGTATGGACGAAGCGCATATTAAATATGCGGAAAGCAGTGGGGAAACATATCAAGCGAAATGTTTTAAGCGTTACCACTGAGAGATGTCGCGAGCTTGAACGACATGATAGACTTTGAGGAATGGTGTGGTAGTGACATAGAAGGTCAAGGAGAGCATGGGTTAGGCGCTATGTCCGGACTGGTCCTTTCGAAATGAGAGACATGGCAGATTTAGAAGATAGGTGGGAACGAGACGCAGAATTGCAAGAATCAATGGTATTGAACGAAGACAGTCATCCAGAGAAAACAAAATTAGACAACATCGTAAATAAAATTGATATGGCTTCAGCTAAATTGTCCGGTTACACCTCAAAGCCATCAAGAACCAACTATGAACAATACAGAGATCCAGATGGCATGAACCGTAGAAAGGCTTCAGAATCTTTCAAAGAAAGAAGTGAGCAAAGGGCAATGAGGGAGACAGGGAACCGCGATAGTCGGCGTCTGGACACGTAGAATAGACACCAGTCTCCGTTACGTCGAGATTATTCACCACCAGAATATGTTCCAGACTTGTACCGAAATGAGAAGCGTTTATCTCACAGCGGACTACCTAGGTCAATCTCGTATGACGGAAAGAAGGATTGTGGAGGGTCTTTAGAAGATAAAGCTAGTGAATTTTATTCGAGGTTAGTACAGCGAAATACATCCATTGACTATTTCGAGATTATTGATCAACTTGGAAGGCGGTTTGATTTAAATGAACTTCCAGAATCGGCATCCATGGCATTTAGCATTGCGACTCAAAATACCAAGGTGTCCGAACGGGCCGAATGGACCGATCGCACACTTTCATTAGCAAGCAGGGCATATCCAGATTGGGATGATAGATACATATATAGGCAGGCTATCATGCGATTTCGTCAAGGCGGTGTTGACAAGCGAGCTGGTCATTATGCGATCAACCAACGTCCTTCGTCAATGAAAGAGGCTTCTGACAAGGTGCGGTGGTTTCAGCATACCGACAGGTTAATGAATGAACGTCCCCGGCGCGACATCCGTTCTATATCACAGTATGAGGAATCAGAATCCGGCGCGACATCCGTTCTATATCACAGTATGAGGAATCAGAATCAGACGACATCAGGGAGTCGCCATACTCGGTATATCGAGCGTTTACAGGCCCTGAACGTACCAAAAATGTTAAATGTACATTTTGAACAGATATCGCCTACGCTTACCAGTCAGATTGAGGGAATAGAGATGCAAGTGGCAAACATGGACACGCAAATAGACAAACTAACATTATATATTGAAGGATTGGCTGATGTTGTGAAACGTTCAAGGCCGGTTCTAGGTCAAGGTCACCAATGCGTTGTTTTGGATTCTGGAAAGAAGGTCATTTTAAGGTAGACTGTCCAAAGATGGCTATGAAGGAGAGGAGAAGGTGACATCCATAACGGAGGATTTAAACGACAGTGGGTCGAACTAGTAGGCCCCGTTTCGACCCATATGCGATATCCGAGCCTCCAGAAAGCTGGCACATGGGAGCCCACAGTGACTGCCGTTGCAGGCAACGTACCCAAGGTAGAGGTAATTGGGCAGCACTACAGATTTTCGAAGTCGTACAAAACAGTCAAACACCTCAAACAACTGTTTCATTGAATCTGGAAAGGGTTAAGGAGTCAAACTGCGAAAATGTAGCTAAGATTAGTCAGCTACATACAGATTCAACATTAAGAGTAAATGTTAAGTTGAACGACATTGTAAACTTGGGGGCAGTTGTAGATACCATTCTGTCGGATAATATATTTGACAAATTAATACCGAGACCAATGGTTAAGAAGAAGATATGTTTACAAACAGCAGGCAGAGAACTGGACATGTAGTGGGACCACTGACAACATAGTTAGGCAAGGGATTATATTCTGAGGAAGTTATTGTAGCACCGACTCAGGACGATATGTTATTAGGACTAGATTTCCTGTTAAAACACAAGGTGTCTATTAATTTGCAAGACACTCACATATCGGTGGGTACGAAACAAATACAACTTGTATTGAAGCAATTCCCTGAACCAGCTAAGGTATCAAGGGTAACAGTGAAGAAACATACAGTTATTCACCCTAATTCAGTTAGATTGGTTCCATGCAAAACGCTTGTGGAATCTCAATGTATGTTAAACCCAAATGACACTATAGCCGCTATATTACCTATAACAGAACATATAGCACGAAAATAGTCCCTCATCTGCGCCATTAATGTATTACCAAGGTATGTCACATTGAAGAAAGATCAGCATATAGGGGACGCACATGAGGTAACGCTGATCACTCCAGTGTCCGATGACACTGGAAAAGCCAGGCAATCCAAAGTGATACATGACATGGGTGACGAGGTGAATGACGAGGAGATTCCCCAACATTTGCAAGATTTGCTATCAAGAGCAAAGGGTAACCTGACTACCACTGAATATACTAAATTAAAACAGGTGGTAATGGGATATGGGGATGTATTTGCTAAAAATGATTACGATCTAGGACATTTTACAGAAATCGAGCTTACTGTGGATACCGGTAGAGCAAAACCAGTCCACCAGCGCATGAGAAGAACGCCGGCGTGCTTTGTGGAAGAAGAAAAGGCTAATTTGTACAAAATTTTGCAGGCCAAGGTCATCCAGCCATCAGTATCCGAGTGCACAGCTGCTCCGGTCCTGATTAGAAAGCGAGATGGTCAAGTCCGATTGTGTGTGGACTACCGTGCACTCAACAAGGTCACATCCAAGGACGTGTTTCCACTACCATTAATGGAGGAATGCCTTTAGCGGGCAATTGCTGGTATTCCAAACTGGACCACAATATCGCTTATTGACAAATCCCCATCAAGAAGTCTGATAGAAAAAAGACGGCGTTTGTTACAAAATACGGCTTCTTTGAGTTTGTCCGAATGGGATTTGGATTATGCAATGCGCCGGCTACGTATTGTAGGGTTATGAATCTAGTTTTGCGTGGAATAAACTGGAATATCCTTCTGGCATTTTTGGACGACGTATTAGTTTTGGGCAATACATTTATAGAACATCTTGAGAACCTGGAATTTGTGTTTGTACGGTTCCGGCAATATGGTTTAAAGCTAAAACCTCGAAAATGTGAATTATATCAGGTCCAGGTTGACTTCTTAGGACGATCTGTGGGGCCGAAAGGCTTACAAATGGGCACTGAACATATGTTCAAGATTGGCCTACCCCTAAAACTACCAAGCAGGTTGAACAATTCCTGGGTTTGGTAAATTACCATAGGGCTTTCATTAAAGAGTACGCACATCTCGCTGTCCCTCTGTACGCATTAACTGGGAAACGGAAGTTTGTGTGGACTGATGAACAAGAAAACTCGTTTCAAGCAATAAAGAAGTCCCTAATATCTCCGCCTGTGCTAGCCTTACCTAATAAGTATGATCCGTTTATCCTAGATACTGATTCTTCTGATACCGCTATTGGGGCAGAAATCATCCAAATTCAAAAGGGGCAGGAAAAAGTAATTGCCTATGGCAGCGTCTCGTTGACAGCGGAACAGAGGAACTATTGTACAACCCAGAAAGAGTTGTTAGCGATAATAAAGTTCACTCGTCAATTTATACATTACCTACTAGGGCGTAAATTCCTAGTGAGAACAGATCACAGCAGCTTAACCTGGCTGCTCTTGAACTGCAAGTACCCGCAGGGTCAATTGGCAAGGTGGATTTAAAATTAAGCCAATATGACATGTATATTCAACACCGTCGTGGTAACAAACATTGTAATGCAGATGCGAATACCAGAAACCGAGTTACTATGCCATGATTACAAACTAGGTTTTGACCTCACCGACCTGCTATGCGGAGGTTGTACATACTGTGCCCGAGCTCACAAAAACTGGTCCGAGTTTGTGGACGATGTGGACTATACGGTACCGCTTGCTGATATGAAGTGCAATATATCGGCAGGTAAAAAGACACGTCCAATAAATTATTAGACACTATGGGAATTAGCAGAATGGAGATTGTGAGAAAGGACGATAACATTGAAATCATAGGTCCTGAAGAGCTGAAAATTGAACAAATGACGTTGAACCCCAGCAGTAGCTCTATGGAAGACATCGCTAAAACTCAGGCAACTGATCCAAGCTTGAACATGTTGAGAGAGACTGGTTATTCAATCAAGTAGAACCGACTACTAGCGAGTTATTGATAGCCAATCCTGCAGAGAAATATTACTGGATAAATAAAAACCGCTTTCTCATGAAATCCAAAGCTATATGGATGACATCAGAGGAACCACCAGAGAAGTTAATATTAGTAATACCCGAGAATAGCCAAAATGCAGTTATAAGCGCGTGTCATGACCTACCATCCATGGGCCGTCAAGGAACTAATCATACAAAAGCACCTCTGCATGAAAAGTACTTCTGAACGGTATGTCGGGTGCTATCCAGCAGTATGTCCAAACTTGCAATATATGTAATAAAAATAAGAAACCTAACCGACATCGAGATAACCTGTTTCCAAGCGGGGGCTCCAATGGAACGTGTGCACTTAGATTTTCTGAGAATTGAAATGAATCCATCTTAATGATGATCGACCGATTTACGAAATGGGTAGAATGCATTGCGCTACCGTCTCAAACAGCAGAAATGACAGCACATGCCACGGTTTCAGAGTTTTTTAGTCGTTTTGGATACCCATTTTATTTACAAACAGATCGCGGGTCAAATTTTGAAAGTCAGTTATTCATGGCGGTATGTGAAGTGCTTCATGCTAACAAGACCCGTACCACCCCGTATCGACCATCTGCGAATGGACAAGTAGATGGATATAATAGAACCCTGATGGACGCAGTGTGCTGCTTTGTGCGCAAGCAGAACGACTGGGACCACTTTCTTCCACAGCTGGCGGGTGCGTTACGTTCATCAGTGAACAAACACACCGGTTTTACTGTTAATCGAATGATGTTGTGGCGGGAAATGAATCAACCAGTCGATTTAATGTTCCCAATGACGAGCGTGGAAGACCGAGATAAGGACCCAAGTCAATATGTTGCCAAATTAGAATCGGCTATATCGAGCGCACACGATGCTGCCCGTAGTATATTAAAGTCGAAACAGACATCTATAAAGGCGTACTATGACTTAAGGGTTCTGGAAAAGCGTTTTAAGGTAGGAGACCCGGTATATGTCCTAGACACTAGTACCGCTAAAGGTAAACCTAAGAAGCTCTACCCACCATGGAAAGGACCCGCGATCATCTTAGAGCTATTATCACCAGCAGTTTTCCGAGTGGAATTAAAGAATTCCGTGTTCATAATTAATTATGACCGGGTAAAGTTATGTAATGACCAAGATCCCCCCGAGTGGTTGGTCAGACTAAGAAAGGACAAACTCTTGTTAAACGAAGCTTTGAAAGTGCAGAGAACGCTCTGTTATGTGTGTGCCGGAAGCCCGATGATGGAAAGCTCATGATACAGTATGACACTTGTTTATAGTGATATCATGCCGCCTGTATTGGGTTAACAGGGAGACGGGAAAAACAGATAAAAAGCTATAAATGCGATAACTGTTCTGCTGGCCATAGGGCCACCCTTCATTAATTTTAATAAACCGCACCCTAACCACCTCATGCATGGCACGATATAGAGTGCCTGAGAACTCGAAGTGGAACATATCTTCTCCTTTCTCTGTCATTTCAGATTAGAATGGATAACTACGATAACCTCACACCAGAGGAGAAAGAGGCGGAGAAAGCCACCGCGGAAAATAGGCTACTTCCTGCGAGGCTATTGGCGCAAGATTTGGGACTGTCACGGGGGACCATCTTAGATAGGTTCATATAAATTGCGCTAAGTCAGTTCCAATTGGCCCTAGAAATGGGGGATATGCGGTGGGTGGACGACTTTAGACGTACATGCCGTCTATATCTACCGGTGGAGGTGACTGAGTGACGATTCCCCAAGGTCGAAGTTCGCCCTGAACCTTCATCGCCTATCTTCGCGGTACCAAAAAGGCCGGCTAGTGACCGTCATCCTGAAGAACCATCTGCAAAAATGAGGGAAGAACCTAGCAGCGTGCTGCCTAGGTTCTCGGACGTGGCATTGGACCCACCCCGCCAGGCTCAAAGAGAGAAGGACTACATGGACCTGCGTGAACTACTCGACACCAACCGGATATCTCAGTCCAGCGAGTATGGGGGTGCCAGACCAAAAACAGGTCAGCTACACAGGGAGAGGGTAAATACAGCCTCACGTAGTCCGGAATATGGCAGAGGGGACCGGGATCCGCGTGATTCTCGGTTTCAAGGACGCGATCAGGATTTGTCGCAGTCATCAAGTCGATGGAGTACCATCCAGACTGCGGAATATTCAAGAAGGGACCGGTATCCTCGTGATTCACGGTTGACAGGACGCTATACAGAGTACAGATCGTCAAGTCGGGATAATACTACCCGGAGCGGAGACTGTTGAAGAAGGGACCGAAATCCTCGTAATTTGCGGTTCCAAGGGCGCGATAGTGAATCATCTCAGAACCGGGCGTTCGCACGAGAACAGACACCTACTTCCCGGAAGTCACAAATTAAATCTCGAGTGGGAAAGCTTTGGGTACAGATTCCGGTGACCCAACTTCCGCTAAACGGGGCCGACAAGGAGACCTCCGTGACAACTATGAAGAGCTGGCCCCCAGCGACGGGAAAAAGAAAAGAGTTACCGAGCGGCTTATGCTCGAAGCCAGCAGGACATACGGAATACTATTGGCCTAAATCGGAGTCTGCAGGATTATCGTCATCACCACACCCCGCAGAGATGGGATACATCCAATGAGAGGGACTACACCACTGTAGCGCCGACCCAGGTCAACAGGAGTATTAAAGCCTCAGCGACCGAGGTTCCTACGCAGTCCACACAGAGACCAGCATCCTTATCCACTGACGCCCTTACAGCGGTTAATGAAGTTCTGTCAGCTTCAGGTACCGAGGATTCAACACATTGTGTAGGGGTGTCAACAGCTTCAGCTAGGGAAGCCACAACGACTAGGACCTCGGGTTTGCCAACGACGATCCACGGCGTGGTAGTTACCAACGGGGAGGGAGAAAGGGTAGAGGTCGGCTCTATGGTCCAATTTCAGCTGTTGGGCAGACCGCTTAGCCTGGTATTAACTGCATCACCGAAACATTCAGAGGTACCAATGGAAATATCAGTGTCGATTGATATCCCTTGTCCTGGTGGTTACACATATTAGTTTTTACTATAATACGCAATTGGCGTTGGGTCAATCTTTTAAATAAATAAATTAAAAAAAAGATGGATTGATGGATGTGCATTCACCTCTCTCCGATAATTACGCCGATTTTCCCCCATTACACCGCATTTTTATCTTTATCCAAATAATCGACCATTACGCCATTTAGTGACGCCGTGTATTACCATGCCTCCCATAACAGTAGGCTAAATCGATCAGCCAATGGTAACTAGGCTTTGAGATCGATTAACCAAAAGAAACTAGGCTTTGGACTGGATGCCAAAAACATAGTTAAGCGATCAGCCAATGGTAACTAGGCTTTGTGATCGCTTACCCTATCTTAACTCGGGTTGTGACGGGTAGCAGAAACCTATGTTTATGCCGATTTCGTAAATTAACAAGCGATCACGATCTGAAACGGCAGTTTCTGGCCAAATGCACAATAATTGCTCAAACTGGGGGTTGGGAGCCTAAACCATGGTTTAGACTCTCAAATCGGGGCTTAGAGAATTATTGTGCATTTGGCGAGCTTAAACTAGGATTTGGGCAGTCTAAACTGGGGTTTAAGCTCAAACCGTGGTTTAGGCTATCAGCAACCCCAGTGTGAGAGTCTAAACGGTGATTTCTGCCGCCAAGTACACAATAATTGCTCAGACCAGGGTTTAAGAAACTACCGTTTGGGATCACGATTAGCAGTTCTTTTCTTAAACTATGGTTTGGGTCCAAACTAGGGTGTGGCTTTTTTATTGAATTACGATCGCAAATAGCAGTTTCTGTCCAAATGCACAATAATTGTTCAAACTGGGGTTTGGGAGCCTAAACCACGGTTTAAACTCAAACTGGGGTTTAGAGAATTATTGTGCATTTGGCGAGCCTAAACTAGGGTTTGGACAGTCTAAACTGGGGTGTAAGCTCAAACCGTGGTTTAGGCTATCAGAAACCCTAGTGTGACAGTCTAAACGGTGGTTTCTGCCACCAAATGCACAATAATTGCACAAACCAGGGTTTAAGAAAACTGCCGTTATCACGATTGGCATTTTTTTTTCTTAAACTATGGTTTGGGTCCAAACTAGGGTTTAGGCTTTTTATTGAATTACGGTCGCAAATGGCAGTGTCTGTCCAAATGCACAATAATTGTTCAAACTGGGGTTTGGGAGCCTAAACCATGGCTTAGACTCTCAAACTGGGGTTTCGAGAATTATTGTGCATTTGGCGAGCCTAAACTCGGGTTTGGGCAGTCTAAGCTGGGGTTTAAGCTTAAACCGTGGTTTATACTATCGGAAACCCTAGTTTAAGAGTCTAAACGGTGGTTTGAGCCGCCAAGTGCACAATAATTGTCCAAACGCAGGGTTTAAGAAAACTTCCATTTGGGATCTCAAATGGCAGTTTAAGCCCAATCTAGGGTTTGAGGAGCCTAAACGAGGGTTTAAGCTCCAAACCATGGTTTAGGGCATTATTGTGAATTTGGCTTGCCATACACGTCAATATTTTTGGACTGTAATCGGAATAAAATAAATTAAATTACATGTACTAAATCATTTATACGTGATACATAGTTACGTATGCAGATACGCCACCAATAAAATTACAAATTCTACTGTAATCTTCAAATAAAAATGTTCGTCTCTACACATGTTTGTAGAAGCACATGACTCATCCACAGGAACAAATATGAGGGGAAGGCACCGTCAAAGTGAACACATGATTATATATTCAGTCCCATGAAAGTTGTCATGGACAGTCATTACACAATTAAGGAGTCTCTGAAATAAAAGTATGGGGAAAATACCTATAAATTGCTCAAATGTATGACTTATAGTCCAAATTAAACCGTGTAGAATATGTACTGAACCCTGCATCGTTAATTACAAATTTATGGACTTTAAACGAAAATTAGAAACAGACTAGCAGAACTGTCAAGTCAATGTTTACAACAACGTTCGATATTGATGCTGTTCTATGTTCCACTTGTTCAAATGTTATTCAGACAGTTTATAACAAATGACATGTTAGTAACTCTACCAGTTTTTATAGTAAAACACAGGATGGCACATGTTACATTTGTGATGAACACCGAGGAGCCAGCGGTTCATCAGAAAATACTGTATATCATATAGATAAAACAGAACCGCACAGTTATTCTGTGTCACAATGTGATAATGACCGCAGAGCACATGGTTTCTGTAGATCAATGACTTGATTTATAATATTCATTGAGAACCGAAAAATACGATATTTTCCAAATAGTGAAAAATACTACTGTGGCCAAAAATTATGGTTGTTAGGGTGCGAAATATATCTCGAGTGGCCATATTACCACAATCCGTATGTTGTACGATCATATAGGTGCTGTCAGTAAAGTTTAAACCAACAATATATAGCTGGACAGACACACAAGCTCATGAATGTATTCACATACAAAAAGGTAAATTCCATACTGGTGAAAATGTAATATGCCAAATTTGTCCAAATCCTTGTATTAATACCAATGGCTATATACTAATATGAATTTTAAATGTATCATACAATAGACTAAAGTATAAAATAAGTTAACAAATGAATATGTTTTGTGGACGGTTTTACATTTTACTCTTATTATTATTATGGCAGCCATTTTGAATTTGGTGGCCATTTTGTTCTTGAAAAAGACATATTCTTTATAATTCATAATTTAGCTTTATAAATGTATTGGTGCATGTTTAAAGTCATAGAAATATGGCGCCAAACGACGTCATAACGATACAAATATTACATGACGTAATCGAGACATAAACGAGTCGACATTCGTTAATAACTTAGCAATGTCTGCACCGATTTTCAAAACCTAACTTATGGTTTCTTAGTTAGTCATTACCAATCCCTACGACTATGTTTCGGAGGTGACTTCCACTTTCGACTCAGCCTCGACCCGCCGCCATTTTTCTAGTCATATTGACGGGCATGACATATAATATGTAATAGTTATAGTTCACATATTGATTTTATAATACATTAATTTCGAGCGAGCGTAGAAATGAGTTTAATAAAAATTCAATATGTGAACTATAACTAACTCATTGGTTGCCCCGCCCCATCGCAGGCACGTGTCTATTAAAATGGAGCGCTGCCCATAAACGTGTTTTAAAATTACGATACGACTACGTGATTGGCAATTTGTCACTGAATCGATCGTACACATGGCGCGCATCACATGAAATTGCGTCAACAAGGCGGTGCATGTTGTTCTAAACATATATTTTGAGTTATTGCAACATTTAATGAATAATTCAATAGATTTTGGCGAAAGTTTCGCAATATGCGATTAATTGAGACGGAACGCTCTACTTTTATTGGTTGAGAAACTAGTTCAACCAATAAGTGCTCTTGTTATAGTACGTACTTACGTTTCCCATTAAAACACAATGGAACGGAAGCCGTCAGTATTTTTCCATAGTGACGTCTCGTGAGTTCATATTGGTCAGTGCCGGAACTACGTTTCACCTGGCAAAATAGTACCTTCTAAATCACCACTAATTTGTTTATTTTATTTATATTTTGTATTTTTGTTTTTGTGCAATTAGTAGTTAGTATGAGGGAGATTAGTCGCAATAGTAGTAGTAGTAGTAGTAGTACTAGTAGGAGTGATAGTAGCAGAGGTAAGTAGGCCATACCCTAAAATGAAAGTCCCAGAAATAGTAGATCTAAATAAAAGCCCAACAGAGATTAGAGAGTTGCAACGCAAAGATGAGTCATTAGCCATCTGTAGGGAACATGTCAAGAACAGTAGTAGTAGTAGTAGTAGCACCAGCAGCTAAAGTATTATTACCAGTAGTAGTAGTACCAGTAGTAGTAGTATCAGCAGTAGTAGTAGTACCAGTAGTAGTAGTAGTACCAGTAGTAGTAATACCTGTAGTAGTAGTACCAGTAGTAGTAGTACCAGTAGTAGTAGTACCAGTAGTAGTAGTACCAGTAGTAGTAGTACCAATAGTAGTAGTACCCAACAGTAGTAGTAGTACCAGTAGTAGTAATACCTGTAGTGGTAGTACCAGTAGTAGTAGTACCAGTAGTAGTAGTACCAGTAGTAGTAGTACCAGTAGTAGTAGTACCAGTAGTAGTAGTACCAGTAGTAGTAGTACCTGTAGTATTAGTACCGTAGTAGTAGTACCAGTAGTAGTAGTACCAGTAGTAGTAGTATCAGTATTAGTAGTACCAGTAGTAGTAGTATCAGTAGTAGTAGTACCAGTAGTAGTAGTACAGTAGTAGTAGTATCAGTAGTAGTAATATCAGTAGTAGTAGTACCAGTAGTAGTAGTACCAGTAGTAGTAGTACCAGTAGTAGTAGTACCAGTAGTAGTAATATCAGTAGTAGTAGTACCAGTAGTAGTAGTACCAGTAGTAGAAGTACCAGTAGTAGTAGTACCAGTAGTAGTAATATCAGTAGTAGTAGTATCAGTAGTAGTAGTACCAGTAGTAGTAGTACCAGTAGTAGAAGTACAGTAGTAGTATACCAGTAGTGTAGTACCAGTAGTAGAAGTACCAGTAGTAGTAGTACCAGTAGTAGTAGTACCAGTAGTAGTAGTACCGTAGTAGTAGTACCAGTAGTAGTAGTACCAGTAGTAGTAGTACCAGTAGTAGTAGTACCAGTAGTAGTAGTACCAGTAGTAGTAGTACCAGTAGTAGAAGTACCAGTAGTAGTAGTACCAGTAGTAGTAGTACCAGTAGTAGAAGTACCAGTAGTAGTAGTACAGTAGTAGTAGTACCAGTAGTAGTAGTACCAGTAGCCAGTAGTAGTAGTACCAGTAGTAGTAGTACCTGTAGTAGTAGTACCAGTAGTAGTAGTACCAGTAGTAGTGTTACAGGTAGTAGTAGTACCAGTAATAGTGTTACCAGTAGTAGTAGTAGTTCCAGTAGTAGTAGCACCAGCAGAAATAGTAGCAGTACCAGTAGTAGTAGTAGTACCAGTAGTTGTAGTAGCACCAGTAGCAATAGTAGTAGTACCAGTACTAGTAGTAGTAACAGTAGTAGTAGTACGCTCAGTAATAGTAGTACCATTAGTAGTAGTGCCAGTAGTAGTATTAGTAGTAATATAAGTAGTAGTAGTAGTAGTAGTAGTAGCACGAGTAATAGTAGTATCAGTAGTAGTAGTAGTAGCACGAGTAGTAGTAGTATCACAGTAGATCACAGTAGTAGTAGTAGTAGTAGTAGTAGTAGTAGTAGTAGTAGCACGAGTAGTAGTAGTACCAGCAGTAGTAGTCGTACCAGTAGTAGTAGTAGTAGCAGTACTAATATTAGTACAGCAGTAGTAGTAGTATCAGTAATAGTAGTAGTAGTAGTAGTAGCACGAGTAGTAGTACTTACCTTCGGCGGTCCCATACATCATAATCTTCCATGAGTCTATGGTGAAACCTGTGAACACATGAACGAACGCGAATAATAGTGTGACTTGCTAAATGGGACACTTAGCGAGAACTCATGTTTTAAAACACATGTAACTTGGAGTCATATTTGATACATACACATGTATACTGGTCAGAATTGGGACATTAGTCATGCAATACTAACGTAGTGGGATACCTAGTACATGTAGGCTATCTTCCACATGCATCGGCATTCAGACGCTGTGTAAACGGTTACAGTGAAGCGCCTAAATCCGACGGATGCACTAAAACCGGCGTAACCGATTACCGTGATGTTCCCAAATCTGACGATATAATTATACAATGTTACCATAGTTTATATAGTTCGCATTATTGTCATTCAGATACGACGACTTGAAAATAAGAACAATTATATGCATAATTCACATTGCACGTCTCTCTCTATATATAGTATAGTAGAAATGTCCATTGTGAACCATACGAAATGACACTATCAGCTATGCGACCAGGAAAAAGAGAGATGAAAAATGAAGAGAAAGCAATATCCAAAAAGAAATACACCAATTATAAGCAGAATTAACAAATGACCCATCAAACAACGACATAGCTGCGCAAATTCAAAATAACAGGATATAACTTGAAAACATTTTTGAGAAAAGGCTGATTGGCATAAGGTTACGCTCAAAAGCAGAATGGATCGACGGTGCCGAAGAAAATGAATAATTATATACAAACATAGAACAAAATTCTGAATGTAAAACAATTTTAAGATTAAATGTAAATGGGCAAACCATCACTGAACAATCCGATATATTAATAGAAGAAAATAAATATTATGAAAAGCTATACACAAAAAGAGACACATTAGAAACTAGACACCATTTTTTCTCAGATAATAACATCCATAAAATATCCAATCTTTACAAACAAAAATGTGAAGGTTCACTAACAGAGTATGAATGCAGCATTGTTGTAAACGATATGAAAAGTAATAAAAGCCTTGGATCGGACGGATTAACAGTATAATTCTATAAAATATTCTGGAACGACATTAAATCATACCTTTTGAACTCTCTAAATTATTCTTTTGAAACTGGAAACCTCACGAATCTACAGAAACAAGGTATTATTACGCTATTACCGAAAACAGATAAAGAGCTATCATTATTATCTAACTGGAGACCTATATGACTTCTTAATGTACATTATAAAATTGCTACGAAATAAATTGCGAATAGATTAAAAAAAGTAATATCCACTATAATAGACGCTTCACAAACAGGCTTCATCAAAGGAAGATACATTGGGAAAAATATTAGAGTATTATTTGAATCTGTTTAATTTTTAAGCGAAACTGACTCACCTGGTTTATTATTTTTTACAGATTTTGAAAAGGCATTAGATAGCGTTGATCATAATTATATATTGAATACATTGAAATATTTCAATTTTGGAGATGATTTTATTAAATGGATTAATTTATTTTATTCAGATGCCAGAAGCTGTGTTAGCAATTATTGCCACTTATCAGACTTTTTTACTATCGGCCGTGGAGTGCGCCAAGGCTGTCCCCTATCACCTTATTTATGTATAATAGCCATTGAAATACTATCAAAAGCGATACAAAATGACAATGAAATAAAAGGAGTCAATATACATAACCAAACTATTAAAAATACAATGTTCGCAGGCGATGCAACATTTTTTACAGGTGGCACAGAACACTCCTTTAAAAGGTTAATAGAGACAATAGACGATTTTGGTAAGATTACGGGTCTGCTTTTAAATATTAAAAAATCTACTGATCTTAGAGTGGGATCAGTATCACAATCATCAATGCACTACCTCCCCAACAAATAATTTGCATGGACATCAGACAAAGCCCAGACGTTGGGTATGACATTCTCAAATAATGCAAACCTAATTTATCAACACAACATTGATCCAAAAATTAAAGAATTCGAAAATTGTTTAAATAAATGGAAATACAGGCACCTCACATTGATAGGAAAAGTAAATATAATAAAAACGTTCGCTATACCAAAACTAATATATCCGTTAACGGTCATTCAAACGCCTCCAGATAGCACTATTATTCATATCCTGAAAAGAGTATATGATTTTTTATGGGATTCTAAGCCAGACAAAATTAAAAGAAATGTAATAACGCAAAAATTATGAGAACGGGGGATCAATATGCTTGATATCGAATTTTGTATACGATCTTTAAAAGGAAGTTGGGTAAAAAGACTATGTGATGATAACAATGCTGGCATATGTAAACAAATATATAAAGAACAATTAAAACGATATGGCGGAATGTTTATTTTCCAATGTAATATAAGCTCTGAAGATGCGAAGAACATCCATAAACATATATTTATCAACAGTATACTTACAGCATGGTCGAAAATTAACTTCACAGAAACAAACACTATCATATCAAAAGAGATCTTATGGAATAACTCGCACATTAAAAACAAATCAAGAACAATGTTTTATAAGGACTGACAGGAAAGGGGCATAGAAAAAGTAGAACACATATTTGATTTTAGAATAAAACAGTTTTACAGATTGCCAGATTTCGCAGAACTATATTCAATTAGAAATGCTGACTATTTAAAATACTATACGTTAATAAGGTGCATACCTCCACAATTGGTAGAACAAATAAAAACTGAAAACATTAACGTGATACAAAATAGCCAAAAACTTATTGATAAAATATAAAACAGTAAATCTATAAATAAAACATTGTATAATATTCAGAGGAAAAAATGTACGAGAGAAATATTAAAACCGGAACAGAAATGGGCGAGCATATTTTCGGATAAAACTCTTAGCTGGAAAACGATATACTCTATTACTATACCGAGTACCATAGATATAAGGCTCAGCAATTTCCAAAACAAATATCTAATGAGAATTATAGGTACCAATAAACTGATGGCAATGTGTAATATAGTAGAATCTTGTTTATGCGATTTTTTGTAACATGCAGATAGAAACATTCACTCATCTATTCTGGGAATGCAATGTGATACAAAATTTCTGGTCACATATGAATCTCTTTTACACAATTTCATTTGGAATTGTTGAAACGGGCATACACAGAAAACAATTGCAATATATTGTACTTAGCCAAATACTATATATATAAATGTAAACACCAGAAAATCAACCTGTGTTTCAATAATTTTATACCATACTTGAAGCATAGTATCACAGTTGAGAAAATTATAGCCCAAGGAAAAGGAAAATTGGATAAACACATTACCAAATGGGGACATATTGTTATTTAATATTATACTAGCAGACCGCAAATAACAGGTACATGTAACTAACTCATTTAGAAACCACAAAAACCGGTTCTGTTTTACATATTAGTATCAAGGGGCAAGGACCATGTGTCACGTGTAATAAGTGGCATACAAACAACACATATCGTGTATTGTAACTATGTATGTGAATATTTTATTTACATGTACAATTGGAATGTTACAGGCTGGAATTCACTATCATATATGTCTGTTTCTAAGCTGACACACAGCTTTTCTTTTTTTCTTATTTAAAACATGCCTATATATACCACATCTCAATATATCCATCTGCTTGATTTCAATCTATATTCCTCGATAGAAAAAAAAATTGTTTCTCATGTCATGTATGTATCTATATACTTGTGTATCTGTATAAATGTAAAATACTTTGAGAAATAAAAAATAATTAATGACAAAAAAAATAAATGTCCATTGTGTAATGGAACTGTTAATTTAATATGCCGTCCCGATCAAAAGCTTTAATTTAAGATAAAGCATATGTAAAGGACAGTATCTAAAATGGTGTTATATTCAGTTGATACTAATAGTTAGGTGCGAACTGTATAGGCCATAACATGAAATCTTGAAATAGTAAATGCAAGCATTCCATATAGATCACGCTGGAATATATGTGTATTCGCTATTTCACATTTTAACTACATGAATCGAGATTAGCTATATGATTTACCAATGCAATCATATTCGGATCCACATTCAATAAAGTTATTTCAAGGATTTGCTGTTTTTCCATTTCTCAGGTTCTGTCCCTCAAGAAAATATTACGTCACAAACTCACAGTGGCCGTAATACACGGACTCGATTTTACATAATTAAAACACGCGGTGTGTGTTTGAAAGAGAGTACCCATCTTCCAGTAAAAATACATGTATACAAGCGTTCATTCCGTAGTCTTATATCAGATGAAATATGACAAAGGGTATATAAAATACAATTCAATAATTTATCAGTTTATATATTCACCTGTACAACTAGGACATACATATTCAAATATCAATTCGAGCAAATTAACAATAATCAGAGCATACCAAAAAACGAGAGAAAGGTATCAATTACAAATGTACGCAATTTCGTATTAACCAAATCGTACTGCAAATCGATATTAACCGTTATGTACCCACTTTCGCGAAACCGCCAAATCATACCAGATATATGTGGCTGGGACTGTGTGCATCCGCACAGTCTGATCAGGAAACGGGATCACCATTCCATCAATGAGCCACCAATCATGCTTCTAACAAGCAATATATATTGTTATCAGGCTAGAGGAGTGTGTAATTTGCTCAGGAAATACACTGGCACAAAACCCATAAGCCAGTCAAACCCACATACATTTATATTATGTCCCGGATAATAGCAACCACGTTTATAACTTTATAACGGCAACCTTGCATTGAGCACGTCGTGATTGTATCGGCCTGGGATTCGTTTTTCTGCGCATCACTGGTGCCAAGTTATACTCAGTTACCCCCCGTATTCGTCCCGCCTAGATTGCACAAAATTGGCAAAATGGCGGTCGCCGAAACGTATTTTAGACAGTGGCCGAGAACCTAAAAGGTTATTTTTCACATTGGCCGCATGTACAAACCACGCTGATTTTACGTTCAATGTTGTATATATGCGCAATAAAGCTTTTGTGAAAAAATCAGCGTGGTTCAAATTTGGCGACAAACATGTAAAATATGTCAACAATTACGAAATTTACCATTTTGGGGTATCTTTTGGTCGCCTGATTTTTTACATTAATTGAGGTATCATATTTTTGGCGAATCCGAACCTACCCATTTATAAATGTTGGAGACCTGTGCATCTGCGCAGCCTGATCGGGGTCTGCAATGATTACAAAATAATAGCTAAATATATGCTATGCATTCATATAACCATATTTACTAGTGGTCATTTTAAAGAATATGTACATTGTTATCAAACGGCAATCGTACGACTGATTCAATGTGATATTTTTTAAAGTCACTAAAAAATACGTGACGAGGTACATGCAAGTGGTAGCAGATACAGACACAAATCAGTAGGCTAGTACGTCTCTGCTGGCTACAAATATGTTCGCAGTAAATTTTCCTGTGACACAATACCACACACTAAATTCTAAAACATGTTTGGCCCAGTGCCAACATGATGCGATATGCCAGGAGCCGCGTAATTAGAACTACCATAATTGTTATCAGTGATACGATTATTTTTCTGACAATTTAAATTTCCAAATTGTATTTTATGTTGATTTTCGAAATTTTCGACAGGTGAACCAGTAAATCAAACGAATTAAGACCTAGGCCCAGTTCTATTCGTGGCCAATTTTATCCCGAATACGTGTCCCAGTTAATGAGCCAACTGTTTACATTTTCTTTAATAAACGTTTGCGGGCATCCAATATCCGCACTTCCACGTAATCTGAACATGACCCGTTTAGCACAATTAGTACAGAGCGCACACATGCGCCCCGGGTTCGATCCTCAATTTGTAAGTGCATGTATATTTGATGGTTGTCGCCAGACAGGATAAGTTTTATTTCTTTGAGTATTCCGGTTTCAACCCAACGAAACAATCAGACGCCTCCATCTACGCCGACTTACAATTGTTCTCGCGTTTGTTTGTAATTGTTATATAAGTAATTATATATATAAAGTTTAAAATAAATATTAGCATTATGATTACATAAATACTGATTTTGTGATGTGTTATCTAAAAAATACCGGTCGTATGGTTATTTCGTTTCAAATGTCATTTCACAAGTCGTCCATATAATATATTATAAAAATCGATGCCCATTTGTATAAAAATAATCGACAAAATCACTACGTGTTTCCTTGAATGAAACCGAAAAAACAGACAACTATCTGAACAACTGTGAAAACAACTGTACAATTATGCCACGCGTATTCAACATTAAAATATTTGTGAACCACAATTAGCAAAGCGTACGGCTATAAATAGGACAACTTAATGCACTGATAGGCGAAGAGTATGAGGATTGAGATCGGGAAAAAAATAAGCAAAAGCTGAATTTTTCAGAAAATGTTCAGTATATCATTAGTAATAACATATCAAAACTCCTCACAAATCCAACTGGAGCTTAATCCAGGAACCAAGATGGCGTCCAAAATGGCCGCCCAAAATAACCGCCAAAATAACACAATTATATAACTAGTGCAAAATCCGCTATCCCAAATAGAACAAAATGTAGCAAATATAATATAACTAATGAATCATATTAATCCAAATTTTGAGAAGTAATTCAATCCAAATGGCGTCCAAAATGGCCACCATCGTTTCTTAGCTCTCTAAACTGAGCAAACATGTTGACTATTGGAAATAACTATATTCGAATACTACACAATACATTTAATACATAATGTATGTATTATATTATGTACTGTAATATATACTGTAAGTGACGTAATTCTGTTTTTACAATATATAGCATTAACCCTAATTATTTTATTTGAATTTTTTTTGGGTTATAAGGTGATATTTGAAACTACGCAATACATTGAATGCATATTTTATTTATTATACTATATAAAATGATATTCAAGATGGCCACCAAATTTAGATAAATATCGCAAAATTACTTATATCTATATGCGGGAAATCAGCACAGGGTGGTGAAATTTTTTTTTTTTTATTTATGCTTGAAACATGTATTAAATTGTTATTCTAATGCACCGAAAATAGAAAGGACGCATCTGATTGGTCAATTGAAATCACAGCCTATAAAATATTAAAAATCACATCATATAAAATCTCCGTTTTACCAGTCTGTGTTTTACAACTTGACAGATTTATGTAACCCTACGCGTTTTTGTAAACAATGGCCAGCGGCGGGGAATGCAAATATTTCAAAATTAATTTCGGTACATTTTCGGTTATCCATTCTGCTATATTGACCTGTACAACCCAACGCGGAAGAAAAGAGAATCTGCCAACGACTGACAAACGTGACATCAGTGTGGTGGCCCTTCAACAAATTGCAATAAAATATTACCCCACCCGCTCAAAATACAGAATAATTTAGTAAAGTGCTCAAATGCAAACTCAATATGCCAGTACCAGCCTATAACTTTACGAATTCCAATGTGCACATACATTACTATACACAATAAACTGTATTGCAGATGGGTAATCACCGGAATTAGGCGTAAATCCAGGGAAATCCTAGGCCTGTTGACGACACAATTGACGACACAAGTTGTTGACATTTCCTTTGTGAAAATCACACGAACCCAATGCAGAAATGTTGGCATTTCTTGAAATGAATAAAAGCAAATAACTGTTGCAACTACACATATAAAAGCAATACATTTTTTAAAATAAACATTATGGTTGAATAAATGTATAGATGTCTTAGAAGAAGTCCCGTTAATCTCTATTTGAAATGGGAATATTCTTCGGCGGAGTTACATTTCTTGAAATTAATTTGGTGTGAGGCGGTTATCGATGACGCAACAACCTGCTGACGTAATGAAAAATATCACTGTTCGTGATATGCTACGACGTTGCAGAAAGCGGGGAGCACACTAGGTGCATTAGAATGGGGATAACCATGCTTTGTTTTTTTATTTGGAGCTGTATGTGTGAGGTTTTATGGTCTGAGAATCAGTTTTACGGCTCCGCTAACGCGTCGCCGTAAAACTGATTCACATACCATAAAACCTCCCACATACCGCTCCAAATCGAAAAACAAAGCATGGTTATCCCATAAGTTAGTTATCTAGGGTATTCTGGAGCATAATTACGCTCTTAACTGTATACATACAATCTAGGTGTTATTACCAGTCATACGCAATGGAATTTTGTTGGCTGTATGTTGCGCTATCATTTAAATTCTATCACAAGTACCTATCACTATCGGAAGTATCATGAAATATAATCGTTGTAAATAATTAAATTTTGAAATCGATGTGTGTATGAGAAGGGCAGCATACTAGTAACATTTCCAGATGTGCGGTGATAGCAGCAGCTACATTATACTATGCTGTTGGTCGCTAGTTAATTTCGCACGGATAAACACACATGCTTGATCGAGTATTGCCATTTGAAATATCCATTTATCTTACAATAGCATATGCGTTATGATCATATTTACCAAATCAAGAATAATTTATCGAACATATAAATGCAGGATTCACATTCTAACAAGTTGCACATTCCACTTTTTGACATCAGCAGGAACTAATAATATAATGTATAAATACCATCACGGTATTAATTCCATGCATAATAGTAATGTAATCACATAATTACATTGATCATATATGTATCCCCTGTCTAGAGTGATGATTGAATCAAATAGTACTCATACTGCTTTTGCTGCAATATGCAATGCCGCAAAACATCTGACGCATGACTTTGTGGAAAACCCAATAGAAAATAAAAAAATATATAAATAGAAAGTAACATTAATCTTTTTTCTAGACACCGGTCAACTGGGGTAAATCCCGTAAATCACCTGTAAAGGGGAACCCTGTATATTTACATCAAGTAAATATATATTCAGCCCTCGAATTAGAATAGCCGGATATGGTGCCCGGTCCTCAACACACAATAGTTATTTAGTCCTAGCCCCTAAACGTAATTGGATTACACTAATCTTACTACTCTTGCCATGGGTATAACCGGTTCCAACTCTCAAAGTACAGACATCCAAAAATGTACAATATGGACAAATCATGATATCGCGATTCTGGTAAGGATGAACTGCATTATTAAAATAGCTGTCTCCCGCTGCCAGCCAACAGACCACAGAATGTCAGATAGTATAAAACTGTTCCTACGGACAGGTGACTCTTTAAACATCAGCTGTTAACATCAAATGCGAAGGTCACGATACCTTGATAGTGTGTTACACACTTATATGTATTTGAAAGTTCCGTAGTGTTTTATCCTAAATAGTTTGTACTAATTTAATATAGTCACTGACTTTCGTGAATCCATTTGCATTATATATACTAGATAACATGCACCATTGCAAACAATATATCCCTAGTAACGATCTGAGAAGATCATGCTACCTAACGTTTGATTAATAACACAAGTAGTATACTATATCAGATATATATAGCTGAAAATATGACATCTGAAATATCATACAAAAACGATACAATGAAGGTAGGCATGCATGGCTGGCGGCCAGGCGACACATATTTCACCTGGAATAATTATTTATTTTACAGGAAATATATACATTATGTTTACAATGTACTCATATATAACAGTAATACGGTAAAGGGAAGACATTTATGTCACTCATATTGGAGGCCAAATTCATTTAAATTTCAATATGCTGTATGTTATCCCAAGTATAGTTAATATGAATAATTAAATCCAGAAGAAAGACAGATGCTAATGCAATTGTATGTCAAGCCCACTTGTTGAAAGCGAGACATGGCGATCATAATGTCGTTTGTACGTCCGTGGGAGAGTTAGTCCGAAATCTAAAGTTGTCAAATCATTTATATTTCTATAATCATTATTATATTGCGTTGCATAGAGTTTTCACAACATTATCTGTTAAAGTTGTTAAATACCTAAATGCACAATGCTAGGTCGCGTCTACTGGAAATCTCAAATATTTTGTTTTGTCACCATCCATACTTTCATTCTGGAGCTCTTCCAATTGGCCTGCCTAACCAATGTCAATGTCACATTACATTGCGTTAAAGGAGATATAACAAGCTTCCTTTTTCTCGATACGCTTAGGTATTCATCATTTATATATCAAATAAAACAAATTGTACAGTAATCCGACCAGCATGTGCCGTTCTTTTACGGATTTCATATACCGGACAACCAGTTTTTCCAGCCGTCACTGCATGACTAACTTCCCCTTAGTTTGCTTACCACATTTATTTCCCTTTGCGGTCACGTGGGTATATGAAGTATCAGTAGAACATCCGAAATGTATGCATGATACGATTATTATACGTAATAGTTCAACAGACTACGTAGAACTCCAGTTGCTATAAATATATGGGACTGTACTGTACTGTAAAAATATAAGAATGACCTAGTTACAAACTACAAAATGAAATGCGACAGTGGGTGACAAAATGGACATACTGTGCAATGTTCAACAGCTGTAGGATACCAGTCTGAATATACATTTATTTATATTTACATCTTCAGGTTACAATCTATGTTTTCCCCGATAGTACTTATATATAATGCTAAATCAGACAGGCAACAGAGTAGACACTTATCAGAGCTGTCAGGTGCATAGATGGATCTGGTTCTATGCTGGTCAAACTGTCATAACGTCATTATTGTAGGCCATTGTCCACTTACAATGAAACAATACTGATCATGGGGTCAATTAAGGAAAGCCCGGGGTGACAGCAGTCCAAAAAAATTAGTCGCTCTAATTGCCACGGGGGTGGGGTGTTGTTTGAAGATTGTGTCAACATCCGCTGTACATTGCGACTGAGAAGGTGCAATAAGCCAAACACAACACGGGGCTTATAGAGCGTTTGCGACCAGTCTAGATCCAGTTAAGCCTGTACATTCGCACAGTCTGAACAGGATCTGCACTTTTCGGCATTCCTTCAATAAAACACACTAACATGCAATCTAGATCGTATTTAGACTACAGAAGTGCTATATTTGATTAGAACCTATACTAGTCACAAATCACACAAACCCCATTTCTCCAGTCACAGCCATTTTCTATTTATTTCAAACAAGTCAGTAGGAAAATAGATCAGAAATAGTAAAGAATTTACTGTACATGTAAAAATTGAATATATACTTTTAATTCTTTTTATCCGTCAATATGTGATTTAGTTATATTTTAGTATTCTAAAACAGTATTTACGGGAAAATAAGCGAGTGGACATTCATGTTACACAAGTTTAGTCCTGCAATATAACATTCATCCATGTATAAAAACAAACACATCAAGATTGGATTTTCGGAACTGCAGAAAGCACCTTGATGTGCATAGTGTATCTATTCTACCATGTCTGCAAATTGGACTCAACCAATCAGCTTGGCATAGGTGTGGCCTCGCGGATTCAATATACACCTGCCGCGTTATTGTTGACATCCGTTTGAACGTAGCTTCACACGTCTGTCACTGACTAGGACAGATAAAAAAATGGAGTCAACCAATCAGCATATAATAGGTGTGGCTTCATTGAATTAAGAATACCCCTGTCCCAAGATCCACTTCCCTATTTGCCTGCGGTCAAATCATCGGATTAGTTGTTTGCTATTAATGACCTCCAGCGGCATCCGTTTGATGCTACACACGCCTGTCACTGATTATTTCAACTCGAAATTGTCAAAGCACAAGTATGCTGAAGTAACATTCTGCAAAGCATTGCAGAATCAATTTACGAAATGTCGAAGATTAGCATTTTGTAAAAGAAAATAGAAATATAACATTTAATTTCACATTTTTTTCTGATTCTGGCTCTGCTATCTGTTTGACCGTGAATTACAACCGACTTCCGCAAATATAGTCGTCGCCGACGATTGCAACCAACGTATAAAGTATAACTAGGAGAAGGAAAAAATAACGATTAACGTATATATTAAACGACAAAAACGAAGAAAGCATTACACAAACACGTCTTATTTGGAATTAATAAATCAGTGAACTACTTTCGGCAAGGGAGATAATCAATATCACGCGAACTAATTTCATACGAGCCAAGCGGATTGTTCTGTTTATTAGTATATATAGTTTTAATCTATCTCCTGTGATATATAATGATACATTACTTCGCTATGTTATGGGTACTAATACATGTTGTTTCAATAGCGTATCTCTGTAACGGTATCGTTGTAGATAGAGTTGCAAATAATTTAATAATTATTACGTACAAATGGTTGAGTAATACTGATAGCACTTCTGTATAAATGTATTCGTCGTAAATGGCGCAATAGTCGTGAGGTTAAGGTCGCCGTCTTCTATGATTTAATTACCGATTCCCGAAAGGGTCGGGATTCAACCTCGACTTTATTTTTTCTCCATATATATTATTTTTGTGATTTTAATATTTTCACAATTTACGGAAACAAAATACTGATTTTTTTAAAACAATATCGGCACAACTAAATACGGTGATAGAATTTTGTCAACTTTTCAACACCATTTACGGAAAATATTACTGATTTTCTAAAAACAATATCGGCGAAGGTGTACTGAACTACTTTTTTTTTTTAATAACCAGCCGTCTAATAGATCTGTGTATAATCGAGAGTATATCGTTAATTGTCATGTTATCTCCGACAGTGAGGTGTTGCGGCACACATCAAAACGACACGTCAATTTCAAAACATTGCCTAAGGGTCAACATTTACAGCTGTGTGGTGTCATCAGATCAACACCTCGTCACACACGACTGCGCATTATCGATTTATTTCCACACAAAGCGACGTGTATTTACAACTAGATCTGTGTAATGCGTCGGGTGTAGCCAAAGACCATACATAAATTCGTAATTAGTCACAGATGTAGCCTTAAAATATAATCGATTTCCTTAAATTAAGTCCTCAAATTGACAGATATTTCAGAGCAGACGTCATCGTAATTTGCCGTTATTTATTTCCAAAATTAGCCATATATTCTGTAAATGGCGTTGAAAGTTGACAATAAATAAAGACCAGATCAGTACGTTAAATCGCTATCGATGAGAGAATAAAACCGTTTACGCGTATCCAATGTTAAATATACATCGTTATTTTGTTATGACTTTCGTAGTTTTTACCGAGAAATTCAAACCGTTTCCAATTATTGGGGAACATAATATCATGATTAGCACACCGTTTCACTAAGCAGGGGCTACTCAGGGAATGGGATTACACGGTCTATTGTTTACACTGGATTAATGGCGGCCCCCATGAGGCCTCAGGTAAATCTTATTTTTCAATAATACGACTGTGGTTTCTTCCTTTTAGTGATGACCATGTTCCAGCCGTTAACACTTATTTAGCAGCATTACTTATGTAGTTAGTCTGAATATTCTGCAGATAAATTTGAATTGGACGGAATTGAGCGTTGTTTAAACTTAGTCCTGTTCATATGCACAGGTCAAAATATGAACTGAAAATGGCGCTTTGTGTGACAGAAATCCGTACGCGGACGAATACAAAAAAGATTTTGTTATAAATATCACATATATCGAAACAGCGGTAGCATCTACTGTTTTAATAATATGCATACATATTGTAATTAATGTTTGATAGTGATATACTTATGAATAATATACGACACTATGGTTTATACTCCAGCACTATGTTTTTTGTTGTTGTTGTTGTTGTTGTTTTTTTTTGTTTTTTTTTTCAGTTTTAAGTTTTTTATTTCCATACATAGTCATATACAAACAATAAATGAGTTACACGCAGTTTAACAACATGCATTTATAGGTTACACTCCTTGTTTTCAATCAACTATGAGTACATGTATTGTAAATAATTATAGATTATAACGTATTGTTCATACATGGTTAGGTTGGATTTATTTAAGAATGTTATTTAGATGAGAGAATAGAGTTGAAAATGAGATATGGTGAAATAGGTTTAGTGAATAATAATTGAGCAACACATCACGATACAATACTATTACGGTATATGCTGTTATACCTAACTGTAATATTTGTATGTATAATCAGAAGGTTCATGTATCTCTAAATGAGTGTTAGTCTAATTGGATAACATTCCATTTTCGTTCATGAACTATGAGCTTATTTCTATTCATTGCAATTTCTTTTTCAATATTTTGTGTTGCCTTTAGGTAAGACATAAACTCTGGAAACTTAGGTTCCGTGTTTCGTAATTTACATGTATATATAAAGTATTTTCCTAGTATGATACAAAAGTTGAAAAACTTGTTGTCCCAAAAAAAGTGCTTATTTGTTTCTGGAGCCATGGCACAAAAATGACACAAACTGGAGCTGACAATGTTACACTTAAGTAAATAATCGTTTGTAGCAACAATTCTCATCAAAAATTTGTACTGAAAATTCCTATGTTTAGAACTTATAGTGTTTGTAAAATGATTTGTGTAGACTATCTTCCAATTTATATTTTTATCCACGAATTCGTCATCCCATTTTGTCTTGGCTTTATGCGCAACCGGTTTCTGTTGATTAAGAAACATGTTATATAACTTCTTATTACATTTGGTCGTGGTTTTTATTTGTTCTATTAATAGTATTTTTGTATTAATCGTGTTTGTTCTTTCATTTTTAATTCGTGTTCTCTATCTATTATCTATCATACTAATTAATATTTCGAGAGATTGTCTGGACCCATCCATGCAAAATGTAGCATCATCCGTGAACACAGTATTTTTTATTTCTTCACTATTTATAGTTATTCCTTTTATTAATTGATTTTTTCTGACACTGTGCGAGAGTATTTCTATTGCGATTATGAATAAATAAGGAGATAATGGACATCCTTGTCTTACTCCTCTTCCCAAGCAAAAAAAAATTTAATGGTAGCCATTATTTGTTACACAACTAGATATATTATGATAAAATATTTCAATCCATTAGATTAAGCTGGGTCCGAAGCTTAGAAAGATTAATACCTTAATTATATACTCATGGCTTATACTATCAAATGCTTTTTAACAAAATCGGCGAATAATAAGATTCCTGGTATATTTTTATCATTTGCGTGTTCAATTACTTCGAATAAGAGCCTTATATTTTCTCCAATATATCTACCATTAATAAATCCTGTTTGTGAAGAATCTATTAAATTATTTAATACCTTTTTTATTCTATTTGCAATGGCCTTTGTTGCTATTTTGTAGTCGATATTTAGCAAACTTATTGGTCTCCAGTTGGCGAGGTGTGTTGTATATTTGCCTGTTTTTTGGAATTAAATTTATAACACTTTGTTTTTGTAGTGTTGTTAGTTCGCCTTGCTCCATCGAAAATTTTAATGGTTTTACCAAATGACTTTTTATGTCATTCCAAAACATTTTGAAAAATTCTACAGTTATTCCATCCGACCAAGGGCTCTTATTGTTTTTCATTTCTTGTAAGGCATTATAACATTCAGCTTCTGTCAATATTAATTCACATTTACTTTTCTCCTCATCATTTAACTTATTATTATAATCATTTGGGAAAACATTAATATCAGAAACTGTACATTCTTTTTTCTTATATAGTTTTTCATAATAATGTTTTTCTTCTAGTAGAATTTGCTCCTTGTCTGTAACAAGTTTTCCATTTACAGTTGGCTGTGAAATAATTTTTCTTTCAAATTTTCTTTTTTCAAGCGCCGCAAAATTTTTTGTATTCTTTTCTCCAGCCTCCACCCAATTTGCTTTCGATTGAAAAATAATACTTTCTGCTCGTCTTTTGTAAATTTCTTCGAGACGGCTTTTACAATTATTTAATTCATTGATTGCTTCAGGTGTTTGAATATTGTCATTACTTAATAGATCAATTTGCTGCTGTAATTTATTTTCATCTGTTTTATCTTTTCTAATACGTTTTGTAGTATATTTGATAGTTTCATTTCTGATTATTCCTTTAATTAACTCCCATAAAGTGTTAGGGTTTGCTTCATGGTTAATGTTGGCAATTTCCGCTATAATTGTTTTATAATCATTTTCGAAAATAATTGAATTATTCAATTTAAAATATCCTGGGCCTCTAGGCTGATCATTGATATTTATCATGATTTGTACCAATGAATGATCTGTTTTTAAACTACATTTTATTTCACTTTTAGAAACAGTATTCACCAAATTGTCCGATAGTAAAATATAATCTAGTCTACATAGGATAGGTGGTCTAGAATTAGAATGCCATGTATATTTTTTGTTTGTTCCGTGTTGTTGCCTCCATATATCAGTAAAATCATATTTTTCTATAATATTTAACATAATTTCTCTGTTCTGTTTGTTTGTACTTTGTAACCCACCTCTTTTATCCAAATCAAAGTTTAGGACAACATTGAAATCACCACCTATAATAATTCACGAATTTTCATTTTCGGAAATAAAATCTAGCTTTTTAAAAAATGTTTTATCTTCGATATTTGGCCTATATACATTTATAAGCAGAATCTATTTATTGTTTATATCAAGTTCAATTGCCTGAATTATACAGGGAATTATTTCTGTGTATTTGAGAACATTATATGTTAAATTAGAATTAAACAGAATACAGACTCCTTCAGAGTTGCTTGCCTTTCCACTAAAGAATCCTTCTGCCCCCCAGTCAGTTTCCCACTCCTTTTCTATTTTTATTACTGAATGAGTTTCCTGCAAAAAACATATCGCGTAATTGTTATCCTTGAGCCACTGGAATATTTGAGTCCGTTTTAACTTAGATCCTAGTCCTCAGACATTTAAAGTGCATATGTTAGTTGCCATGGAGAGTTAGGGTGAAATGATACATTTATACCCTGTACGTAGCTGATAAAATGTCTACTGATATTGCATCGTGTTGCTCAAAAGAAGGAAGATGGAGGCAAGACCAGAGATAGGTGATTAGAACAAAGTAAGTTAAGGTTATCATAAATGCCCTCATCTTACAGGTAGATGTTGCGATTCTACTTGAGTATATGAAGTATGGAGTACAGGGTTAAACATGCAGAATGTGTTTATCATGTAAGATATCTGTCCACAATGAAGGAAGAAAATCTTATAAAAATGGATATATGGTGGACAATGCTTACCACAATATGGCTATGCGAACATGTTTTACCATATGAAATATAATCCATTCATCAGAGAAATATACATTTTCATATGCCCTCTCTCAGTTTCGGCATGACACATTTATAAGTATATCACAAAGTAGATTCAATGGTAACAATGAGATCCGTGTGCAGACAGCGAATAGTGATATCCGTGTGCAGACAGCGCAGATATAAAAGAAAAACAACTTTTACCGCAAGTGTTCCGTTTCCAGCTTGAATAGAACACACAAAACAACATGAACACACAATACCAACATATATATACATGTATATATACACACATATACATACATATATATACACACATACACACATATATATATATAGATATATATATATACATACACATATATATGAATATAACACGCAAAACAACATGAACACACAATACCAACATATGTATACATGTATATATAGACACACATACATACATATATATACACACGTATATATATACATATATATATGTACATACACACATATATATATAATATACGAGAGTGTAATAAACCGAAACATAAATGATCAGTCGCATAAAGAGAAAATAAATTCGCATAATCTTTCGAGGTCTATCAGTATTACACATTTCAAAGTAGATCACAAAGTAAGTTCAGTGTGAACAGTGAGATCCTGGTGCAGACAGCGCAGATATAAAAGAACAACTACTTTTACCCTTCGTGTTCCGTCTATTTGAGACGGGGCAAAGGGGATCTATATTAATTTCTTTGAAACTAGTATGATTCGTACACTCTTAAAAAAACGAAAGTCGAAAGTTTAAAGGCCCAACTGGGATATAAAAGCCACCAGATGGCGCTGGACAGGCTTTTTGATAATTGTATGCATGCTTCACTTCAGGGACACATTTTCAGATATTTTAGAAATACCACTGAACAAATAAGTACACTATTTCACACAGACATAGATAATACAACTTTGAAAGGTTTAGAAAAAATTGGATTTAAGAAAACAAATGTAAATGTGCTTTTGAAGTAATACAATGTACTCAACTGACAACTGATTCAAACTTGCCGGGCGGAGCGTAGCTGTTACATATGTAATTCATGCATAGAGCTGAGTTCATGACCCGACATTGTAAACAACCACACGTGTTTAGTGATAACGCTAACAGCTATAACTACCTGTATGGTCAACATCAGACAGTGTGCCAGCCGCACAACTTTGATTTTGGACAGTAATATCAAATTAAATGTGTGGTTGGTATGCACATAACAAGGTGAATGAAACAAAACCATGGTTTAATAGACCAGCAAGATCAATATTTCGCCTGGAACTTGATACAGTGGCTGTGAAAATGCAGTATATACTAATTATAAACAGCATATACTCGGGTTAGTATGCACAGTCACAAAACAGCATGTATGTGCAGTCTGATCTAGAATGTACATGACTACATGAATTCAAGTTTGCTAGCTGCCTTATTTCCTGTATCCTAACACATACCAGTATGGCTATTTCAACACTGGTCTCTAATTAGCTGTCAGCATATATTATATCTGTAGCAATGCAGTTTAACTGGGACGGGGTTATCTGTGGAATGACATGACACAGTTACACATTTTTTATAAAATACCGACTTATTACAAACACATATTCTTATATATTGGTTACTACATGTACTTACAAAATACATCGGAGATAGGAACCTTGTTCAGGTCCAGAAGCACAATATAGGTTTCACTATATATACATGACACACTCTAATTAAGTAACGGACACTGGACACGTTACGACATGCATATCCCCGGATCAGCTGGTGCATCCTCGCAGCCTCATTATGATCTACACTGTTAAGTTTTATGGTCATTCGTGGTGGCTCTAATTAATGATGTAAACTGCATCATGCTATAGTCATGTGCTATCTGATTGTGAGTTAAACTGATCAAACACTCAATAAGCCCCATTTTACTTATTGTGTGACACATGGAAAGGTGTTTCATTCAATTTTACTTCTTTCTATTTTTAATAATTTATATAATAGCATCAAAATACTCTTTGCTTTGACATAGTAAGCAGCAAAATACTATATAAGTTTTAACACTTTTAGTAAATTCTCAATCATTTGCCTGCACAAATAAAACATACAGATACTATTAGAGGGACTGGTATACACTGTATCATTTGTGTGTTTTATGGGACCATACGTTTGATAACAAACCTACATACCATATATCTAGATACTGGTCAGTACAGAAACCCCTACACTGGCTGCCCCCTCACTGTTCTACATTGGGATCAGACGACAAACATGTGCTGCTGTTTATGTATTCTATTTATAAAGCCAGTGTATAACTGACAGGCTGGGGACGCTATCAGTAATTGGATATGCCCCTCCTACTAAATTTGGTACCAGGGCACCGATTGTTGGGCCTTTAAGAGTGTAGTATACACCTATGACATGTACATACTTCATCATTTATTAATTACTTATCATAAGAAGTATTACAGAACCACGATTGTCTTCAATTCGTATACATACATGCATCAATATGGTGTCATTGGCCAGTGCAAGTGTTTCATAGACTATTAGAAGCCGTAGGAAATAATATTAAATCTACTAAAATAAACAATGTGTCTCCTAACTACATGCCTGTTTCAGGTGCATGCCTTTGGTATATATATATATGATCACATGACATGATTAGCTATTCTAGTGCTCTTGTATATTCACCAAGTCTGACATAATAAGTTCGTAGATGACACTGGTGGTATTTGTAGTGTGCTGTGATCAGCGTAGCCCCCGATCAGCCTGCGCGGATGTGCATGCCGATCTGGGACTAGCCTGTTCACATATTTTATAACACCCCCATTCGCATCCACTTGTCAACCAGTATATATATAGGTGAACATATATACATACGTATATACAAATATATGCATGCAAGCATACACACACATATATATTCAAATACACCACCAGCTGCGTCAATCTTGCCAGTATTTGTCAATTTCTTTATTTCGAAACATTTGATTGAAATGATGAAGCTCGATTGGCTGAGTCTAAGTTGTACTTCGACTCAGGCTCTGCCAGTCAAACTGCCTGATTGCAAGTTGGTATTACCAATCGATGTTTCTAAACTCTGATACTCTGGTCAGGATTAACGCAGGCGTCTCTGTATCTACCCATACTCACTCATATACTCAAAATTAAACTCACTCAAACCAAATTACAATCTAGCAAAGTATATCAGTAGATTACAAATGTATTTACCAGCTGAACGAACAGTGCGGTCCCCGACTAGTCTGCACATCCGATGCGGCTGATCTCGGACAACACTGGTCGCAAAGTCATTCTGTTCTGCTGTACATTGTTATCTGTTTCCAAAAGGTTTACATATATACACAGATCAGTCATCACGTCCGTGCAAACTGGTATGTGTTTATAATATGGTAATCACCAATAGCTGGCAAAACAGCATTTTGAACAGCCCTCGCTCAGGCCAGGTGATAATGTGTTCAATGGAGCGTTTACAAGTGTGTGTATAACTCTGAATTGTATACTTGATAAAATAATGTTATAATGTTGACCGTATATGCATACATAAATAGTTAATTCCACCTGTTTAAATCCATTTCATGCCAAACATAAACTATTTATCTAGTAGAAAATAAATGATTAATTTGTTATTTCCCTACAAAACTGATTTATGCTAACCTAAATCCAAATTGTTTCGTTTAGGTGGTTCAAATGAGTGGCAAAAAAATTATAGAAAACAAATGTTGGTGAAAGTTGATACTCAAGCATGAAATGGGTTAATTGTATATTTAGTAGCGTAAATGTCACATGTCACCCGTCCATTAATTGTATTCTTTGTATTTGATTTGTTCAATTCGCTGCGATGCTTTCCATTTGACTACTATATGTCCGTTTCGCGTCCAGCTTGATTCTACATCCGTATTCTTTCTGGCTGCTGCAAATACATGTTGGTTTAAGCGCGTTAAGTCCTCTGATATATATATACCAGTTCCTCTTAATTTGTTTTTTCTGTCCTTCATACTCTGGAACTTCTGATTCCTGGACATAAATCTAACTATCACCGGTCGAGGTTTGTTTGTCGTTTTCTTGCCGAGCCTATGCGCTATGTCTATGTCCGCGACTTGAAGGTTAGTGCTCATTTTATCGTTTAAAAACTTCACCACTTTGTCCGTTGTTTCTTCCATTTTTCTGGTCTTTCTCGGTTGTCCTCTGGTAAGTTTACGATACGTATATTGTTGCACCTGTTGTATTGTTCGAGGTCATTTCCTTTTTCTTTCTGCTGTTCGTTAAACTTTTCTGTCTTCCGTCTAAGTTGGTTTATTGTTTCGTCTTTGTGCTCCAATTCTTTCTCTAGGGTTTTTATATGTGTTTTGCATTCATCTAAGTTGGTATTAATGGTGTGTGCTTCACTTTCAATTATGTCTATTCTGTGTGCTACAGACTCATACACTTTCTTCTGTATTTTCTCCACCATATCTTCCATTTCCTTTTGAATGGTGCTTTTGACAATGTCGATTATTTCATCTTTCTTTACTATGCCATCACTTTTGTCCATTATGCTATCTAAACGTGATTTGATGTCCTTGTCTGAATATTCATCTGTTTCCCGTCTTGCTGTAGCCCTCTCTGTAGCATTATCTATGTCCATTTTCTTTTTTCCGGTTTTAACCTTCCGTTTTTTTTTCTTCGTTTTTTTTTGGGTTGGACTGTATTTATCTAGTATGTCTTTGTCAATATGTTTTATGCTGACTTCTTCACTAGAGGTTGAGCTTCGCTTACGTTTCGACTTTCCATTCATGTTTGTGTCTGCATTCCGCCGTTTATCCCTTTACTCCACCCATTTCACAATTTCAGTTCCATACTTTTTTTTTAACAGTATACTTTAAAAAATATTTTGGCGTGACGTCAGTAGCCTCCATACTTTCAAAAAAGTGGGTGGGTACATACAAAAAAAGTAATTTATATTTAATCTGAATCTGAATGTCAAACTTGTGCTCAATCCGATATAAATATAAATATCAATCACTTACAGAATATATCCATTTTAATACACTGTAATAATCCAAAACATTGAATTGATACACACCGATACTATTTCACTGTTTACAGTATTGAGGGTTGATAAAAAAAAAATATGTTTTAAGGCTGTGTGATTTGCCTCAATATAAGCTGGATTAATTAATACTTATATTCATGCGCTTCATGAGAACATCAATACATTTAAAATATACAAAATATTACTTAAAGGGGTACCGATATGATACATTTTAATAATATAAATTTTGAAATTACACATTACAATCGCTTACAACATAAGTTATTGATCGAAAATAGTCACTGCATCGTGACCTATTTGACCGCATTACCTTTTGCGCGGGTACCTCACCACACCCCCTGTTTACATAGGTAACTGGGGGTATAGTGAGGTACGCTCGCTAATACAATGTTTGCGTAATGGTATGCAACACATAAATGATATCTGTAAATACAAATATAAGAAACCTTTATCCACCAATCAGGTAAGCTGTTCTACTGCTACGTCATAGCGGTTATTTTTACAGGGCCACCTCGCGCCAGTAGGTCGCAGTAACAGGAGAGATAAACGATGACCAATTAATTGCATGGCTCTGTATAGGTGTCAGATAAGGTGCGTATGAGAAATCTCAATATCACGAAAAATACAAACGAACCGGAAATCGGTTATTAGTGTCGCCGTTGTTGTTTTTAGCGCGTTTTGAAGAAAATAAGTGATAGTTTGTAATGTGACCTTTAACGTTTTTTATGAATTTAATTAAACCTTTTAAGTACCGTTATATATCTAACCACTTGCATACACCCTGATATGATCATTACACATTGGGACTATCAATACACCCTCGGACAATCAAAAACCTCGGCTGGCTCAACATGCGGCCTGCGGCTATCTATTATGCACATTTGCAACGTATTGTAGCAGGTTTTGGTGGCCATCTTGTACACCGTATTATTTCAAATATTAATTTATTGAAGATTTAATTGTAATTACTGTAGTTCATAGATAATTAAAAATCAAAGAAGAAACTTGTGAAGAAAATTAAATTAAATTCAATTCAATTCGTTTATTGGCATTACACAGCAAGAAGCACATTTATAGCCATATAACAAACATGTTTGATGGTTTCATGGAATTGTATAATCACTAGACATATTAGCCAAGAGATATGATTAGGCTAAATCATTTCACAATCAGTTTGTTGCTAGTCCACTGCATTCTAAACTCTTTCTGTCCTCATTAAATTTCATATACTATTTTCATTGTGCTCACCCAGGCTGTATGCCGCGACAAGCCATTCAAACCGTTATAGTAAAACGGTTCAAATGGTGACCACGACCTACACCAAGTGAGAAATATGAACCATATATAACACTGTCCATGACCAATTTTGGATATACCCAGAAGTTATTGGGGTCGGTTTCTATTCAAGCAATTATCATTATGCAGTACTAGACATTGTTCCGTGTGCATGCCGATGTGCACACCACAATCCCGCTTGGGGATGCTGGTGTGTCCATAGAAATGCATCAAAAACAGTGAGTGCTGACCGATGTTATTTATCAACGTTCACGGTTTCTATTCAAGCAATTATCATAATGCAGTACTGTTTCCTGTATAAGTTGCTACATACATGTAACTATGTGTTGTCATTTAGTCTCTGTCTTAAAGCAAAGTAAACAAACTTTGATAACTTATGTACTATCCTTGTCGACGTATAAGACATGAGTGTTTTAAACTTAGTCACGTTTGGCCAATGACAATAATAAGGTTTAAGATATATTTGTCTGAGTTCTCTATATTTTTGACATACAAGTATGAAGTGATATTCAGATTCTATTGCATTCATATTACAGTATATACACATTCTATCAGCTCGTGGTATGTTTGCATATCTGCCAGTTTCAATTAATAAATCATGTGAAGATAGTTTGAGTCTGGAAAGTGAATTTCTGTATTTGTTAATAGTAATTGTATTTAGGTACTTTTCCATTTCAAAATTATTTTTAAATGAGCTGTATGCTGATAATCTGTTTGAACTAGTAATAGATGCGTTCCAGTTTTGTTTATATATATCAATGATGCGTTGATTTATCATGTTGTGATTTATGATCAGTGTATCCTGGTGTTGCCACAACTCAGACATTCCAATATCATCTAGAATTTTTTTAATTTGCGATGCCCAATTGTTGCCACTATAATTATTGTTATTATTTACATCTTCTTTCAGCATGTTATACATTATTTTAGGTAAAGTTTCGTTAGCTTTCATTATCTTAACCCAATATTTAGTCATTATTATTTTTCTTCTGATCTTCATAGGATATCTACCTAATTCTCCATATAGACCGTCAAGATTCGTAGATTTTTGCAGTGCATTTTTTCTATATTTTTAGCCTCATGGTTACCCCCAGCATTCCGCACCGTAGTTAAATATGGATCCCACTAGACTGTCAAACAATGTACATTTTTCGGATACTGGTATTTCAATTTGATTAAGCGTTATGAATAGGTTGTGCATGGCATATGATGAATGTTGTGCAAGTCTTTTTTGTGTTCTATTTCAATTTCCATTTTTAAAAAGGTGTGTTCCTACATACTTAAATAACTGTACTACATCAAGTATTGTATTATTTAATAAAAACTGGTGTGTTGTGTGTCGCCCGCGTTCAAATATCATGATTTTTCTTTTTTTTGTATTTATTGTCAGAGCCCATGTGTTGCAATAAAGGTTTATGTCATTTAGTAAAGCCTGTAGTGTCTATAGTGTTTGAGCAAAAAGAACTGCATCATCTGCAAAAAATAGAATGTATATTTTCATTTCCTGTGTTGAAAAAATGCCATCTATATTGTCATTTATGTTATTTAAAATGTCGTTGATAAAAAATATAAATATTAAACTAGAGCTGGGATCACCCTGTTTGACACCGATGTTTGAATTAAAGTAAGGTGATGTATTTGTTTTATACCGTATGCATTGTTTTACATCCCTATACATTGCTTGCAGTGCTTTTACAAGTTTGGAGCTGACCCTTTCTTGCAATAATTGTTGCCAAATATAGGTTCTTTCAAGCTTATCGAATGCTTTTTCGTAATCTATGAAAGCGTAGTAAAGTGTTCTTTGTTGACTTAAAGTCTTAGCAATAATGGCAAGTAGAGTAAAAATGCAATCTATCGTAGACTTTCCTTTTTGAAACCCAAATTGATTTGGGATAAATTGTTAATGCTTGATAGACCATTTTGTTAGTCGGTTAAGTAGAACCTGCGAATATATTTTGCCTAATACATTAATCAATGTAACTCCTCAATAGTTTTTGAATATTCAATTTCCCCTCCTTTAAATATTGGAACTATGATCCCCTCTCCCCATGCTTTCGGATATTCGCTATTGTGAAATAGTCGATTGAATAATTGCAGTAAAAAATCAAAAATAATTATCATATGAGTGTTTATAAACTTCTGCGATAAAATTATCAATTCCGCTACTTTTGTTATTATTTTGTGAAAATATTGACTCTTCTATTTCAGAACGACTAATGTCTTTATCTAGGTCTTCATCCATCTTATCTCGTACATTATCTTCCCTGTTATTAATATGTATAGGTTCTGTTTCATATAATTGTTGAAAATATTCATGTAAATCCGATACGTTTAATTTCTCAGCAACTGGTACATTTGTTTTATACTGCTATTTTATTTTCTTCCAAAATTGTTTAGGATTATATTTTCCTAATTCTGATAGTTTTTGTCGTTCCTGTAGCTTATATTTGTATTTTTCCTTTCTTTTAATGCGGTTGTATGCATTTTTTAGGCCAATAAAGCGTTCTCGGTTTTCCTCTGTTTTATTCCTCACAAATGCATTTCTAGCTATTTTATATTGTTTCAATGCATCATAGCATGCTTTGTTGAATCACCTATTTCTTGACCTATTAATCATATTTCTGTTGAAGTTGTTTCTTTGTGTTTTACCAAATATCTGTTGAGTATTTTCTTGCAAGAATTTTACAAAATTATTAACCACTCCATTTATGTTTGTGTTACTATCTTGGACACTAGTTTGTATATTATTTAATTGAGTTCGCTTGGAGTATAAATGACGCTTGAAATCAATAATTGTACTTGCATCCCATTTAAAATACTTCGTATTTCCATCTTCTGTTTCAGATGTCTGGTCTTGTCTTATAGTGTTCCTTCCTATTCCTATATGAATACCTGTGTGATCGGAGAATTCATTTGGGGTCAATATTCGAAAATCATTAATGTAGGAGAAATCATTTTTATTTAACATTAAATAGTCAACAGTGCTCGATCCATTTAGTGAATGGAATGTATACTCCCTACATTCAAATCAGTGAATAATCTACCATTTCCTATTACCATAGATGTGGTCCTGCATAATTCTATAAATCTATACCCATGTACATATATCACCTGATCTCTGTTGGATCGTGGTGAAATTAATACATTCTCAGACATATGATATTCATCTGCATCTATATAGCTATCGAATGACAAAGAGTCATTTTCTGTGGAAGTTCGACAATTTAAATCACAAATAATACAAGTTTTTCTAAGTAGTTTATATTTTTCTAAACCTATTTCTAACTGTTCAAAGGAATCGTATTGGTCAGTAATGACTGTCGAAGTATGTGGTGGAATGTATGTGCAACAAACATATAGGTCTTGATCAAAGTCCAACAGATCTTTACACAGTTTTACCCAGCACATTCCATGTTTTTTCGCGCAAGTCCGTTGACGTTCCACGATAATATTAGCAGGTTACTCTCTTGACCTCCCTAACGCTGCACGATATCGCGTGGTTCATTAACTTTTCCATCTACGAATATCTTCTTCACCTGCTTGTTGATATACAGTTTGTACCAAATATACGGCCGGTGTTTCCTCGGTTTTCTTCTTCTCTTAGAGTAGGAAATAGCGCCTTTCGTGCATCTCGCACTTCTTGTGGCCACTGAATTTCTACGCCTTGATTTGCGTCCTTAAGCCTCTTTTTGATCGGTTCTTCCCGTGCTGCTAGTCGCACATTTTCCCTCTCGTGGTAGTAGTGAATTTCGCAACTATGGGTCGTGGTTTACGCGATGACACCAACCCCAATTCTGTGCACTCCGTCAAATTTAATATTTCCGGCTTCAATGTATGTGGTTATTTCTATCATTTATTTCAGCAATCTTTCACAGTTTTCATCTGTACCGTCTTCTCTTACCCCATAACAAAAATTAGGTTATCTCTCATTGATCGTGATTCTAGCTCAATTAGTTTATCGTTGATTTTTGCTTTGTCCGACTAGTATTCATTAATACATTCTTCCATTTTTCCACATGTTTTATGTAGGTTTGTTATTTTGTACTGAGCTTCTTTTATGTCCGCTTTGTGTAGTTCAGTTACTTCATTTATGAAGGAGCATGAGGATTGTACTTCAGTCACTTTGATTTGTAAGGCGTTTACTTTTGCATCCATATCAGACACCTTAACTAGCAGAGAATTGACTGTCTTCTCGATATGTTCTATTTTTGGCATTGAACCCTTTATAATTTTGATATCTTCCATAATCTCTGTCGCCCATGGCGGTGGACCACTCGGTGTTGCGGGGGATACATGGGCTACGGTGTAGACATGTCATACGGTTGAAAGTTCATGATTGGCGACACATTGTGACTATGTGGGTTCATAATTGTTGAAACGTAGTCCTGGCTATATTGAAATGTTTCATTTGTATTGTTTACACTGGTCTGATCAATGTTATTGCTTGACTGTGTAGCAATGTGTACAGTAGGTTGTCGTGCCGAGTTTTGCTCCTCGCCGGATAATGGGGACGTTGCTTTCCTATTTCCCTTCTTCTTTTTACCAGTTTTCGATATTTTCTCATTACCTGACATTTAGTAATTTCTTCAATAACTATAATTTTCCCAACTTTTCTTCTAATTTGATGTCCAAAGTTCGCTAATTACCGGTATATTATTGGTTTTTGGAGAGCACACATGTCCATGAAACCTCATGGGTACCGGACTTGATTACTTGTAACTTTTACTTATTTTGACGGCCATCCTGGCAGCCATCTTGGATATTTGAAAGGATAAGCGACTCGGAAGTATTGAAAAAGTTAATATGTGCATTGTTCATTGATATGCGGCGATATTACGCGTGAATATGATCAGTATAGTCATATATGTGCGTAATCAATTTATGGCAGCCATCTTGGACGCCATCTTGAATTCTGGATTAAGCTCCAGTGGGATTCATGTGGAGTTTTCATATGTTTCTCCCAATGATATTCTGGACCAATAGTGAAAAATTCAGCTTTGGCTTATTTTTTTCCAATCTTTGGCGAGTTTATGTCTAAATTAAATCAGATTGTAGGAGGCGTTTGTGCCATCGACTCGGACATGTAGGCGCATATATTTACACAAATGTACACGTGTAATAAACCTCACTTACAACCGTGTCGGTCTGTCCGTTTATCTGTAGGTCTGTCCGGCCATCGCGAACAACTTTCGACATTGGATAATCAGCTTGTGGTGTGAGTTTGTTGGTCTACATTTGTATTTACAGACGGTGTCCCAATGCACGTATACTGTTACCCGGATGAACATAGTTGCATGAAATGTCTGAAATACATACAGGTGTCACAGGGCGAGTAAAAATATTCACGGGCCCGGGGCTAGAACCCGGGACATCTGGTTTACCATACCATCGCTCTAAATGACTGAGGTAGCCGGTCACGAATACACACTTCATTCCCACAGTTAGTTACGTACCGGGACACATGTATTCATGAGAGAGAGAGAGAGAGAGAGAGAGAGAGAGAGACAGAGAGAGAGAGAGGGGGGGGGGGAATATAACGTTCGCACTGGCTCGGTGACCTTGTATGCCGTCTCAAGTCGTGCAGCAATTAATGCTACATATATCGAGTCTGGCATATATATGAGACACGCCATGTGATTTTGTTCCTTCGGACATCTGCATAATGGAATTAAATATGTTTTGAAGTATGACGTTAGCAGAGCGGTAGAGAGCATGTGTTTTTAATTAGGAAACTGGTACCGTCGTTGTCTCCGTTTGCCCTTCTGTCACCCCCAGTTTCCATGAATACGACATTCTATGGCAGACATATAGGCATTTACTATGGAATGTAAACAAGCAGGTGTGTGTCAGATTTCCACAGCTTGTGTTTGCAGTCGAACTTATATTGTACATGCTATCCCTCTCTCGAAATGTAAGAAAGTATTTATTTAACCGGGTGAAACACGTGAAAATTTGAAAAACACGGATATGCCCCATGACATACTGGACTAGAGATTTTGTGTGAAAAGAGAAAAATTTACACAAATTTCAAAGTCACTTGAGAAAGACTTACAAATGTTTTGACATAGGAAAATGGATAAGTGTTTCAGCACCATTTCGAAGGTCACACAGATGAAGGGTCATGTCATTGGTGGTGCGATTGTGTCACACATGTTTAGGTGAATGAACTGTCCAAAAAATAAATAAATCATTTACGTAATATTCAACATACTACATGATGGAGAAACTCTTACACACTTTACGACGTAAAAAAATGACCAAGTGTTTCAGCACCATTTCGAAGGTCACTAAGATCAAGCTCATGTCACGGGTGGTGCGAGTGCGTCCCACATGTTCAAATGAATGAACTGTCCAAATATTAAAGCAATCTTTCAAGTAATATTGAATATATTACATGATGGAGAAACGTTTACAAACTTTTCGACTTCTTGACTTAAATGTACACGAACGAACGGACGGACGGACATAAACGGACGTACGGACGGACGGACGGACGGATGGACGGACGGAAGGACACACGAAAGTCAAGAGCAAAGCAATATGCACCCTTGCTATCGCATAGGGGGCATACAAATATACATGGTGATAAAGAAGTAAATGTTTTAAAATAGAGAGGTATAAACCAATGAGTCGGGGAAAACATAATACTAAATAACAATACAACTATAACGAATTATGATACGAGTACAATGATTGTATTGGACGTGGAAAATAATGTACTCCACATTCAGCGATGTACGGTCCCCAACAAAACAATATAACTATTAGAACTGCAACTCAATTCCACTTAGTGTTGGAGAAGTTTTGGGTGCTTGAACACTTCAAGGAGCATATTTTAAAACAAAATTTACTCTAACCGGCTCAGAAAGTGTTCTCAACACGGGTACAGGTGAAATATTCCACTGCGGATTGCTTTTCTACTGAGTTGCGTATACCTCCATCGGCCATCAACGACACAAGGACAAAATAATGTCTCAACTATGAACATATATAACTATACTAATTAATACGCTGCCACACAATTTGCCAAACAAACCTACCACAAACTTTTATAATTGCATGCACTTCCCACCGCCAAACCTTTAGAGTGCTTAAACGTCGTTTTCACGGACGTGAGAGGTATTGTTGAATAGTGGATAAATGTGGGCTACATGGGTTATATACAGGGGTATAGACCGTATTTTCATTAAAATCGACCCGAAAATGTCTGCAAAATTTGCAACGGCATAGTCTGTTTACACAAAGGAGACCACAATACCTTCAATAACTTTGTGTCACTGTAACGTTTAACAAAGTGTCTACATTCGCAGATCTATGATGTATTCCATCGTACAATAGGCTATATGGCTTCATTGTGTTTTAAATTAAAATATTAATAAAACAACGAAAATGTACATACCTCGTGGCAAATGGCTGTCTTTTTACTTCATTTGCTCCACCGCTAAGCCTTTTCGCCAATCTAAATCTGCCGCTCACCTTATACACGCTTATTTTTTTCTCACTTATTGATGGTTTTAGTTATATTTAATGTATTTATATACATCGGGCCGTTTCTTCAACCTGTGTATTTCTTCTATTTAAATATACTCCATCTGTTTTTCTTAGTGATTCTGACCGCTGCGCCAGACATGACGTCATACATGTATCGACGCGATGAACGCACCGTGAATACGAAAAACGTTAAATAATGCAAGTGCCAAATTCTATTCAAGTTGGATGAGTTGTTACACAGATAATGGTCAAGTGACACTACTTATTGACCCACCCTCGTACATGTATATTATATATAAGTACTTGTGTGACCGACTATGTTGCTTGGTACCGAAGCTGATTATGATAGGCAGCGTGTGCCAATTGATTCGCATAATCAACACAATTCGTATACAATGGCTGCCATCTTGGATTTGTTTGTAGATATCACAACATTGTCTGGTAAACAGTTGGCTGCATTATATTATTATATACAGTGTGGTTCAAAATGTATGCCCCCACTTTAAATAGACATAACTAGTGTTTTAAGTAAGATAATCATTCAAACTAAAGTTTATTGCAAAGTATTATATAATAGCATTTACTCATAATGCATTACACAGTCTAACTAATGAATTCACTACTATGTGTGTATGACGTCACACTATGCAATGTATGATATTACTGAAATTTCAAATAATTCATGAAAATGGTAGAAAACTGTTATATGAATGTTGAAACACGACCGACAGCATCTGACAATGATGAAGAAATGCTTGAATCATTAATGTTATATAAAGGCAATATTAGGACTGCATGTTTGAATAATTAACCAGATACACATCTATTCTACAGTGAAATGCGTGTGTTTCACATGCATTAAATATAATCGTTGGCTTTGTCATGTTTCTTTGAAAATGGTGTATTACGAAAGCAATGAGAACCTTCATCATTTAGATATGTAATGGCAAGTATTATCTAATATGAAGGCCAATTAGCACAAAAGTAGACCATATGATGAGAAACGTAAGTGTGGTATTTTGTATCAGAACCATAGTATTACTTGTATGCAAACCAGCTGTAGATGGTCTTATAAACCAGCTTGTCGCTAACGGTTGTATTATTGTGAACACGAATGGAATGAATCTCTCATTTTCAGATCTGAACTAGTTGTAGTATTTACATGTGCATAGTTTCAGAAAGGAAAGAAGTACTTCCATCACCAGACTAGAAACAATTGAGGAGCTACGTTGCTCCAAAAATACAGAGAGTTTTGAAAGCACATTTTGTGCGAAAATCATAATTGTTAAAGACCCGCCACGGCGCGTTATGTAAAAATTGGGTATGCATTCTGAAAACCATGTATAAAGTAGATAATATGAAAGTTTCAAGAACATTATATACTGGAGACATGGTGAATGATTAAATTTTATTTTGATATATAAGTCACCATGATTAATATTATCTACTTGTAACAGACAGGTCCCAAAGTGGAGACATAGTTTGAACCACCCTGTATACAAAGTTGGTTGGCAAATTCCTTTCGTTCATTCGTTTACGGTACCTGTACTTAACAATTACATGTATCTCCATATTGTCAGAAGAACTTAACAAGTGTACACGACTGATATGATGCTTATGTAATATAATGTTCGTAAATGCTATCGCAAAGTAATATATATATCTGAACGACTTGTGGCCATGTTACTTCAGAACTACTGTCTGTTCCACGTTTTGCTGCCGACGAACGTTTGGCTATTAAACACATTAAATCTAAAACATATTTAAAAGTAAGTACTTTTTCATCAATAACAAAACAGTCACCCTCCTCAACTTTTTTTATTTATGAAATTCTATCAAATATTGATTTTATTGCGAAAAACAGATGTTCCTATGGGAATTTAACATGTGAGCTAAAAATGATTTTTTTAAATCCTTTTTTATTTGTGGACCGATTTTCAAAATCTAATTTTTTTTTCTTAGTTCGATAATTTCCAAGGTACCTAGCAATGTTTCGGAGTCAAGTTCCAAAATGTTTAGTTTTTTATCCTTCTGGTCCTCCTCCTCCTCCTCCTTTACCCCCATGTACAGCAAATAATATGGCAGAAAATCCAATATCTGTTTGTGCAATACGTCCCAGATGTATATGATGACAACGTCCTATAAATATTATTTCAGCAGACTACACAAAAAGCTGGATATCTGAGCTTTTATTTTTTTTTATTAAATGTTTTTTATTCTCTTTGCTACATGTACATGTACAAAAACAAGATATACAAACAGTTCAATGAACAAAGTACATCTATATATGTCAGTTCATACGCATGGCTACATTTCAATGAACAGTTTGAATAATAACGTATTGATGCTTGTCTACATGTAATATTGAGTTTTTTAAATAAATAATAGGGGTTTTATAGGGCGTTTGAAAGGTATATCATGCGGAAATATATACAATATATATGTCTAAAGACATTGTCACAATAACTATTTTGTGCACTCTAATGGTATCGACAACCATATCGCGCGCATGGACTAACATACGAATATGAAGAATACCTATAGCATCGTTCTTGGTCTTCATGCTGAGTGTCCAAACACCGTCCGGCCTCTCGCCCCAATTGTGAACCGTCATGAATGTCCAGTCGAACCAACCGTCAAAAGTATCATTGGGCCGTATACGTAACAACTGGCTTAGTGTGCCTGCAGGTGACTTCAGCCGCAGCTCTGTGGCTCCCCTATTCTTTGATGTAAACGATACCCAGACCTGCACGTGCTCCAGGATGTAGATGGCGCCACTGCATCCTGAACTTGTGTGAATGCTAGTCAGTGTGCTGTCACCAGAAGACTTCCTGAAATATATATATATATATATATTTATTGCTTGCGAAAGTCTTGCCATAATGACAAAAAAAAGTGTCGACGACGTTTTGCAAACTGCCTATTGGCTTGCAAGTGCGTATGTCTTCATTTCGAAATTAATCGGCTATACCTCATATGTGTACGTTTAGCCAGCGTATCGCCATGTTCGCTGTAGGCGATCTACAAACGGCTACATAATGTAATTGTCCAAACTGTGGAGTATGCGTGCATATCTGGGAATCTATGTAACTACGAGGGGTGTTATGATTACATTGATGCATTATTTCGCCCAGATCGTCCAATCCATGTGTGAAAACACATTGTACCGTTAGTGTAGTCATTGACTAGTGGCACATGTAAACATCGGACTCGTACGTTCACTGACATCGGTGCAATGTACATGTCTTTATAGCGTACTCGTTACACTATGTAGAAAATGACCAATGGTCTGAAGGCAAACGACATCCACCAAGAGCTGTGTGAGATTTATGGGAAGGTCAAATGTCCCTCCGAACAATTTTGATGTGGGTTGCTAAATTTTAGTCGGGACAGCTGCAGTTGAAAGATGCTGCTCGTCTGTGTCGTCCTAGGACATCTACCACTAAAAGTAATGTAGGGAAAATTCGGGTTATTCTCAAAAACGACGCTAGGTTGACTGTAAGGCAGATAGCGCGAATGACGAACTTGTCTTTAGCACGTGTTCATGGAATTTTGAAGAACCACCTAAAAGTTAGGAAGATAAATGCGAGATGGATACCCCATTTGTTGACAACTAAGCAAAAAAACGCCTGGTTAACAATGGCAAACGAACTTCTTAAAATATATCCATCATACAATAAAAAGGCTTTTGCAAACGTAGTTACTGGTGATGAGACCCGGGTTAATCATTCTCAAACATAATTTGGGCCACGAAAAACGCAAGATGCCCAAGCATTGCCAAAAGAACTAGAACAGTTAACAAATGTGTTGTATGCACTATTTCTCACAAATAATGGTCCAGCCATACAAACCACGGTCCCAAAGGGTAGAACAGTCACATGAATGTTCTATAAAAATGTCGTACTGAAATACTTGAGGAATTACTACAAATGCCGCCGTCCTACAACAGGTCTAAAATGCGTACGCCTTCTCCACGGCAACGCTCCAGCTCACAAGGCACGTATTGTGACAGAGTTTTTGCAGACAGAAAATGTCACAGTTCTTCCCCACCCACCTTACTCTCCAGACCTGGCTCCCTGTGACTATTTCCTCTTTCCAAGACTGCAATATCACTTTTCTGGAAAGAGATACAACTCTAGGTATGCCCTTGGGACAGCCATTTATCAGTGTCTGGTGGGTATACCTCTTCAGGACTATGTAAAATGTTTTCAAAACTGGATGGAGATAATCAAAATGTGTGTTTTGTCCAAGGGGGAGTATTTTGAAGGGACTCGTAAGATAAAATAATCGCAAATACTTTCAGTTTGGTTATACAACATATAATGACATTAGTTTTGGAACACTCCTCGTATGCATTCAATGACAAGTTTTGTTTATGTAAATGAATCGATGTCCTGCAATGTATAAAATATTCTGTACATTATAATATGGAATTACCCGGGGCGCAAGTAGGTCCGATGTGATCAACTGTTTTGATTGACCATGTGGAGCATAGACCAGTGACACTCGTACGTCAAACGGGACTGACAGTATGTCTATGTGGCCAAGTGACACCTATGATTTTTACAACGGACGGAATAGTAGTTACAGGATTGTAATTCGTGTATTGCTCATATCAATACCAGTTTCAACTCATTTACCAGCAGGTACCTTTAAGTAAAAACATGTCAACATGTATTACGCTACGGAATACGAATTTAATATACTTTGGTATGAGTTAAAAATAGTGTACGATAGCCGCTGTAATGGCGGACTTTTCTGTGTGAAAATGATCAACATGTACTCAGACAGACAACCAGTCTTGCACTTTCAGAACAGTGGCTGTGTCATATCAATGCTTTGGTAAATTAGTAAGTGTCGAATAAACTGGCTGTAAGGTGCAGTTCGTCCGCGCTTCTTATTGAGCACGTTTACCAGTAATATAAGTAGGAGCACATCTTTTCACATATGTTTCGCAAGCAAATTATCGGTTGGCGCAAATATTTTGCGGCGCTAAGCCGATTTCTGAGGACAAAGATGTATGCTCTCAGACGGGAGATGTCATCAACTTCATCATACGATGTTACACACAGTATTTCATACTACAATGTGTAGGGACGTTTCTCCTCAAGACAATCATCAATGCTTATTTCTTCCAAACGGTGCAATTGCATGGGTATCGACGGACTGCAGTGCTTGTCCCATTATTACCTATGGAATATGGTTACCGTATTGTGTCCCTATCTCGTAGGCTGTCGATCACTCGTGTATCACACGGTAAGTATCACTGTTGTTAGGTATCGGTAGGTGTACATGCACGAATACATGTACATATACATGCGCGTCTGGCGGTACCACACCGAATGCACTCATATGTCGGTCATTATTGGTTATTAAACTACGGCCATTGTCAACCAGCTCCATTATTGTTTTTTCTGAGGGAAATAACTACAATAAATTTAAAAATTATAGATTTAAAATCACTATAATATAAGAAATGGAATGAATAAATTAATATTGTAAGAGTTCCCTCTTTCCAAACTCGATCGACAATTCGCATCCCTTCGGAAGAACGTGGCTGTGCCACTAGCTTCTGTGTGCAAAAGAAATATGTCCATAGCTATGTACCTAATTAATAAAAATAACATTTGGATGGCTGGATAGTTTTGGCTTACATTATGTTGAAATTGTAGGGTAACAGAAATGTTCTCCTTTCCATAATGTACTGTCAGAAAATACGAGTATGTTGTCTTCGTGAGTTGTGAGTCTTAAGTCGGTCGGATTCCACTAATATAATAGTTGAAGAAACAAAGTCGCCGAACACCCAAGTCCGTGCTGAAGCCAAAATGTCAAAAACTATGAAATAATTGATGCGCGCTAATTGATCTAATACTGAACAGAACAGAACAGAAAATATCTTTATTTTGCAAATCTCAGACCGCAACATGCGGTATATGAGTACATATTGATGTTCATGGCATAAGCAATCAAAATGACGACAGGGTGTCTGCTATAATAGTCAGATGACATGTATTACAAATAATTGCATTCATGTGCCTCATTTTAAAGAAGCCGATAGTACACAGTGATGGAAAACGACAAGATAAAGCCTTAAAGTAATACAAAACATGCAAATAAAATGATTAAGTCCCAATGGGCGGGAGAAACTTCCATATGAGGTCATGTCCTATATGGATGCATAAGTTGTGTTTATCATACAAGTATTGAATTAATCAAGTAGCACAGAACATTTTGTTGAATAAAAAATAAAAATTGGAAATCTGTGTCACGTATCAGCGTAACATAATTTTGACAGACATTTGTATGAACTACTAGTAGTAACTTATTTCAATACGTGCATGGTGTACAATTATAAAATATACACTGCTGTGATCATACTAATGACTTCCCCGCCAGGAGGTGGGCATACAAGGCAAAATAGAAACCCTCAACCAGAACAGGGAATTATATATAGACAGTCAAAATGCGACGTTAAGACATTAGACGCTAACATTTCAGCTCGTCATAATGGCTCTATAAGAAAACATTTGTTCTTCCCAAGGTAAAATACATCAATATAATGAAGAGATGTGGTGCGACTGTACATTTCCTCTAACCACCCGGGGGAGTCGGACGCCACCCACTCGCTGCCGATTTACGGAAAAGACATCGATATGTTTATTATTAGACTCACTCATCAACTGTAATTGTGGCAGATTCGCACACGGCCTGTTCTGGTACCCGTCTCCAGTTTAGCGCCCGCTCTATCATGGCTGAGGCATCCATCAGGCCGAAACCGAATACGTGACTCACTAGAAGTGTTCCAAATGACATGTGCTACATAATTGTCAGACATTTTATTGTGAAAAGTTAGTTATATCGTACGGTTACATGTTATGGCGTCATACATTAAACTAATGACGTCATTTTTAATAATATACAAATAACAAAATACTACCATATAATGCTTTGTAACAAACTTTACTTTCAACGTTTCTATTACATGTACTCAGAACAGGTAATTAGAATGCTGGGTGCTGAATACTGAATCTACAGCCCAAATCATGCGCATTTTGTAAATGACCCGTGCTATGTAAATCACTTGCATTATGTTTTTTCGTACGTTGACACTTCATTTTCTTTCGTATCTCTTGAGATACATGTACAAACGATGACCTTGTACAATGGTATATCGTATAGTGAGTCTTACAGGTCCTTTATAAATGACCGACTGTACGTTCTTGCTAAAACATGGACATTGTCAGATATATGCCTCATCTGCCAAATCGATGTTTGTGGCGTTAGACCGAGCCAGAAACGTCGATCTTCCCAATTGCTGCCGTTTTTCGCATACTGTACAAAGGTAAGTGTAAAGTCAATTCTTAAATGTCGAATATTAAACAAAGGCCTTTTAATTTATGCTTATATTTAACGGCGGCACTGGCTCTAGGACCTTGCATGCCGTCTCCCAAGAATGGGAGAAAGAACGGAGGTAGAGATTTTTTGAGAGAAGCCGGTAATTCATATTTACAGAGCAACTACGAATTATCGGTACCCATTTACAGCTGGGTGAACTGGAACAGTGTGGATAAAGTGTCTTGCTCAAGGACACAACGCACGCCGCTAGGCAGGCTCGAACCTACGACCCTTGGATCAGTAGTCCGACACACTAACCATTACGCCACGGCGCTACACATAAAACAAAGGCCTGGATGTTTACTATCATCGGCATTCGACTTGGTGAGTGTCGGGTTGACGTCACATTGCATATTATACAGTCGCGACAATCCGACAATTCCCGCCAATTTTAACGTCATTGATATCCCGGGAAGTTGTTCTATGGGACGTTACTCGCGGTTGTCTATACAAGTTTGGTAAGCTATTTATAAGACTGGTGTATACCTTGTTTGCCGGCGCCATTCGTATGCCAGTTAGCCGAGAGGAGACCGTCAGTAGTTGCCGTCTCTACGATTAGGTGTTGTACGTCTCGCCACGTCAGTTCCGGCCTGCAGATCGTGAAATGAAACATGAGTCGTACATGCGGGGTTCAGCACTGGTCTGTACAGTAGTTATCTCCCTTGTCGTATTTCACCGATAAAGATATAAAAAAGCAGCTGGTAGTTTCCGTAAATTACGCCGAAAGACGACACAAATTTAAGAGACGTTGCGAAAATCAAATTTGCATGAGTCATCGAAAGTTTCCACCAACTTGCGATAGCATTTACGAACATTATATTACATTTATTTTTCGAAACACGGCCCGCAAATATGTGTGGTAAATTCGTACACAGAATTGTTGCCTCGTCTTTGACAGCTAATATGCCCGCAACTAATGAAATTCTAAAAGAAGAAGTATGAAGTTCATATATTTGAAGATCTTAAACATTTAACTATTGACATACGTCAACAAATCGACAAATTATGGTGCTTGAACGAGCCCGAAACCAGGAAATTCACTGGGTCATAGGTTCGAGTCTTTCACCTGCGTTCAACTTTGGGGTAGATGGGTTTGATCATAACAGGCCAAACCAATGGTGGTGGCCAACCTTAGCCCACTTGTCCAAGGTCGCGGTACTTACTTAGCCTGGAGAACAAGGGCGATAATGCCGGCGGCCATGGGGCAGGATGCCGACGTGCCATGGAACTTCTCTTTACAGCCGCCTCTTACGTCCACCGTCGGCTGTATAAGGACAAACAGAGTCTAGCAGGCTTGTGTCTTTCGGCATAAGGCAAGACAGGAAGCGTGTAGGAATTTCGCGGCTCGCCCACATATGCTATTCTATTTATCAGGTAATTGTATCCCCGGACGAAAGTCAGAGATACCAAGGATTTGACACCTGTCATTGTCTGCGTTATCTCCCTTTGTGTTTGTACGCATTGATTTCGTGGCTGGAGCATAACTCGAATACCCTTTGGAATACTTTCATGAAACATCAAACATGCATAGCCACGACACACAAACGGTGTGCCACGCATAAGAATGACAAATCTTGCCGCACTAATATTTGAGTGATCTCCCTTTTTTACGCATTTATTTCGTGTCCAGAACATAACTCGAATAACTCGAATAAATTTTGTAATATTTTCATGAAACTTTACACTTGCATAGACCATGACCCACAATTGTGTCGCACATAACAATGACAACTCTTGCCTTACTAATGTTTTAGTTATCTCCCATTGTTTTTTCGCGCACTGTTTTCTTGTCCTTAGCATAACTCGAATACCCTTTGGAATATGTTCAAGAAACTTCACACATGCATAGACCACGACCCAAAGAGGTGTATCGTGCAAGAATGACAATTCTTGTCTCACGAACTGTCATCCATTTCCAGACACTTGACACATATATAGACCACGACCCAATGGTGTGTTTTGCACATTTATTGCCCCTCACTATTATTTTTATTTATCTCCCTTTATTTTTCGCTAATTTCGTGTCAATCCAAAACTTGATTACTCTTTTAAATATGTTCCTGGCATTTCACACTTGCATAAACCATGACTCAAAGGTGTGTCTATTTTTTTTACGCCAATTTCTAGCTTTTGATATGTTATTGGCAAATCTGTTTTGATTGAAAAGAACGCGGACTCGTTGTTTCATTACACTGACGTCAGCCGTAACTCACGTCTACCATTATATATACGATGTAAAGAATATCAGTAGCATATTTCACCAGACGTGCCATGGGACTCCATGTTACAGCCGCCTCCTACATCCACCGTCAACCATACGATCGTAAATAGTGAATGTCAGGCTTGTGTACGAATAACGTCAGAGTTGACTTCGTTCACTTCAATGATAGCCATAATAAGTAAGATCATTCCATTTCATAAAATGTCACCAGATAAATAGAATAGCATTCTAGTATCTTTCGATATCAACTCATAGTAGTAATGTTCGGCTCGGAAGCTGCATGAATTATATTGATTAAACTAACTTTTTTTTCTTTCTTTTTTTTTATATATATATTTGTGTTTTGTATCTATAAATAACAAACATGTATAATAAAGTCTGCGACCTATAGTGTGGAGCCGATCAGACCGTGGTTATGTCCGATGTGGTAGGATTCACACTATTGGATCTCACAATACATACAATTATTGTCAAATTCAAAAGGCTATCGATATTAATTTGCAAAATATTCTGATGCAGTTAATATTATAAGGACAAGCTGTGTGGACTCAGATTTTGATCGCACGGATGTGCGTTCTGGTCGGAGTCTACGCTTTATTGTTTTTGCAGAGATATAACCGATTGAACTGTACAGTGATCACGAACATAATAATACCGCTTTTGTCAGAGTATTGATTATTAGACTTGTATGTTTACTTGATATCTTTGCGAACACTGACAACCCAGATCAGACTGCACATAGGCGCAGTTTTATGTCGGTCTTCGGTGGTCACGACCATAATAATACCGCTTTTGTCAGAGTATTATTTATTATAATTGTATGTTCACGGGATAGCTTTGCGAACATTGATAACCTAGAATAATTTGAAAATATGCATTATAATACTTATGTACAAGGATATATATGGATATATATATATATATATATATATATATATATATATATATATACAGAGTGGCCTGCGGTTCTCTTACCAGGCGAATTGCAATTCCTGGAGCGCAGGATTGCAATTCGCGTTCCCATTAATTGCAATTGGACCGCAATCGGACTGCAATCATGTGACCGCGGTCCAAAGAGTTGGTTGCGGAATTGCAATACTTATAGCGCAGTTCGGGCTGCGCTCCGCTTTTAATTGCAATTTACGCTCCTTTGTTTCTGTAAACTGCGAAAGAATGACCGCTTTACGCTGCGCTCTGCGGTAAAACACCAGCGGACCGCTCTGCTTAACCAATGCGGCAATAAAATCGAAATAGTTGACAAACGTATCCGTGTTCCAATCCAAAATTTTATCCCATCTATCTAATTCAAAGTGACTACCCTAGAAAGTCAGCGGTATTTGTGATCTGTTTTTTTGGTGCGCAATATAAATCGGCGGGTTATTGCGAGACAAACAGTGAAACATTGACCTTGACAATTTCTTGGACAAAACAAAATGTCGTCACTCACTCACTGCCGTTCCGAATATCAAGAACACATTAAGACACCACCATGCTGACAATATATTTATTTTCATATAAAATCAAATGATAATGTGTGGTCTACGGTATAATATAGCAAAACAAAGCATCAATTTTGCGTTTTGTTTACTTTTTCGTCGGTATCAAATTACGTTTTCCTATTATGTTGACATTATTTCGACGCGATCCTATAGTCGACATGACAATTTCTGAGATCAATACAACTTTTCATAATGTCTTTCAATTTCAAGCTGCAAGGAGACTGTGAATTGCATATTAACCATAATAACATGGTGAACATATTGATAATAATTTTAAAAGAAAAGCATATTTTAATTTTCGAAACCTGATCATAAAAATTAAAATATTAAAAATTTATTTTGGAATTAGATTTATATTACTGCAAACGTTCTGTTCTAGCTGTTGATTTCTATTGGCCCGATTCAAAGTTTGTGAAGATAATATTTATTCCGGTGATACTGATAGCCATTTATTTAAAATAAAACGGTTTACTTGTGTCACAGAGTGAGAAAGATAAATAACGGCCCGGAATCGAACCAGGGACCTCATGTTTACCGTACCATGCCCATGACTCTACCGAGCAAGCTAACAAGGCACAGATCATACACACTTCATCCCCATGGTCAGTTGCGTACTGTGACATTCTTCTCCGCCAAATTGAAATTCGTCCTCGAATTCTATGTTTAATTTTTGTCTCCGAATTCCATATGTTTGGGTACAATTTGTGAGTATTTATCAGTCGCGGTCCTTTGTTGGGCAACAGCTAGAATACTCAATTATCGTCCGTACCCAGAGTTCCGGTGCTCCATAGGTTTTTCCTGCAGAGTACCGAATCGGATCTCATTCGCGCTTTAGCTGTTAATTGTGACATATTTTTCTGTACTTATTACACAGAAATGAATAAGTATAATACTGACATTTCTTTCAATTGAAAAATACAGAAAATATGTCGTAATTAACAGTTGAAGTGCAAATCAGATGTGATTTGGTACTTTGCAGGGAAACCTACGGAGAGCACCATTATAAAACTCTCGGTACGGACGATGCGGGAGTATTCTGCAGAGTTACTTCCCGCAACTACGTTGGGCGCTAAATGTCACAGGGTGAGAAAGATGTGCACCAGCCCGGAATCGAACCGGGGATCTCTGGTTTACCACACCATCGCTCTACCTGCTGAGCAAACTGGGCACAAATACACACTTATTCACCATAGTGATCACTTCATTCAACCAAAAATTCACAAGCTAGAAGTTATGCCAAATTATTACAGTCAACGTCACAGATTATGCTCTTGGCGACATTAGCGGACACAAATTTGTCCATCAATTTGATCAAATAAACAACGGAATCTGACAGATAACACTATGACGGCGCATGGAAACATCATTATTCTGGTACTTGGAATCAAAATGGTGGATATTAAGATCAATATGTGAGGCGCTGACGGAACCTTTAACATTTTTTATCACGATAGCAGCTACAGGGATTGTTGGACGCATTTATTTAGAGAAACAAGAGATTACAATGGATTGGATAATATACTAAGTGACATTTTGTTCTAACGTACACCAACATAGAGGATTAAATTTGCGACAATTGTTGGATTCTGGATTTTGTGGACAGGTGACAGAAATCGGAGCTGGATAAGAACCGACAGACGTGATTCTGAATATGCGTGCTTGGTCTGTGGTTTTTCTTCCAGATCATGTCATGCATGTTTTAATTTCACGTCATGTCAAAGCAGCACTATTGAATATAATGAATAACTTTAATATTCTACACCAGAATTAAAGTTCATTCATCGTCTGATGTGTAACTGATAAATTAAGGTAAGTAGTAGTATAGAGGGAGTCAAAATGATACCACCTAACGGTGGTATCATTTCTCCACCCTCTATACTACTCCACCACCCCCAAAAAATCAAAAAAACAGTTAACGATGAAATTGTCTCCCACCAACCACGAAATATTCAAAATTGGTGTCAAAAATACATCATGTTGTTTTCACGTCCAATTGAACATATAAATTTAATAGGTTATAATAAAAAATATTATAACAAAATGGATAATAAAATACACAACGAATTGGAATTGTATAATGACCTTGCTGAAGAATTTTACGCCGCTGTTTCTACAGTATTAAAACACGGTAAAATGACAATACTATGTGGTATCGAATACATGAAATATCAGCGTAATTTATTACGCTGCGATAAAAACGTTGAATTTACAATATTAAACCGGCAATTATGTCGCCGGTATAAGTCTCAAATTTATGTAATGAAGCGACTAAATAGGATCAATAGGATCGTAGAAACACTACCGAAATATTATCAAACTAATTTTATAAACAGTTTAAAATCAAAGATTCGTTTACGGATATGCGTTTCTACATATCGCTTTTAACGAAGAAATTGAAAAATTATTAGAAGAAATTGGAAATTGAATAGAAAAAAACAACTATTAGAGAAAATGGATAATACAATACAATTGGAATTGAAAGTTTTTAATAACTGTGTTGAAGAAATTTATGAAGAATACGGGGGTTATAATCCTATATATAAATTCTATAAAATTGAGAACACTAGGCGATATCGAATACATGAAATACCAGCGTAATTTATTACGCTCCGATAAAAACGTTGCATTTACAATATTATACCGGCAATTATGTCAACTATACAATAGGCAAATACAAACATTAAGACGGATAATGCGTATCGGATATGAAATTAAGGTGTATTATATAAAATTGTTAAAACCCAACGATTCGTTTACGAATATACATTTCTACGATATCGCTTATAAAGATATTAATAATTTGTAAAAAAAAATAACAAAAAGCCTCCACTCGTGCACAACACCCCCCAGCGACTGGGCAGATTTCTAGCCGGCACCCAGCCACTGGGGTGTTGGGACCTTTCTTAAGCCCACTCATCTGTTGGCTCACAGTTTAGTTTTACGGTCACCTTGAACCCATTGCCAATTCCTCTAATTAAGAGAAACCAGCGAAGTAAGGTGAGCCTATGTGTGAATTTGGTTTCCGAAATTGCAAAGCTCTTAGGCAGAAATCTTTTAGGCCGGCACCTTTGAGCTTTGCAATTACATCGCCAAATACACACATATTTATAAACTGCTACCATTAAACAGACGAGACGGACGTCATACCGGATCAACAACATGGCATGCACGAGATGAGACCAATTGTTGTAAGGTCAACAAACATATATATACTCATCAGTTTCCTATACAACATACAAATGGTGTGCATATTATAATTATTTATTAATACCTATTGGCGAAAGAAAACATGTGATGGTTCGTTATTTTGTTAATTTTATAATTAATTTTATATTTTTTTTTAATAATTTAAAGCTGAACACTCCCTATTATTACATAGTAATTAATTTATGTTGTAACGACAATGTTTCAATTACACGGGTTATGGCCCATGCGTAAATTGATAGCCGAGGTAAACAGAGCCGATAATTCTCAGTGAAAAACACATGTTGTATAGGTATGTAAATTTGTTTACTGCACCAATATAATTTTGAAAAAATTAGGAAAATTAAGAATTTTTTAAATTATTATTTTTATTTTATTTTTTTTTTTAATTATTTTTAGTAGTATAGAGGGTGGTATCATTTTGACTCCCTCTATACTACTTTTTTTTAAATTTTTTTTAATTATTTTATAATGGTGCTGTAACATTTCCTCCGACTTTATTTCCAAGTTTTACCCTAAATTTATCCCAATCAGTACACTCAATTTTTGGCATGGTGGCGCGCGCCTTGATCCTTATATCATTTTTTAATTCTTCATATCTCCCCATTTCTTCCACCACGGATTCAAACTCTAAATTTGATATTTTCTTATCGGCCAACGCTTTGGACACATAACGTCGATGCTATTTTTCTTAGACCTAGCGAGAACGGATATTCTATCATGTTTTCTACTTTTTTTCTCGAGTTTTCCACCCGCCGCCCTAATTACCATACAAAGTGTTCCAGATAAAACGGTAATTCCACTCAAAACCCCTGCAAGTGGAATCATTACAATTGTAGATAGCGTTGCAGCAGTTCCCGCCCCACACAACACAGAAACACTTGCCAGAACCGTACTAGATGCTTCAGCTATGTTTGCCGCGCGCCTATATTTATTAGAGTGTCTTTTTCTATTTGCACATTCTCTAACTAAAATATCCTGCATAGCGACGATATTATTCAACCTAAAATCTGAACTTTTTTTCGTTAATTGAATACAGTGTTGGTGGAGTGGTATTGAGAGTTGAATACAGTGTTGGTGGAGTGGTATTGAGAGTTGGATACAGTGTTGGTGGATCGGTATTGACAATTGGAAGCGGTGATTCGTTCATAGTTAAATTTATTTCAATATATTAGTATTTACACAATAAGTTCAAATTAACAATGAGACAATAGTGGAAGAACTCTCTGAGTCACCGATTTTCGTGTAACAAAGTTTAATAACACTACCTTGGGAAAGTCTAATTCGATCATCACCGGAGAACGAAACCACCATCGAACTATCTCCAGAGATTTTAGTGACTCCAACCCCCCGTTCTTCCCCATCTACTACAATATTTATCGCGACCGCGCCCACAGGTTTTTTACCATTAGCATTAACCGAGCAGACCGCCATTTGGATAACTTCACCTGCAGCTGTCATAGTGTATCCCCCATATTTATTACTCGCTTTGGCACCGAACGAATATTCATAGTGCCCCACAACCAATGGGCCCCGCTTCTCAGCCCAAACTGTTATGACACGTTTTGGTGTTTTCATTGTTTTCACTATTCCGGCAAGCGCATTGTTTGCGTTATATGCCTCAGTACGAATCTCATAAGAGGCCTCCTCAAGAGCTTTGGTCGCGGCTATACGATCATGTTTCAGTTTATCGGTTATTTTTTCATCTAGTTCAGTAAGTGTCGCTTCTCTGTTGATAGAGTCCTCTGAGCGCAACGCATCATAAGCCTCCGTAATGGTTGCCTGGTGGTCTTCTAAGGCTTTATCAATACCCGACCGGGTCTCTTTTTGAAATTCGGTTATTTTTTCATCTAGTTTAGTAAGTGTCGCTTCTCTGTTGATAGAGTCCTCTAAGAGTAACACCCTAATAAGCCTCCTAATATCCGCCTGGTGGTCTTCTAGGGCTTTATCAATACCCGTTCGGACTCCATCAAGATCAAACCGGGTCTCTTTTTTATTAAATTCGGTTATTTTTTCATATAGGTCAGTAAGTGCCGCTTCTCTGTTGAGAGAGTCCTCTGAGCGTAACGCCCCATAAGCCTCCGCAATGGCCTCTTTGTGATCTTCTCGGACCCCCTCAACCCCCGACCTGGTCTCTTTTTATAAATTCGGCTATTTTTTTCATCTAGTTCGGTAAGTGTCGATTCTTTACTGTGAGAGTTCTCTAAGCGCAACGCATCATAAGCCTCCGCAATGGCCTCTGCAAGGTTAGACTGGTGGTCTTCTCGGACTTTATCAATACCCACCCGACCGGGTCTCTTTTCGAAATTTGGTTATTTTTTTATCTAGTTCAGTAAGTGTCGCTTCTCTGATGAGAGAGTCCTCTGAGCGCAACACCTCATAAGCCTTCATAAGGTCCGCCTGGTGGTCTTCTCGTGCTTTCTCAATACCCGACGTGGCCTCATTTCGAAAATCGATTATTTTCCCGTCTAATTCAGCAAGTGTAGCTTCTTTGCTGAGAGAGTCTTCTAAGCGCAACGCATCATAAACCCCCGTAATGTCAGTCTGGCGGTCTTCTCGGGCTTTATCAATCCCCAACCGGGCCTCTTTTCTAAATTTGGTTATTTTTTTACCTAGTTCGTTTAGTTCCGTATGCGTTTCTTCACGACTTTGTGTATTCACAGCCAGGGCATATTCTCTAAGTTGTGATAGTAGACTCTTGTGAATCTCGTCCGTGGCCCTCGATATAGTTCTATTAATCAAGGCCTTTGTTTTTTGGGTAGTTAAAAAGTCACCCTCTGTCGGGATGAATCCCCCTTCTGCAGGTTCCAAATTATTTGAATTTGTCACCCAATCGGAAGAACTACCTGGTCCGTATATACTCATAATGTTGATAATATATATTCGAACATGCGTTTAATTCTAATTTTCTTAAAATTAATTAATTGAAATTTCTAGGACGACCGAAATCGGGTAATCGTTCTTCAACTCTCGCCCTTTATCATCAAGAATATAAATCTTCAACTCGTGGATGTGTCCCGATTCCAAAACTTTCATCTCTGGGTGTGGGAAGTCTAACGTTACAGTCTCGCCATAGAAACAATCGCTGGCGGGCACAGTTTTCAGTAATGTGCTGGGGGATCCGTCTATCGTGTTGTACGATGTGTTCACCCGATCCAGGTGCACCCTGAGAGTTTTCGTGAAGGCGAAGTCCACCGGGTTATCACCGACGTACTCACCGGGTGTAACACTCTTTGTTTGAGGAGTATGTCTCTCTAAAACCGAGTTGAATACCCAACCCCGGGGAGACCACTAACATCACTGCTGATGATCATTGTTGTGAGCCCGGTAACATTCGATACTGTGAGGTTGATTATACCGTCAAGCTCTGAGTTGACAAAATCTTTGAGCTGTCTTATTCCCCACAGTCCGTGAGGCAGCTTTACACCTAATTGTTGTCCATCCTTCACATAGTAAAACCCTTCACTCTTCCCCACATTCTGCCATCCAACCGTGAACGTGATTGATCTAAGGCCTACCCGGCGTTTTCCGCAGCAGTTGTCTATTAATTTTTGAAGTTCACAACTCCCTTTTTGAACATTAGTTATAGTACAAAGCATAATAATATCTTTCAATGGATACCAAAGCATTTAGCTTTAACTCTAATGTAAAGTACGCGGTCGGAGGTAAATACACACAAAAAGACGTTGTTAACCGCCTTGTACACCCAACCGTAACGGTTAGACCGGACAGTGGCTTTGCCACCAACTTCCCTAACATCTTTGAACAATATAGGTTGCCCAAGATTACTACGATGGAGGTGGTGTAAACGGCTGGAAAGCAACACCGATGCAGTTTTGGCAGAACCAAATAAATTTCGCTGTATGGTGCGCAACAGCGGGTGTGGAGTTTCATATAAAGACCATCTGACATCCAAGAATGTCATGCTCGAAGTGTCTACAACTTTCACGTGTATTATACTATTAGGAGGATTCTCAAAGAACTAGGTATTTCACTACCTCAAGACGACGCCTGGGATCCCATTTCCAACACTATAACCGTATGGCCTTTGAAAGACTGTGTAACGAATTTTACGTTTCAAAAGACGCGGACTGGAGACAGAAAGCATTTCCTACCAGCACCGGCCTCGGGACGTTCTCATTCACGGCCATTGTCCGGGAATTGGACACAGACTGATTTTAGACACGATCACTCCGGTGACCACATCGTCAGTCGGAACGCCGGGAATTTTGACCCCGCGACTATGACTTTCGGGACGGAAGTGTCTGGAGGTCGACACTGTGGCGTGTTTTCTTGTAAAATGTTACCTCCGAAACTGGCTCACGTCGATACATACAGCAGGCTGCTGAGGTTCAGAACGCGTGGGGTACATTTATGTTAGATACGGGTCTAGGGTTCACGCAGGCCGGTTACTCGCGTCAACGACTCCATTCGCACGTACGTCTGGGCCATTCTCGGCGCACAAAAACAAACTCGCAGTTCTATACTGGGCATGGGAACAGCGTTTGATGCACAAAAACAATTTTTGGCACTTGTAGAGGACGCCATCTCAGCTAGGGTGGACCTGGAGAAGGCGATCCAGAATTATCAAGACGTTTTTACAGAATGCCAGCACCCCAGTAGACTATGTATTTGGAATAGGTCTTTATATGGCGCCGAGCAATATGATACTACGAGACGACCCGGTTGACGGTTACAATAATCATATCGTAATCGCCACCGCCAATCAAAAAATCGGCCACAACGGTAAACGTGAACACGGATATCATCAAGCGCACCCCAACAGTGGAACCGATTTCATAAAACACAAAATGGATACACCTCCCCCAATTCGTAAATCGAACCCAGTACCCCAATTCGTAAATTGGATGCACCATCGAGTTCCATCAACAGACCAATCGCGATTGGAAAAACACCAATCATCAACACCAATCGTAGATTGGATGAAATTGGAAGCACAACACACGAGGAGGA